>SRZU01000133.1:4381-146414 GCA_013183765.1 Fusarium xylarioides | reverse complement strand
GAGATATCGTTAATAACTACTGATAAAGTCAGTAACTGAGGAGCTGAGAGGTCAGGCGAAGCCCGCAGCTTGGAAGAAAGGGGACTCACGAAGTGTGCCGTTGGTGTTGAGATGAGAAAGGAAGAGAGGTCTTCGAGATCAGAAGGGGCAGAGATAAAGAGGAGAGTGGTCCGTGCGGGGCTCTGATTCATTGTTGTAAGCACAATAGCGAAGGGATTTTTTGAAGCTCTGCGCGATATCGAGAGCGAGGCTGCTCAGCCTGATTAATGGTCCCGCTGGCCAGCTGGCGACAAGTGGCGAGCCCGCCACTGAGGAGGTTCGAATCCTTGGTGGGGGGTATTGTCAGCGGCTGTGCCGCATTGAAGCCCCAGCTTACGCCACAAATCCCCTGTGGCTAAACTGTGGCAAGAGGCCCGAGGTTAGCGAAAGGGCAACAAGCCCTACGGCATAACCTCGGCACCAAGCGTCAGGCCACATTACCATAAATAACTCGCTACGACTTTGCAACGAAGTCGCAGCTTCTTCTCTTCTCCTTAGTCTTAGATAGCTTAATGCGAGGCCACCCATTGTGAAACACCTTCAGGTCCAGCCCCTTACACTATAGAATACATATAGAAAGCTCTAAAAGCTAAGCTTTAACAGATGTATTTTAAATTTATTAGATTAAAGAATAATAAGGCAGATAGAGCTCAGTTAATTAGATAGTTGCAAGAGGCATAAGCAGCCTTACCTCCCTACTTAATTTTAAAGCTAATAACTTCTATAAAAAATTGCCTTTATGCTATTATTTATATATAAAGATAGTATATAAAATATTAAAGCGCTAGATTAGAGGAATTAATTAATATACATTTTATTAAATTTAATTAACTATTTGCAATAATATTGCTAAGTATTTAATTGCTATTATAATAAGGGAGGTTAGCTGTAGGGCTGGTGTTATTAGACTTTTATCTTATAATTTTAATAGTATTATATAAATATAAAATTTAATTTTAAAATTATTATATTTTCTTAATATAATATATAATACCTTTATATTATAATATATTAAAAATAAATATTATTTTATTTTATTTTATAAAAGTTTATTAATTATATTTTATATATTATTATAAAAATATTTTAACTTTTTAATAATTAATTAATACTTAAAATTTAAAAATTATAAAGAAAATAATTTAAATTTAAATTAAAAAAAATAAATAAGTTAATTAATTAACTTTATATTTAATAATAAAATAAAAAATATTAATAAAAAAGTAATATTTTAAATTAAAGTTATAATCTTTTTAAATTAAAATTATTAATTTACTATAAAGTTAAGTCTTTTATATATAAAAATAAGATTATAATTTTAATGCCCTCCACCTTCTTACAACCTCCTCTCTTTCTCCCTCAGTCGCTCTCTGCCAATCCTGATGGCCCTGTCTCAGCCTGATCAGCAATAACTCTGCTTTCAAGCGCGTCGTTGTGTGCTTCATCAATTCCTTCTCGAGACCCTTCAGTGCATATCCTGGAAGACCAAAGCATGCTGTGACATGATTAGCGACTTGTCGTTCTGGGACTCAGGGGATTGGCAGCGACTTACCTGCACCCAAGTTACCACAAACTCCAAATCCACCTCTTAGCAAGCCTCTTCCGAGACCCTTTATTCCTCTCGCTTTGGTATCTTCATAAGGCTTTGTCACGATTCCGCTGAAAGCATCATAAAAGCCCAAGACGAACTCCTTGCCCGCGGCCTTGAGTCCACTTCCCAGTCCTGTTATTTCATCACGGCGCCGAACTTCAACATTCCAGAAATTGGACGGGGCGTTGTGGAATCCGTTGGCGATGTTGTAGAAGAAAGCCACGGGTGCTCTCGCACTGGCTGCAGCAAGGTCGCCTACGTATTTACCTGTCACACGTGTAACATAGAAGACGCGGCCATTTCTGCCACCTTCATGGGCCCTCCATGCCTTTTTATGCTTCTGGCGAAGGCCCGTAACAGGTCGACGCAGTTTCGGAGTAAGAAAGACGGGCTCGGCGCCATTGAGAGTCTTGGTTGCCATTTTCCTTGCCAGTATTTCCATCTCTTTCTGATTTGCACCGCGTGGACCTTTCCGGAGCCGGGCTTCTCCAGTCTTGGCTTCTTCGGGATCTGTCAAGACCTCTTGCGTGTCGTCGATGCTGGAGCGCCTTGTCTTTCCACGACCTGGGGAATTTCTTAGGCGTTCGGCATAATCTGATGTGGCGGTTCCTATGGCTGAGGCGAAGCCTGACACTGCAGCTACGGCACCGACAAGAGGGTACTCGGCTCCTTCATCCACGTACCAGTGTCTATGGCGGAGTAGCTTGAGATTGTGGGACTGAAGAAGCCCAGCATCTATGAGGCAACCGACAGCGAAACCACTGAGATGCGCTCCTGTCTTGCGATCAAGCCAACTCGCCAGCCTGTCGGGACAAATATCGCAACGAAGGCTATCAATGTCCAGACGGTCCTGAATATCCTGAGCTGTACTACCAGCTCCATCGTCTTCACCAATCTGAATAGCCATGTCCTTGGCAACTGCTTGGACTTCTGGCTTCAGAGCAAACTTGATACTGTCTGCCAGTATTTCCGCTGTCAACTCCTTGTAGGGTACTGATACGGGCCCTGCGCCAGCGCGAGCCATCATCTGACCCCAGAAAGGCTGGTCTCCGAAGAAGGGAACGATAACAGTCGGACGTCCGGCCGCTATACCAGCAGCGGTCGTACCGGCGCCACCGTGGTGAACAACAGCCGATACTCGTTGGAAGAGCCAATCGTGCGGACAATTTCCGATGAGATAGACGTTATCGGGGACTTCGCCAACTCCGACTCCGCCCCACCCTTTCGACACGATCGCCCGAACCCCCGCGAGCTCGACTGCCTTCAAGATCATATTTGTAAGCGCCTGCGGATCCTTGACAACGATCGACCCGAAACCGACGTAAATTGGAGGAGGTCCTGCTTCAAGAAAGTCCAGAAGGTCTTTGGGAGGTGTGTAAGAGCTCGCGAGTGGTAGGAAGGAAAAGCCGGTGATGTTCAAGTGTTCGTCCCAGTCGGAAGGCTTGGGAATCAATGTTTGCGACCAGAGGTAACTGTATGGAATGCGAAGTCTGGAGAGAAGCTGGAATCCCCACATTGGGCTGATGGGATCGAGGTGAAGTGTTTGACGGCGGAACTTGTTGATGAGGTCGCCCAATCTACGATTGTCAGTCAATGGCTCGAAGGGAGACACAAATACTCACCCTTGCCATGTTAGAAATTCCATCATCATGAAAGAGAGGTAGTTGGCGACCTTGGCGTCGGCATCTCCGTAGCTCATAGCAGCCAGAGGATGAGGGAACGCTTTGGTAGGTGACCAAGGCATTGTGAAGACCATGTGCAATGGAATGTTGAGCTTTTGAGCGCAGTGGATATGGCCCATCGACGGAGGATTGGCAATGATAACATCCGCAAGGAATAGATCATCAACATTTTCCACGGTCGCAGCTTTCACAGGGTCTCCCATTCCATCGCCTGCCTCGATACAACTCCTCCAGGTACCAGAGATAATCTCCATCATTTCTTTTCGTCTTTTCCCAACATCACCCTCTTTGAGACTGTCCTTGTTCGGCAATAATCCTGGGTTCTTTACCATGTACGCCATGAGCGCTTCGGGGTCTCCGCCAATGTTGAAGAACTCAACACCTTGACCTTCCACAAACTCCTTGAAACTAGCATGGGTGCATATTCGTACTCGATGACCGTAGGGAGGCTTCATCAACAATTGTGCGATCGGAATAAACGGTTGGACATCGCCGCGAGAGCCCACGATATGGATGGCAATATTCAGTCGGGGACCTTCGGCTGGCTTCTCTACGCCCGGGAGGAAAGCGACGGTGCTTGTTCGACGCGGTTTTGACGGCTTGGGCGGTAGTAAATGCTCTGAATCTGCTACGTCGGCTGCGAATGCTTCTTTTAGGTGTTCGCACCATTGGGCCAGGGCTTGGGGAGTGTCGTGGAATTGAACTTTGACGCGACCATCGTCGATGACATTGCCTGAAGGGCCATTGTCGGTGTCACTGTCATCAATCGCGACATGGCCAAGTCCATGGGACTTGATACGACTGAGGTCCATCTTGTAGGGCTCTTGTGGGTTTGTGGGAGGAAGATGAAGTTGAAGAGGTCAATTGAGGCACACACGTACACTCGTTATCGTTTAGGCCAAAGACGTTGAGATTGATATTCCATTGCGCTTCAAGTCACTTGTGGGGTCGAGGTAAGATTTAAATGTTTGGACCTGTCCATCTGCCGGTACAGGAGATTGACTGGTCAGGCAGGGATTGGTTTAGTCTGGTCTAGACCCAAACTCTGTCTGACCTTTTGCATTGGCTTTGGCTCCGGGGCCTTGAATAGTGATCAACTGCCGGCCTCATTTAGTGCTCTAGTTGAATTGGGTCTTCCAGCGGTGCCGAAGTGCTGATAAGAGCATTTGTTGAAATGACTCAGGTTTTTAGTGGCAGTGTCACATGAATAGCTGAGTCCGGCGATCCGAATAAATTCGTTTTTGTTCATTTTGTCTCTGCCTTACGTCATTCTACAGCTGTTTCCGTATCTCCCGAGCTCACCTACAGGGGCTAGTCGCGGCTTCTAGATGCCGAGTCGCATTTGATCCTCCCAGGCTATTTTTGTGCCCCTGTTAATTCTCTGCATTAAAGTTCCCTCCAATCCTCTTCTGCACTTCAGCGACATTACCATGACCCCGACCCTTATAGGCTTCGTAGGCTAGCCTATGAGCGTGTATCCTCTCCGAAATCAACGCTCGTTTATCTTTCCATCCCGCCAAAGACCGCAGCTTTTCACTCCCTACCCATTGACTGAAGCTGAAGACGAAATGCAGTCGCGGCGGAAATGATGGCTCTGCCTAGAAGCTGGGACGAATTGAACCCCTCTGTCAAAGCCGTACTCTTTGGCTACAGCTCCTGCAACCTCTTCGAGTGTCTCATAACGATAGCCAGACACATTGAAGAATTGGCCACCTACGGCTTGTCGATCGTCAAGTTCCGCAAGAGAAACATAGGCCTCGCCGCAATCATCAACATGAGTTGCATGCATGATGCTATCGGGATCCCTGGGAATCCGGAGAACCTCGGATCCCTCTTCTCGCTGATCAGCGGCATAGTCGAATATAGCGCCATAGTAGCTGTTTGAATATCCAAAGACGCATGTTGGTCTGATGACCGCCGCATCGAAGAGCTCTGTGAAGTTGAAGACCCTGGCAGAGTTCGTTGTACGTTCTTTCAATATCTCGGGCGCATTCAACGGGGACTCTTCAGTATGTGGCGCAAGACCAGGTGTGCGATGGAGACCAGTCATGCCATAGTCTTTGCAACCAGATGACCAGAGAATTAGAGGTCTGACTCCGTTTTCGTTACTCTTCTCAGCCAGTCTCTTGACACAAGCCATAACCTCTTCGAAGTGTGCAGCATAGCCCGGGATCTTTTCCGTGCAACTGACGATTGTATCGAAAGTGTTGACCTCTTCGAAAAGTGTTTCCAGGAAACTGAGATCAGTGAAGGATCCGATTACTGTAATAATTTCAGAAAGTACAAGTTTCTCTCGAGCTTGTGGATTTCTGATGAGGCCATAGGTATTCCACCCTGCTCTCACAAAGGCTCGACAAACTGCTGAGCCGATATAGCCATTGGCTCCAGTAACAAGTACGTTGCGTTGTCCGTTTTCAGTCATGATGGTGGTGATTGTCTGAAACGAGAAATGAAGAATTGATATTCATCCGCCATCCTGTCAAGCAATTTGAGATTAAATACCTTTTCAACGATGTTCAGGTCCATTAACAACGTTAGAGATTATGTCAGTTGAAGGACGCATAACGTTACGATAACGTTAACATAACGTTAAACGCCTAGATTGCAGGATGTGATGTCTTCTGGTGGTTTGGGAAGGGTTGTCGCCTTGGCGTGAGCATTGTGCACTGCTCTCGAGACGGCCTTACTTACTCATGCCAATCGAGTAGTTTCACGGCTTCCTTAGATGAGAATATGTGCCTCACTATTCATGTAACCAGGTTGAGTGACCATGGATAGAAGGCATGTAATTCTATTCGCATAATGCTTGGACAGTTAACACCAACTCACTGTTCATGACAGCTTCAAATCGAGTAGACGGAGAGAGTAAGAGATAGGTTGACAGTTGCTACAGCTAATATAGTTCTGGATATATAGAGGTAAATGGCAAAAAGGCAAGACGTGCAAAAACACACAACAGCGGGGATTCGCTGGTCGTCACCGACCCAACTACTAATCCGCCGGTTAGTGGCTTGACTATGGGAGAGCGGACGGGGTTTCTTTCATAGTCGAGCTAGGTCTTGGCAAAAAATTCCAGAAATTTGCCGATGTTACGCCGGTTTGACGCGTGCACGTGATGGTGCGATCTTGACAGCTCCGAGAACCGGCTCGCAGATTTCGCTCCTCACCGTTTTGTCGTGGGACCGTTATCAACCCCACCGACCGTTGACGACCGTTATTGTGAAGGGAACACCGTAACGAAGTTTGTCCTACCGCCTCTACTTCCACGCCCCTCCATGTTGATCAGCTCTTGTTTCAAACAGCAGTCAACAGCCCTGGCACCGACGCTAACCTACTAAATCTAGGCGGTGAGATTTAAGTGCGATTAAATCTAGTAATTAATCGGACCATGCGGGTGCTCTTACATAAATTTCGCCATCCACCTTTGCCGCTCGCTTCACTTTATTTATTGGCTTAGATGATACGAGTGCCACTCCTCCGATTAAGACAGTCGGCGAGCGCGCTTGCGTCATTGGGTACGATGGATCCTGAGATCGATCGGCTCGGAACGTGCCCGCGACGCGCAGTGGACACTAAGTCACTGACCATAGGCTTTAACTCAACGAATTGCGCCCAGAAAACTGATTCAGGTTTCCTCTATCGTCGCGAAGGTTCATCCTGTAGTCAGCCTGCGAGCTTTGTCTCGGCCTTGTGATGATCTCCAGGGGTGTTGCCTCATCTGCGTCGCCCCCACCTCCTCGCGCCCCGAGATTCCTGAAGACCAACAACTGCCACATCATTCATCATGCATGAGCCTCTCTTTGAGGCGTCCAGCTTGCACATTTCAATCGGCCTATCAGAATGATGGTCTTCTCCTGTTAGGCGCCTGCGTGACTGCTGCCTGACATCCAATATGCCGCCATGGCGGCTAGACATGAAAGCTTGACGAAGTCCCGGCTGGAACCGGTGATGCGTGCTCTTCATCCCTCGCGACTTGTCCACCGCAAATACTCAGGCGCAATTGATCCCCTTACGCACCAGCATGGCAGATCCATTATCCGTCGCTGGAAGCGCAGTTGGGATCATATCGCTCGGTATCACAGTTGCTCAGGGATTGTTCGACTACTACGAGGTATTTCAAGGCCAGGAATCCAATGTTGCCCACACGACCAAGAAGCTTTCTCGGCTTCTCGACTTGCTTGAAAGTTTGCACCAACAACTTAAGCGGCGCGAACCCGAAGCCGACGACGGTGGAATACTCGCGAACGTTGACTCTTGTATGGAAGATTGCAAGGAGCTCATCCAAGACCTCGAGGCGGAGTTGAGCAAGTTCAATCAAGCCCCTCGTCGGGGCACCATGGCGGGACTTCGCGCCGCGGGCCGCCGCATCGTATATCCTTTTCGACAGAGCACACTACAGAAGCTGGATGAGGACGTCGGTGACCTCGTCTCCCATTTATTTCGGGCAATGCATTTACTACAGCAGAGGGACATCGGTAAGGTGCAGGACGACATCGCGGACACCAAGGCTTTGCTCGACCTGGCAAGAGCTGCCCAGGTCTCTTCGGGTATCAGAGAATGGCTCAAGGCTCCAGATGCCACGATCGGCTTCAATGAGGCGGTCAAGAAGAAGCATCCCGGTACGGGACTATGGTTTGTCAAAGGCCCGACCTTCACAGCCTGGCTCGAGAAGCCTGGCTCCTTTCTCTGGCTCGTTGGCTTCGCAGGATGCGGCAAGTCTGTGCTGTGTTCTACAGCTATCCAGTTCGCCTTTCGACATCGCCGGGCGAACCCACATATTGGCATAGCCTTCTTCTTCTTCACTTTCAATGATGAGAGTAAACAAGACGCGTCAGCTATGCTCCGTGCCCTTGTACTACAGTTGTCAAGCCAACTCGACGGCAACTATGCCTTTCTCTCACGGCTGCATGATAGCTACCGCAACGCTTCACCACCGGACACTGCTCTCATAGACTGCCCCCATCAGATCGTACGGGCGTTTAAAGATGTGTACATTGTCTTGGACGCGCTGGACGAGAGCCCGAGGGATAAGCACCGTGAAGACATGCTGCAGTGCTTAGCCGAGCTTCGCGCCTGGTCTGAGCCCGGCCTTCACCTCATTGTCTCAAGTCGAGATGAGGTTGACATTCGCGAGGAGTTATGTGCGCTGCCTGAGGAGGCCATCAAGATGAAGAATGGATCTATTGATCGGGACATTGCATCCTTCGTTTCCGAGCATCTTCGCACCAATCGACGGCTTCGGAGATGGGAGGAGCATCACGCTCAGATTGAGACCGCATTTACCACTCGAGCCCAGGGCGTGTAAGGCGAAGCTACCTTGAATCTCACAAGCATCTGCTGACCTAGGACAGATTTCGCTGGGTAGAATGCCAATTCAAAGCACTGGCCAGCTGCCCACAGAGCGAAGATCTTCTCGAACAGCTGCTCGATTCCCTACCCCAAACACTGGACGAGACGTACGAACGGATGCTTAGCAACATCCCATCGAATTGCAGGAACTATGCGCGACAAATGCTGACGTTGCTCTGCTGCGCAAGAAGGCCCTTGAGCGTCGCGGAGCTCATCGATGGAATCGCTGTCCAGCTTGGTGATACACCTAGGTTCAATCCGAAGTGTAAACTCAAGGACATTGACGCAATCCAACAAGTTTGCCCTGGAATCACCGAACTGGATATAAATGCCAGTACTTCACAAGCTACTGTACGCATTGCTCACTTTTCCGTTCGGGAATACTTGGAATCCGAGCGAATACGGGACTCTCCCAATGCCGCTTTCTTCAACGTGAAACAGCAATATGCTGATGCGCAGATGGCCTGCATTTGCTTGACAGTCCTGCTTGAACCTGTATTGATAACGCCTGAGTCGGCTTCACTGCAGCAGGGCGATGTTGCGTTGATACCTTACGCTGCTCGATATTGGCCAAGTCATTTCCTAGATGGCATCGAATTTCCCTTAGCGGACAATCAAGTTGACCGGCTGTTCAAAAGCAAAGAGGGCTTGTTCGAAAATTGGGTAACCACCTGGAATGTTGTTGACTATTCTGGTAAGGCTCCCGATGAGGAGATCCCAGCACCGCTCTATTATGCATCATTTCTTGGACTTGATTCAATCGTATCTAGACTTTTAGATAATTTCCATTTTGCTGCTTCATCTTCAATTGGAGGCAATGAGACTACCGCTCAGCAGCTGCTGGAGAACGTCAACGCGCAAGGTGGAGAGTATAGAAACGCTCTACAGGCAGCATCCTATTAGGGATACAGCAAGATTGTTTAACAGCTGCTAGAGAAGGGTGTAGATATTAACATGCAAGTTAAAGACTATAGAAATGCTTTACAGGCAGTATCCTATTAGGGATATAATAAGATTATTTAGCAGCTACTAGAGAAGTGTATAAATATTAATATATAAGGTAGATTCTATAGAAACACTTTATAGGTAGTATTAATAGGAGGACATAACAAGATTGTTTAGTAGCTGCTGGAGAAGGGTGCAGATGTTAAATATCTTTACTACCGCCCTGTGTCCATTTTTAGCAACCAGCGAGATCGGCGACTGGTCGTCGATAATTTTTCCGGTTCTACCATTTGAAGCGCTCGCCATGAATCCTACACGCAAACCCAAATTTGAGGATGGAAGCCCAATTTCCTATGTAGAGGCAAAAGATATGGATGGGAATATCATAGCCCAGCTAGGATACGCTGCAGCTTGCGAGGAACTTTGCTCCCTAGTAAGGCACCATTTGAATCTTAGCGAGGATGAGTGATACACAGTCCTTCCTAAGGAGAAATGGATCAAGGGGAGCTTCAATATCTGTATCCCCGTCAAAACAGTGTCAGGTGTGGTTCGTCGCACAAGGCAGGCGTGAGAAGAACATTAATCGGAGATGGGATAGTAATAGTCTCAATACATATGTTAGGACTTACCTACAAGGGCCAGGGCAACATCCAAGGGCAGAGGTGGTCACAGTTGAACGTAGAAGGCTTCCAACTAAATAACGTGGGAAGGCGTACCCGTGTAGTAGTTAGTATATTGTTGGGTAAGAGTTCTAGCCCACTGGAGGATCAGTTGTTAAGTTCAGCGACTTAGAGCTGAAAGATATGGGCTGACCGCGCTTCTACGTAAACATGAATCTTCAATTTGCATCAAGTTTACAGACCCTCATGTGCCTGCTTTGCGCTTGAAAAAAAGGTCTGGCTTTACAGTGAGCGGCTCTAGATGCAAGCTCCTTAGGTCAAGATTGAAGCTGCGGGGTGGATTTTTCGCGTCTCCGGGTATAGTAGGAAACTACACGATTCAACCTAGAACTAAGACTTCCCAGTTGTATATTTGACAGAAAATCAATCTCAATGCACCAGCTTCTGGCAATCTCCGATACGGGTTGCTCCGTCCGGGACGCCCCACGGCCGGTGAAATGTGGGTCATCGGCGCGGGGCCGCCAAAGGATGCTGCGATTGCCTCGGCGCACGTTATTCCGGTTTCTTATCCCCGTTTGGCTCCCTCTGTAAATCCCCTCTCCCTGGACTGACGATGATTACCTAGATATAATTTAACGCAATCCCCATATATCTGAGTTGAGATAAACGTTATAAATAATGTTCGAAAGGAGATCGGTATTGAAATAAAATAGCTTAGAGACCTCTATCACCTATTGGCTATGTGGTTCATTCAACTTCGCTGTGCGCCGAGTCCTTAATAATCATCCGAGAGAACAGTCCACGGGTCCGGGTCGTCTATGATACGGTACTGCGTGATAAACACATCACTCGGCTTTGTCCAGTCCAGCCTATCTTTCTTTGTCCGTACCACAGACTGCCACATATCTCGCCTACTTCTCGGGGCATCCCAGGCAAAAGGAGCCCAGTGTGCAAATCTGCCATCTTCAAATTCGCGTCCTCGTCTGTTTATATCTTGGGCCCACTCTATATCATTAAACCCGTCGAGCTCGAGGTTTTCTTCTCCCCATTGTTCTGATAGGTTGGTGCCGTCCACAACGTCACAAAGTTGCGTTTCGTTACGAGTATCTAAGCAACTTTGAATAAAGACGCTTAGCTTAGGATAAGGTAAACCCCTAAGGCTGCGTGTGATTTTTGAAGGCTCGCAAGTTATATGGACATCTTGCGCAGGTACTAGGATGAAGTAGAAGTTGGTGCCTTTGCCTTGGAAACGATGATAGGTATGTAAAAGGGATGTGCTTGGATAGGGCCAAGGCTCCACTAAATCGTAGTGGGCCGAGTGTGGTTCTGGTTGTAATAGCTGTACAGCTTTACTAACGAGTTCTGTCGGAATACAAATTTCCCAGTCCTGATGAACCGGTGCGAAAGAGTCAGCAAGCCCATTGGTCGGCCATGTAAAGATGAGAAATTGAAGGACACATACCGGACGTACCCTAGCAGCGCCATAGAATATAAGCGCAGATATCCCCACAAAGCAACATGGAATATCAGATGCCTCAAGAATTCGAGTGACCGTAAGAGCATCATCGGTACCACGATCACCATTGGAAGCTGGCTTTTCCTTCCGTAACTCTGATACCACCTTGAAGGGAGGTGGAGGAGGTAAAGTTTTACCACTTGATGGAAACATGATCTCGATCTAGCTATAATCCGAAGTTTTGATTGCGCCTCGAAGAGGACCGAGAAAATCGACCCCCACCATATTTGGCGGTCAACTCGGGCAGAATCTTATCAGAAGCAAGCTCATGAATGGCTGAACTCAATTGACCCATTTTTGTTAGGTAGATCGCCCTCACGATGTGCAGGCCAATTTGCTCGCTTCACACCTCGAAGCGCAGGCGAGTTCATTAGAGGCTGATCATCGCGACCTCATTTGCCAATCTGGTACTGTACCCCTCTGTAGGAGTCTTCTTCATGTCAATCAGTTCTTGTTTTAGATAGCAGCTAACAACCCCGACACCGACGCTAACCTGCTAGATCTAAGCGGTGAGATTTAAGTGCGATCAAAATCTAGTAATTAATTGGACCCATGCATGTGCTCTTAAATTTCGCTCCTGATTTGCTACTCGCCTTACTTTATTTATTGGCTGGGATGGCTTCTTGGAGTTCTTTACTCGCATACAGAGCAACAAGTCAATCGCTGTTGGCTGTACCTAAGCAACGCATTACCCACACAGCCCCCCTTATGGCTGTTAGATAGGTAGCCACTTGCAAGCATCCCTCTGATCCCCCCACCTGAAGCACAGCCTGTTCTGCCGTTGACGTCACGGAGACACCTAGCTAACGAGTTGAGATAAGGAGTGCCTGGAATGCTATTAATTATGTATACAGAGAGAAATACTCGGTAACATTGCAGTCAGTTGCATGAGCGACAGGCAAGAATCAGCAAGACTATTACGGTAAAAGCTTGGTTGTTGTGCTAATGATTGTGATAGACCTGTTCTGCCTGATCTTCCGAATCTAGGACTTTTCTCTGGCGTCATGCAGCAGATTCAACGACCAACAACGGATTGATCAGTTCTCTCGTGTAAATACGTAGTATTCGGCCACGACCTGCACGACCATGTCAGTCACAAGCGACCTGATATGCAGACCACTTGCACATTCATCACACAGGAGCCCCAAGACTGGCCCAACACTCTAGGCAGCAGCGTCGATGCGAAGTTGTATTGAGAATGCAGCCGGGCAATTGACTATATATAGCACGACGAGGCCCATTCATACGACAGTCTGTATCAAGATCGATAGCGCGAAAGGAACGGAAAGCAAACAAATAAACAGCCGGACCTTTGACTCCCCTCTTCAGTCTCTTCGATCGCCTCTCTTCAATCTCGGCGGTCTCCCCTGTTCAGTCTCGTCGACCCTCTCTCTGATCACGTCGATCCCCTCTCGTCGATCTCGTCGGTCCCCTTGTCGACCATCTCGTCGTCCTACCCCTCGACTTCATCAACAACCATAATGGCAGACGCCGGAGGTGGCAACAGTGGACATAATAGCTATGACGGCGTCGTCCAGGAGGCATCCTTTGGTCAACAAAGCAACGCCGTAGTGATCTCTTCAGGTAATGCGGCAAGGAACCGAAGAGAAGAAGCGAAGAAAGCTCGTGCGGAGCAGGACAGGAAGGCGGAGGAGCAGAAGGCGAATGAGGCAAAGTGATACAGGATGAATCTACAGCTCGGACTTTTGTATTTCAAGATCTAATTTGAATACATCACACAGTTCTTTCTCATAAACTCCAACCTCATTCATCTTCTTGTTGACCATCTCCTGGGAGTCTTGGCACCAAAACTTTGAGAGCATTCTGCTAAGATCAGAACCCAAGTGCGCGCCGAACTGGGGACAAATTTGATCCCATATAAGCCAGCGCATAGCGTCCACGGACGTAAGACAGTGCCAGAACCAAAATGCCTTTGAGTTCCACGTGTCTTGCATGACCCTTGAAAAAGGAGTGTCTGAACCCGCCTTTGCTTCCTCCTCCCCGAACACGCGCATAAACTGCTGCCGAGCCTCGTTGAATTCCTCAAAATGGTCTTCGTCCCCTTCTTTGTCTTCATCTTTTTTGTGCGCTATCTCATCGATCTTGCGATTAGTTACCCAGTACGGCACGGCCAACATCTCTACGGGCAGTGCCGAGATCCATTCCAAGTCCAGCAGACAAGTAACATTCCAGTTTTTATCAACAAAAATATTACTTGCATGTAGATCAGTAAACTGCAAGACAAATGGCCCGTTTCGAAACTCTTTCTTGAGGTATTTACAGGACAATCCTCGCAGCAGGGTCCTCATAGCCATATCTTCACGACAATCTACCTCATCGCCAGCGTTTCGTTGACCAATAAAATGATTATCGTGATATGAAATCATGTCAGAGGCAAAGGACTCTGTGCATGAGTATGTTTCGGTCCTCTCGATCGCTCTCCGTGTACCGTCGTTCTCGAACATCATCATCGAGCATATTAATGGCCTGTTCGTAAGTCTGACGTGGCAATCATCATGAAACTGGAAAGACCCTATACGTGGCTGGGGAACTCGAGCGAGGGAGAGCATCGCGCGTGCTATACCTCGGAATAGCCGTTCTCTGCGGTCCAAATCCTTGAAATGGTGAGGCAAGGTATTTGAAAGCATTTGTCCTACATCGGGGCCGATATGTTCGAGCAGCATGTATGCCGTGGGTAAATGGTGACGCGACGGGTGAAGGATATAGCAGGACGGCATGTCGAGATGCAAAAGATCGTTGAGATGACGCTGAAATTTGCGGAAAAGGCGTATGTACCAAGGGTGATAGCTCTCATGGGAATACTGCATTAACAGTCAGAGGGGCAGCGCACGCGCATTTCAAGGTGAGCAAACGTACGTGGCGGCGATCGGCGAGGCCAAAACCATAGAGATAGGGAATGCGGATATCTGGGCAGTGTTGCTGCATCCAGGCATAAGTTCCGACTTCGCACCTCAACTTCTCATCAATGGTACCTGGGTATTGGGCCTCGGCAAGCTTGTATGGTAAACAGCATCGCAGCATCAAATTGCGATGAATCGTACCCGACACTGTTCTGATAGGAATGCAGACATTAAAGCTTCCCCTGATCCAATACTTCTGGGGAAGGACTGCGCATTCCACCTCGTCGCCTAAGTGCAGATGGTGCCTGACGAGAGAGCGAATCGTGTCTTCTTGTCCGTCGAGGTTCTTGTAGAGTTCTTTGCGACGTTCGGCAAATCCTAGCTTAGTAATGATATCGTCGTCTCGCTTTTGTGCATCTGAGTAGTCGATCAAGGTGCCATCTTCGAGCTCGAGATGACCTGGTGGATACATGATGGGCGCTTTGAAGATGAATTGTTGACACATAGATACCCCTGAATCAAGTATGACAGACATCCCAGCAATGAGCGGTCAGTACTGGCAGAATTTTGCCGTCTGTAGCCGCGGTGACATCCGGCTGACTCATGACGTAATACCTACAGGGCGGCTTAAATCCCCGAGATCCCCGCTAAGGCATACGACATGGCAAGAGTCAGGAAACTGAGTATAGCCATTACCCATGACTCGCGTCGTGCCCCGAATAATTTGCGACGAGAACATAATAGTACAAGGTAGAAAACGATATCTAGAGCTCTCATATAGAATACATTAATGTCCGCGGCTCAATTGCACGCCTTTACATTTCACGTGCTCGCTTGGCTCCTCCATTGGCCTCTGAGTCTTCCCGTGGTCGCTTATTGTTAGGTTGGATATCATCATCCCGCCCAACCGTGCAGCTTGATTCACGGCTCAAACTGGCTCCTCCGTTGACTTCCGGATGATCTCGCAGTTGCTCGTTATCGAGCTGGGCATCATTGCACTCCCCTGGAATACAGCTCGGTTCGCGGCTCGAATTCAGGATAGTTGGTCAAGGACACGGCCCTAACTCCTGGAACTTTCGTGCCAAGTACTTCTTCCCCTCCTTCTGTGCAATTTCCTCATAACCAAATTTCTCATTGCCAAATTTAGTCCATGGACTGGCTCCATTATCAAGAAGAAACTGGATAGTTCAAGGATAGTAGCTATTGCTGCATTCCCCTGACTGTTGGCCACGCATAAGGCAGAGTCTAGTTCTCTTTGTATACAGGCCGCGTAACGGTCGTATATATGCCTGATGCCCACAGAATCATTTTTCATTGCGGCGATGCATAGCGGGGAGAGAGCATCGTCTGACGAGATTATTCTGGGTCATGCTGTCGGGAGAGAAAATTGCCAAGGGGGTCAAAAGGTAGGAGATCGTCCACTCCATATAGGAGAAACACAGGATCGATTGCGGGCTTGAGGGCATTGTTTTGAACTGAGGTGTTGGATAGACAGAGATGTATGAAGATGTTGTGGAACGAGCTGGGATGTTATGTATTTGAGCGATGTTGATGAAGAAAGAAGTTGGGAGAGAGTTGGAAACGGGGAAGACGACCCTTAAGTAGTCTGCTGGACAGGATAACATGACTAACCACATGAGAGGGTCTCTTGGTTTTTTGCATGATCAGCTGGGATGTATTTCGTATCGTATTGACAGTGAACCCCCCAATGATGACATCTCATGTTTGAATGCATACGGATTGGATGTCAATGGCAGTGCAAGGTCAAGACTGGGGTTAGTTAAAGATAGAGCGCTTATGAATGTGTAAAAAGGGGGCCTGCCGGTCCAGAGACATGCCCAACGACACCAGAACGGTACTCCTATTGGAGATACTCACTACCTCATGGCCGACAACTTGGTCAATTACATGCAGGCTACCATCACAGCCTGTATGAGGGCCTATAACGTATTCAGTTAATTGATTCATTGGTTAGATGAAGTCATGGGCGGCCTGTGAGGAAACTGACCGGTAGGCACTGCCCCTTTCCAGCATCAGCTGTGTATGGCGAGACATGGTTGAGTTAACAACTTCTCGATAGGAGTCGAGACTGAGGATTGTAGGTTGGGCTTATGATGAACATGTAAGGGCAATGGGAAAGAGACATGCCACGAGCAACTGAAGCGGTAGGTAACGGTTCTTTCAGAGTAGCACAGACTTGACTATATACTCATTATGAACATCATCTCAGTTTGTGACTGACCGGCATTTATCTTCAAGCCAATTTACCAGATCATCACTCTTCCTCATTAACCTGGCTAGATCAGCACATATCTAATAGTATTACCATATCCCCTAAGTATCTAAAGCATCCCTATCTAGTTTAAGAAGCACTAAAAGAATCTCCTTAATTTACTTATTATTATCTAGGTAAAGTGTATAAATAGTAGGTAAGACTAAATCCATATTACTAATACCTAGTAAACATAACTCCTAATAGAGGCGCTTAATATCCTCAATCTGGCCCTTTCTTGCAGCAATATATGCTACAGTTAAGGTATTAGTAGTTTCATTTTTCTTAGAATCTCTACCTGCAAGGAGTTAGATAATGCTAGAGTACCCTTAAAGATAAGCTAGAGAGAGAGGGCTAATAAGCTAATTATCTTTATAAGGATTAGAGAATATTAAGAGATGCTTAACAGCCTCTTCGTCTCCTAGGAATGCTGCAGCAGATAGCGGTGTGACACGAATGACACAGCTTCGGCGGGGTTCAAAGACTGGTAATCTTGTAGAAGGGTCGACTTCAAAGTCATTATACGGAAAGATGTTTTGGTCGAGTTTCAGGGAGCACTTGGCCTTGTATCCATCCGGGTCAAGAAGCTGATAATTAACCCAAGAAGCAATAGCTTGGCTGTCGAAATCGAATTTCTCGCAAGACATGATATATGATTGAACAGTTGATGATGGGACTGTGACCAACGAGAGGGAGAGAAGCTTATATAGATGGCGGAGGCAATTGCATAGCCTCACCTTGAGTCCAGCGTCCTTTACCGGCGCCTTGGGGCAAGCGCCGCATAAGTAGTATAGGGGTTGACAACAATACAAGTGTCTACGCTGAGGTTGGAGACATACAAAGAAACAGTATATTGCAATCTCAAGTAAATAGATACAATTTAACCAGACCCAGGTCGTCAGACACAAACTCTCGAATTCCCTCCGTAGCATTTATTCGCTTTCCTGTTCCACTATGACCTTCTCATTCTTTCTCCCTTCTTTTTCTTGTCTCCCGACTGAGCAAGCTGGTAGGCTTCCTCCAGTTGCTCGACAAGAGCACCATATGTTATCCACTGAGTCATGCAATTTATCCTACTAGAGGCAGGCAGTAATGCCTATTGCATTCTATTTAGAAGCATTTTTAAGTAAAGGTACTTCCCGTACTGTCTTTAGGAAACCTTCTAAATCTTCACAAGGGCAGCCCTCTCTATGACTTTGAGTATCTTGAAGAAACTGAAGGATATCTTCCGGTGCAAGAACTGTCCTATCTTGGAAGGCTATCAGGTTGCCTTGACTATCCAGAACGTTAGGTCTCTCCCAGAGCCATGCATGTGCAAGGATTGAGATCAGAAGTCTACGACGAGCATAGTGCAGTCTCTGCTGTCGTTCTGATGCATCTATGGATGAATGAAAGAAGTTGACCATAGATATAAGTTTCTTTTATATATAGACTTTGAGAGACCCTTCGTCGTTAACTTTAAGTAGAAATAAGCCATCTCTCTTTAAGAAGATCGTAGATGGACTGATCCATGGAACTGGTTGAAGGCTCTGCAATAGTTTCATTTTGTTTAAGAGTGCTTCTCTCATTTCGTCGGGCTCGCGGTAGATGGGCGAGCAGAGCATCTTTCTCGGGAGGGACAACATGTTTAACTTGCAAACAAATGGTATTGGATTCACAATTAAATGGATGGTGAGTTTCAACAGTATCCTTTGGCCTATCTCCGAAGCTTTATATAATAGATATTTGGCCAACTCTAATCCTGTTATCTAGTTATTAATTTTAAAACAATGTTAAAATTAGTGACCGCGAAGTACCTGTAGAATAGTGATTTATGTAGTGATATTACGCGCCGGCTATTAATTAAATTTAATATCTTCAAATAACAATAGTCCATTGGTGAATCGGTCAGAAACAGCGACGGTAGTCCTCCCCATTTCGGCCCCGTGTAAGGGAAAAGTGGACCAGAGCACGTTTAAGCGCCGACAACCCCGCCCTCCGTACCCGGGAAGGTGGACCCATACCGGCGTTGGCGTGAGGGACCATTCGACGATGATGATGGTCATCGGCGTAGTCGAATTAAAACTTCAACACAACTGGCTAAATGCGAAATTGTATTGTGCCCTCAAGGAACAGGGGGCTAGACGCCGCAGACTCCTTTTTGGGACGCGGACGTCGACAGATGAAGACTTGCCACCCCCGGCTACAGGCAGGCGAAGACGGAAGCAGAACCCAGAGAAGACGCTAAAGTTAATAGGATTAAATCAAGGCACTGCATATATCATCTGGAAACTCACACGCTACATGCTGTAACACATCATGACAATGTCTTCTACCCGCTTGACCCCATATAATGCTATGATCGTTGAATCACATCAAGAACTGCGATTATACAGTGTCTTGGCCGCGGTTTTTAATTGGCTGTTTCTATTCTAGCTGGATTTGTTGTTTTCCCCGGAACATTCACGTCTTTGGGTAAAGCCGCAGCGTTGAGCGAGCGAGTCGAAAACTGGACAGGCGGTGCAGAAGGTCATGCATCACACTCCCCTTATTGTCATCGGGTGCCTGTGCTGCTTCCTTGGTAGCATCGGCATTGGGTGGATCGCGTGGAAGCGCAAAAGAAACCATGTCTGGCTCAATGATCATATCTTCATGTAGGCTCCAGAATCATTGTCTTCTAGCAATCTCTAACCTTTCTCAAGGCCCGGATTATTGAACTCAATGGCTGCCCTTCTCATGAGCCTTACCAACATTTACACTGCACAAAGAGGCAGCTGGTCCAATACGGCCATCATTACTGTTTCTATCATCGGAGGTTGGACGGCAATCATGGGGGCTTTCTTTTCTGTTTACGAGCTATGGCTGCTGAAGAAGTTGAAGAAGCTACTGTGACCAACACTGGCTGCCTTGTGTAGATTGCCACACAATCCTCCCCTGGATTCGGTTTGCTCTAGAGCCCAGGCGTCAGTCATTACCGTCAATTTGCCTGTAACTCCATATATTCAGGAATGCTTTCTTTCGAGATGCGTAATGAAGATCCCAAAACGGGCGAATTCCTTCTTGTTCCTTCTGCAGAATGGACAAACATAAAGGTTCTTGGCGTTTCTGCAATGCGCTGGCCGTTCATTCGCCCCAAGAGATCTCTCGTGTACTTGGAGTCGGTAGATCAGACTCGCTGGGAGATCATCTGGCCAAACTTCAGAAAATCTGCCATGCGATTTCGGGCAAACTTGTGAAAGCTGCTGACTGAGATGCGGCTTGGACAAGCCATCAGTTCTATCTTTTCGCAGAGTGCCCAAAACCCCTGAATTATGGATGTGAGCAAGTCCCTCTGTGCAATGATCGACTTGAATGCCAAACAGTGACACAGTGGCTGCGCATGTTGCAGGTGCGGAACGGTGGTAGAGCGATAGATGCGATAGAGCTTCCACAAGAGGAAGTACCCTGAAATTGAGCTGGTGGTCTTCGCATCTCAGAATATACCAAAGACCAGTGTCTGGGGGGTATTGGATGATCGTGCTGTTCGATAGAATGCGACGGTTTTCTGCAGAAGAATCTCGAGATTGCACTGAAAAAGAAGCACCGTCGGCCGACTATAGTAATGAGTGAGACTGGGCGAGGCGACAGAGGAGTGAGAAGAAGTCTACCTCAAGAGCAATTGTTCTTGGTACGCGTTCAGAGACAGGATGCTGGAAACGAGCCTTAGATCTGGCCTTCATGATAGGCGTGTATAGATGCAAAATGAATGCAGAGCAAGAGGGGTTTTCACGTGAACGTGGGCAGCGCCAGATACCCGTCAATGCGGGGCCGGGCAACGTTGGTTCCGTACGGAATATGTGGGTCCGTCTACGGCGTAAGTGGATTGGGGTGGTGTGGAGCCAGCCGCTCCGACATCACACCTGTCGCGGAACGGCGCTGGGGTCCAAAACCCTCACTCCATCATCTATAAATACGACCCTTTCCTCCAAGCTCCTTCTCAATCTAGCATTCTTCTACATCTTCGTACGCGACCGCAATCTCCAATATGACTCTGTCAGTTACGGCTTGGAAGTGCTTGTTTATCTATAAAAGCCAACAGGCGCTTTGTCCTACCTATCTATGCTCATATCGTCGGACCCAGCCCCCACCCGCATCTGCTCGAGGTAGCTGTGCCGCTTCAGACAGTGGCAACTCTGCCCTGGGTTGTTATGACACCAGACATCACGGTGTCTATTGACCATTTGGTGACCCCAGAGAAAAAAGATAAGCTCGGCTACATCGTTGCCTACCATGCTACTGTTGTTCCTGAAAAACGCGAGGGAGGGAATTCGCCGTCATGGAGCCAGTCTAGGTGATTACTATCGGCATCGCTACCCAAACTTCCGATCTTGGGTAGAGTATGCTGTTTGTGCAATACTATCAGGCCTTGTCAAAGCAAACCCTAACTCTAGTATGTTCTCCCAACTTCTCTGCGCATCTATCATGAAGTACGCGGGCCTCTCAGCCTTGCTACTCGTGGAGATAATTTGTCTTCTCATCATATTCTTTGTTGTTCCTTGCACGACAGCGTATTTCTCATGGTTCATCCACCAACGAGTCGCAGTACTAGATATCCCTGAGATAGAGCACACCCAAGCGACGTTTTTCATCACCATATTTCACGCCTTCTTCCTGACTCTTCTTGCATGGGGGACCATTCCATACTATAGCTACAGAAGCGAATTGTCTCGGGAGTCACACGTCTGTGTCTCTTTTGGGTTCTGGCTGCTCTTTCTCGCTTATATCAGCACTTCGATGTTCACGATACACGTAGTCGCATACTGGGAAGGGATCTTTGATATCGATAACATGGCCGCCATATCTAAGGAGTGCAAAGCTATGCTTTTTGTTGTCGCTATATCTCTCATTCTGGCCCTCGTGCTGATCACGATCTTTATGAGGCTCGAAGACCATGAAGGTCTGTTCCCGCCTCTCATGGAACAAGTATTTGCAGATTTTCGATTTTCGGTACGCAGGATTGGCCGTTTCATCTATTCGAAGCCTGGTGGTAAAAGGATTGACGCTTCGGCAGCGCAAGACGTTGTGCATCAAACAGGTTGTGTCGGGAGCGAGAGGTCGGGTCAAGCATCAGAGGTGATGGGGATAGATACTGAGAAGTAGAATATAGTATGTGCCGTCGAGAGCCTCATGCTCTCGCAGAGAATAAATCCCATCTTCTGATCCCATGTGAAATCTTGCTCCTCTAGCATGGGGCCAACTATTGAGACCTGGCTGGCTTGATCAACCAAAGCTGGTAGAATAATCTTGACCCAGCCTGGAGATACAGAGATTGATCCAGACTCATGTTGATAGAATGATTTATATCTGTGGAAGGGCTGCAGAGGCAGGATGCCTTGCTGAATCTACGCCATAGATCAGTTTTGTTCAATCTCTTCATGACGGAAGATTTACCAGATGCCCGACTAATTGGTCTACTACTGCGTCATAGTGCAGGGTCCATTGAAGTTCAAGTAGTGGCGTGTTTGGTACTTCTCGGCGGCGTTGATGATCAACCACGTCTCTTACTCCCTCAACTAGTTCCTGGAGAGCTTCTGAAGTGTCGAATGCTTTAAAGAGCGACGCGAAGCCAGCGCGAAGGGTAAGTCTACCATGAGACTGCAAATCTACAGTCAACTCACTGCATGTGTTCTTTGGACCAGCTAGGGCAGATTGTTCTGGCAGGGGGAGTGTGTAAGGAACTGGTCTTCTGCTGTCAAGAACGGAGACAAAATTTGCATACGCTTCCTCATCGAGCACAGTAGTACCTAGAGCCTGACAAATGTCTCTGTAACTGTTTGTAAATTAGTTATGAGTCGTCGCTTGTTTAATGGGGCATTACCTGTGTTCAGGGTGCTGATATTTCAGAATGAATGCAGGCGAAAGCGCTAGTGATGCCTGTATTTCGGGCTCTATGTTTACCAAATCAGGGAAGCAAGAATTAAAGGCGTCGGTGTCTTTAGTGTAGTATGCGAGAAACGAGGGGCTGATGCGTGCTAGGGCATATTGATCAGAAAAGTGAACGAAATATAAGGAAGGTAACCCTCACAATACAAGAGAATAGCTTCGAAAACGCGATGCTTCCATCCTCTGAGGTATAGCGGGTTCATAGCTTGAACCATGCTGCGTACAGATGACATATACCTCTGGATTGTTAGTTCAGTCGCTGGCCCAATTTGTAGTCTGAAGTGATTATAGGCATCTTCCTTCCTATTTAAATGCCAATATACACAACAAGTTGCAATAGACATAAAATTCCGTAAGTCTGGCTTTGCGATTCTGTTCTCAAGTATATCTTTTGCTTTCTGGTAAACATGTTCAGCAGTCGTGTATCTATGGGTTTGTCTGGCCTGTTGCCATCGGGTTTCGTTCTGGGGAACCGAGTCTCGGAGCTTGGCTAAGATGTCTTTGTCGCGCTTATGCGGTGGCTTCAAGTGACTTAGCTCGAGCTGGAACTCAGTATAAGAACCTTGCTCTGGTCGTATAGGGGGTTGTCGGCTCATTACCAGGTAGTTCTATGCTATTCGCACTCCCACTGAAGAAGAAATTGCCGCACTTGCGTCACGATATTTGGGAAGAATACCAAGAGAAAACAGGGGTTCTATTGGCCAATCTCGATGATGCGCCTTACCTAAAAGAGCCGCAGCCAGATTCTAAACGATTTGGGTATAGCCTGGCCGGTAAAGGCTTGTCCAACCAACATCCAGGCTGCTTATCTCTTTCCCCTTTCCCCTTTCCCCTTTCCCCTTTCCGCGTTCTCAACATGCTTGCAGTGAGTACAGGGCAGCCCCCAGTAGTAATAAATTCCTGACTACCTTCCACCTCAGCCTCTACCCCTGTCTCGAAATTCATTCCGATCAATCAGGCCACCCCCCCCGTCCATCATCGGTATGCAGGTGAAGATTTCGTGCTAAAATCGGTGGCGGTCTAGGTGTAACAGGTGTAATGTGCAGCTGTGTCCCGGGAGGTCATTGTAGTCGCTGAACCACACCCCCCTTCCCCGGGGGGGGATAATGGGGAAGAGACATGCATGATAAGTGTGACACTCGTGAGAAATAGTTTTGTGGAGATCGGGACTGATACGGATGAAATCACCGACTGATCCTGCCAAGTCAAGGGCTCCTTTTTGTCCTTATTTCACAGCTTCTCAGTCTTCCCATCAACCAACAGCCTCTTGGAACCGAGTCCCAATATCATTCAGGCCTAACTCACACAACTGCCGCTCACGGACAACGTCCAAGCACTTCAAGGCATCATGATTTGCATCTCAGGCTGGAAGCTCATCCTCGTCGCGGCCATCTTCATTGCCACATTCTTCACTGTTCAGACTGCCCCTCCAACGCCGCGATGTATCGAACCAAACCGCACGCCTCCGAAATCAACGGTGCTCATCGACGAACAACCCGAACAACCCGAGCGCCCCAAGCCCACCGTCGCTGTACTGGCAACTGGGGGAACTGCCTTGGGCAAGGGTGGTTCCCCAACAGACACTTCACATTACCTCTCCGGCGCCTCCCACATCGACTCCGTTATAGATTTGATTCAACTTGACTTCCAGGAAATTGCCCATGCGGTTACGCACCAGATCTTATCAACAGACAGCATCAATTTTCATGCGAAAGAGCTGATTACCATACGCAATGGCATTATCGAATATCTCAGGCGTCCAGAAATATCAGGTGTCGTTGTGGTAACTGGAACAACTACAATGCACTTGGTAGCCCGTTTTATAGAGCATACAATACCGCTCTTCAACAAAACCATTGTCCTGACAGGGGCAATCAAACCGCTCACGGCATATGGTGCCGAAGGACCAGGCAATATACTCTCGGCCATACAAACAGTAGCAACCCATCGCCTCAACAGAGTGGTAATTCTTATGGACAACAAGATTATGCTTGCGCGTCGGAGTTACAAACATCACAACACCTTCGTGCCAGGGGACGGATCGCTTTTAGGCAGCGTCGTGAACTTCCGACCAGAGATATCCAACGCACCACGTGATATCCCCATAACATTCGATATCCAAGGTCTGGAGGCATACGACAGGATCCCCAGGATCCAGTATTTCCATCCCATGACGGAAGAGGAAGAATTTGATCGTGCCATCGAGGAAGGGGTGGAAGCGGCTGTCCTAGGGGTATACGATGATGGATATTTCCCTGAGCGTTTGACAAAGGGACTCAAGAAGCTTACAGACCAAGTCGGCTTTATTGCAGCAGCAGTCAGCTATGGTCATACATTCGATGTCAGACGCAGAATTGACGGAGTGGTGCCCGCCAGTGACTGGACTGACCGCATCCTTATGATGATGATGCCATTCGTGCTATCATCAAACATGACCTGGGAGGAAAGAATGGAATTCATCGCAGAGCCCTATGTCAAGAATGAGCGAGCTTGTGCAATGGAACCTACGCGGGTGAGCCGGAGTCTGGGTAACAGTGTCTGGAGCCTGATGACATGATGTCTGTTTCTAACATCTGTCTCTTCCTAAGACTGTATTTTAATATCTTATTATCTTATTATTCTAAATTGCTAGAGTAGTAATAAATAAATGGGGTTTAAAATGAACTGATAGATATAGTTGGTACACCTTTCTCAGAATAGCAAAACAATTATCACAGAAGGCACATCTGACTCGCCCCCCCTTCCATGAGATGTAAATAACAGCACCTACACAGACAAGCCCATCTCGGTAGCACTGAGACGTGGTCGTCCGTCTCCTTCGCAAGCTTTTGACCTGAGTTTTCTGTACCATTCTAGATTTCCAGATGATACATCGATGACTCTGTCTGCACAGGTTAGTTATGGGGAGTCCTCCGGAGTCCTCCTCTTACCTCCTTTTCCTTGCGAAACAAACCCCTCCTCACATTGCGCTACCCTCAACAACTGAGCAATCATCGCTTGTATAAGGTTGTCGATTCCCGATGTAATATTCCAACGTCCTCCTCTATTTCTTAGATGCGTGCACAGGGCGGACAAACACTCTAGCTTCGATCAGTCCTTGCACGGAAGAACAGGCATAAAACTTACCAGATCGCTCCACATGGGCATCATAGACCATCAGCCGAAGCTCTGGACTGTCTGAACTATCGTGCTGGGTGAGAAACATCAGCTGCATGTCGTAAAAGGCATTCATCTCTGCTTGGTCTCCCAAATCCAGCCTGTGTTGTTTGCCAAGACAGGCGCCCCAACCTTCTAACTCGTGGACCTCGCCACATTTGTAACAGTGATGCTGCGTCGGTATTGTATCATGTTTCTGTTCGCTGTGGGATTCTAGTGTGCTGCGCCTTACGAACATTTTGTGGCAGACTAGGCAACCATATATAGGCTTTTTTATGACAGCTTTCAATGCCATTTTGGATCTCGAAGGAATTTCTTTACTGATATCGTCCACTGTGTAGCCTAGTAAATGCAGGTTATATGCAACTCGCACTTCTTGTCCACACCAATCATGTCCTCTTGAAGTATAGTCGTCGTGAGAGGTTTGGTGGCGTCTGAGATTTAGATCCCCATGAACTGTTTTTCCACATTGCGTTTCACCCACTCTCAATGTGCACTTGCGATTGCAATCGTGTTGTTGAGCATGATGAAAGTGACGGTCACAAGCCATACAGAATGTGAACAACTCAAAGACCCAATGATGCCTGAGACAGTTAGTAACGCACCTGAAAGACGAGAGATGTAATCACCTGGATAGTGTTGCAGGGCTGTCTTTCAATTCTTGTCTCATATTCCAAGCGTATATTTTGTGGTCGAGCCGGCCGTATGCAGCAAATCTTTCTATACCGTGCTCGCAATCAAATACGGGTTCGCTGTCGAGGGTTTTGTACCCAACGGGCTCGTAGTTGCTCTTTTTGAACCAGCGCACGACATCTGTTTCCCATTTTTCCTGATATTCAATAGCCTCAATTGTCTCAGTTGAAGATTCAGGCACGGTTTCGAGGTCAATCGTTGTATACTGAAGGGCAACATATTTTGGCTTTTTTCTGTGTTGGGTCAGTGTAAGTGACAGGAACGTGAAGGTCGGTACCTGCGCGCAAATCTCATCAACATGTTCTTCCTCCGTTGGTAGGTCATTTGTTTCTTGCTCACTGGGGACCAAAAGGGCGAGGTCAGGCCAGTATTCAGATTTACTGTGGACCGAAAGGGCGAGGTGAGGCCAGTCTTTTGGTCGTCGGTGATCATCGTGGCCGTCCATGCTTGTTTGGGTCTGTCCGTCAGAGTCGAACAGCACAGCGAGGATGAACATATTTAATATCTGAGATTATTGGCTAGCTGATTGCCCCTGCAGTACAAAGCGTCCATGGCTACTAACTGGGCTGGAACATGGCGGCGCATGGACTTAGCTGAGTCCAGGGTGCCCAGTCGAAGGGTGTAGAGGGCGTATCGGGGGTGAGTACTGCACGATTCTGTCTACAGTGGGGCGGCGAAAGTTCCGACACATTTCGGGTCCAACCCCGCTTTTAATAAACCATTAATATCAACACCATAACTTCATTATATTATTTCCACAGATTAAAATGCCTAAAATAAGGCAAAAAGCATATCATTCTCCTTACATAAGAATAAGGTTTATAATAATATATAAATCAGGCATTTATATTAAGGATATTATAGATAGAGAGGGGTTAAGTCATTATGCAATCTATAGGATCATTTAATACAGTTAAACCTAACAGTTATGTAAAGATAAACTGCACTCTAGTAGGCCCTTAGCCTTATTAGATTAGAATAAAATATATATTAAAATACTTATTAAGAATAACTCTTTTATCTTATATAGAGATATTATAAGTTAGATGTAGCTAAAGGTAATACTAAAGATAATTTATTATTAGTTTATTAATAAGAAGATATAATATAGACTTACACTTTAATGCCTATTTCTTACTAAAGAAGCTGCTTAATTAAGGAAAGCTTTTATAGATAAATACTATTATAAAGATAAGTTATTTTAATATAATTAATAGTTTTCTAATAAGATTATAATTAACTATATAAATAGTAACTATACTAAGTAATTATTTTATTAAGCTGTAAGTTTAAAGACTTCTTTTTTAAAAGCTTCTTCTAATAATACTATAAAGCAAAAGACTTTATAAGGATAAAGTCTAAGCCTATAGATAGCCTATAAGACATTTACAGATATTTTATAGTGTAATTAACTATAATAAACTGTTTATAGTTATCCCTCTTCTAGGGGATCTTAAATCTAAGAGGGGAAAAGTAATAGGCTAGTATATTCTATTCTATCTGCAGTCTTATATTCTTAACCTTATTAAGGAAGGAAAGACTTTTTAGTATAATAATACCTATACATTTACTTATTAGAAAGTTTAAGACTAGCTCTATCTCTAGGCAAGAAGAAGAGGAGTCTTTCTTACTAACTAGCCTCTATATAGTCCTGACTTTAGTTCTATTAAAAATCTCTAGA
The DNA here is from genome assembly GCA_013183765.1 of Fusarium xylarioides. NCBI lineage: Eukaryota > Fungi > Ascomycota > Sordariomycetes > Hypocreales > Nectriaceae > Fusarium > Fusarium xylarioides. The sequence goes on along the minus strand of SRZU01000133.1, from coordinate 118,108 downwards.
AAGTCCTTAAGGAGAGGATATATAAAATATATCCTGAAATTGCTGCTTATCTAAAGTCTGCTGAGGCAATTAACTAACTGATTGTAGCTGCAGAGGAGTTATAGACTGAGATTAAAGATAATATAGTTAAAAATGTAATAAAATTAATACCTAACTAACTAAATGAATATTATTATATAAATAGCTATTACACTAAGTATTAAGCTATATAGCTAGAATCTCCTTTTAATTCTCTATAGATTTATATATATATTATTATAATTAAATAAATATTACCTAGTTAATTGCAGAGTGAAATGGCAGGGTGCGATCGAGGTGGTTGGGGAAAAATCGGGATGTGTTGGAACTTTTGTCTATGCACTGTATCTTTGGAAGGGCCAGCCAATTAGCTGCCTGATATCAAGGATACTTCCTCTAGTATAGCTGTTACCCCTAGATATAGGTATATCTGATACTGCAGCATGCAGATCAGGACCTCTAGCCTCACTGCTCTGCCTCCCTTAAGGTAGGTATTTGTGGCGGATTGATCAGCAGCTAATCAATACTGGGTCAAAACCCACAAAAATACTTAAAAGGTGCACTCTGGGATCCAAAGGGATACTGTAGATGGAATATGAAATATGTACTGTACATCATCCTACATGCTTGTCGCTGATGTCATGGTTGGCTTATCGATAAGAACCGGCCATCGCGTACCCCTCACTCCCCGCATTTGAAATCCCGCAAGACATGTTGTCAAGATCCTTTCGTTATTCCATTCCGGGCAAAGATATTGATATCATTTGGTACGTTCGAGAGATGCCCAGGACCCCGTTTCGTCAACAGCACCTTCCCTGCCTGCACAAAGGTCACATCCGTACAGCTGGCGTCGCAATCAAACACCGTGATTGACCCTGCGGGGTACTCGTGGAATTTCTTAGGGATTTCACTATGAAACGTCTCGTTGGTGAAGTTGGTCCAAAGTCGTTCCTAGCATAGGTAAGCCTCACATATGCACACGGACCGCGTCCACAAACCAGATCGTCTGCCGTGGTTCCGGCCATCGTTTATCACATAATCTTGTATGATTTGACTTCCTAAACAGGGGCAAGATATGACTTTAAATACCCAGAGGTCGCTGCCCAACTGAGGGCCTAATGAAGTGGCGAAAAAGACAGTCGCATGGGCCAGTGGGATGGTTGATGCTGGGAGTGACGTGTTGACCTAGCTGGCAATGATGAAGAAAACTAAAATAGAAAAGGCCTGAAAGCTCCCGTGCCAATCAAAGAAGACCATCTCCACTCTCGCCCACGTGATTAGCCCCTCTGTTGACAAGTTCGATGGCATCAGGGCGTGGTACTGCTACGTCAATCACAATAACGTGCCCAGCATACACAGTGGCCTTTACGCACGATGTCCTTATCTCGCGACCTCTTTCCCAAGTCGTGGTGGCCTGGATTGAGCGGTATACATCGTCACCTAATAGAGGCGCAACTTGATGCTCAAGCGCCGATATTTCTACTCTGTCTGTCCGGTATTAGCACACGTTTTCGATTTTGCGGGTCAGCTCACCTCCATAAACCTCAGGCTGGTACCCAAAAAGAGTTGAAAGCATGACGTCGCTGAAGATCGCAGTCAACCGAATGCCACAATCATATGTTGTTGTGTCTAGTGGTATATAGACCGTAGCCACTCGGTTCACGGCAAGTGCAGTTAGTCTTTGGAATTTTTTCCCATGCGGTACAGTTTCTGCATAAGCAACAGAATTATTCCATGCCACATGATGGTTCCCCATCAAAGACGATATGTACTCACCAGCCTGTTGATTGAATTCTAGACACCTTAGCTCTGTTGGGATTGTAATCTCGAACAAACATACCATATACCAGAACTGGATTGACAGACAATTGAATGCTTTGTGAAATTGGAAGACTGGTGTATATCATCGACTTGATCCGATGACCAATTTCTTTAGCCTGATGAATACCTCTTGAAGATCTTCTTTATCCATCCGCTTGATCTTTGTTGTAGAAAGACATAAGCCCAATGTGACTATCGTAGGGAGATCCAGCTCTTGTAAAGAGGCTAAATTCCTGTCAACGCCATCACCAGCCAACCCTGAGAACAGATTTTTGATTCGAGTCAGTGAACTGTGCTGAAATCCTGTGAAGTCCGGCTTCTCGACGGCCAGTGCCTCGCTCAAGGCTTCTGTTGCATTGGCTCGCCTGAGAAACCCGCGGCAGGTAGCGATCATGCGATCCCTTTGCTGCTTCGGTAGCCCTTGGGTGTTCAAGGTTGTAATTTCATCGAAGGTATCCATGGCATTGGATATTGAGAGTGGGTACTGAATAAATTTGTTTAGAGGTGTGGATATCAGACAGAACATGTTTTCAGGCGTCAAGGATTCGGAATTTTGAACAGGATCCTCGCCAGCTTTTATCTAGCGTCACATACTTGTCCAGACTCCACCTGACCAAGCAAGCCTGTCCAGACTCCACCCACTTAAACATAATTGTTCAGACTCCACCACACCAAGCATACTTGTTCAGACTCCACTGATGGCCACTCAATTTGTTTCGACAAACCTTCAACCTTCAACACCCAGGATAGAATATGTTGGCAATCGAGAAACGGTGCTGGCCAGAGCTCTCCAAAGACGCGATTTAGCCCATTATGCAGCCCCCGATGATCCCAGAGCCCAGCTTGTACAAACCAATGGTTTGTTGTCGACCGAGTTCTCAATATAGAGTCGGTGATTATTTAAACCTCGTAGAGAGTTCGTAGATGAGTCCCCAAGCAATTTGAACTAAATTCTACCTCTACGATGTCCAATAGCCAAGATTCCGAAGAGAGCATTGATGTTTCTAGTCAATGTGTGCAACAAACGACAAGCGAATCCCAAACCAATGGACACGCTGTGGACGCGCCAAATACCGGCACAAGCGAACAACATTCTGATAATACGGAGAGCGGTTCGTAATTTTACGAATTCCTTTTAGCACGCGAAGCAACTAACAAGAGCAGTTACGCCTATTAATCAAATTGTGCCGCAGACCACGGAAGAATACAGGCTAGAATAATGTCTGTGGTGTTACGGCTTCTGGATTGGGTTTTTAGAGTTGAGCCGCATGTGATAAGATAAGATAGCGATGATAACCGAGATAAGAACACGTCTCTTTCTCCACTTAGTCAGGCTGCAATTAACTTCGATCACGAATATTTGTTGCTATTCCCAAACTTGTTTTACATTGAATGTCTAAAACGTCCTAGAACGGAAATCGGAGTGTGATATGGGAAGATATTCAAAGCATGAGATTACCGAGAAAACCCAGGCTCTCGTCGCGGCTGCTGGGAGCCAGACACCGTACCCGCCGAGCAAGAATGCCCAAGGGCAATCTCCCTCAGCCAACATCCACGAACCAGTCTACGAGGTTTTCCCGGCCTGCCCAGAACTTATGAGACTAAGGGAAGAGACAAAACAAACCGAGGTATTACATGATGCTTTCCTACTTCTAAATCACTAACCAACAAGACATCTGGCCTCAAGACATTCTTCGGATCCCAGGCAATGCTGAAAATCAGCCAATATACCCTTCGGCATAAAACGGGATGTATCAAGATCGAGGACGGCCAAGTAGGCTACATTTACCCCATCCGAGCGTCTCAGGTGCACATTCGTACAGCTCCGCGTGAACCGTATCAACTTGTCCATTGGAGGGTTGGATATCGTTATTGTCTGGAAGGGAGTCTTCTATTCAAGCCAGCGCAGGACCAGAGCGATTATGTCATGTTCTTATTCGAGAAGACAGATTAGATTTTATAGAAATCAGAAACTGGAATGCTCGGGTTGGCCGTTTGTACTAATATACCTGGCCAGGAATGCATATGACCATTCATCATCGAGTTCCAAACCAACATCTTGACTTGGAGGCGCTTCTAAATCCGATGAATTTTGCATCAATTGGCATATTGCCAGGCCATCGGTATCTCCATCTCGCCCCGCATCAGAATGTGACATTGGGCCTGTTACCAAGGTTGGGAACTGTCTAAGTTCCACAGCCTGTCTAAGTGCCTTCGAGAGCTTGTTAGGCTCTGTTTGACCAAAGAGCCGTGTCCCGAGAGACTGGCTAATTTGACACAAGCTATGTAACAATTAAGATATTGCAGACCAGGGGCATGACAACAAAGACCAACCTTTTTTCTGGCCGCCACAACTGTAATAATAATGGAACAAACAAAGGCATATTTGCCTGAATCTCCGGTATTGGGTCCCAAGCCTCAACACTGGATTCTATGTGGTTAATATCGTCTTCTGTGAGTCGGCTCAGGTCGGTAAACGAAACAGCTGTCATATCAGAAGATTTGCAAGGCACGAGGGCTCCTTGACTTACAAAAGTGAGCGGACAACTCAAAAGCACGATGGCCAAGCTTTTCATGTAGGCGGTCTATCAAAGCCACCACTTTGCGGGCTCCTTGCATAATCTTCCGGGCGAACCTCGAGTTCTTCTTGTATCGTGTTTCCACATAAGGCTTGAGAAATGCTTCCATGGCTTGGACTACCTTGAGCTCATCCACGTGGTTAACCATGTCATAATGGCATGCAATAATGAATAAAAGAGAAATCAATGTTACTGGACTTGAGCCAGACACGGTTCGAACCGATTTCGTCACTCGCTCGGCAAGGGTCTCTATCGAATACTCTCCCGGATCGCAGCCGCAACTTTCAATGCGCGAAAGAAATTCAATAATTCCCTGTTCATCATTGATACCAAGACGCTCTCGAGCTGTCTGCCATTCTTTTTCGGTTTTCGGTATCCTCCTGAGCAGTCTCTTGCCTGCTTGAGATATCCCTGGTGGCCGTTTAGTCGGCGGCACAGGCGGACTGTAAAAGTGGATCTGAATCGTCGGGCCTTCATCAAAGCATAAAAATTAGCGTGAATATCGGAAGATAGAAGGGGGTCGGGACAAACAATTGGAGGTAGCCGGCGCAAGCGTCATGGTTGTTTGGGATAGTGGGAGGAATTGCATTATTGCAAAAAGATAACGGAGGGAAATGATGACTGACCTGGTTATACCTATTCTGGGTGGTGCTATATAGCACCACCCAATAAAGGCATGATTTTCAACTGAGATCTATTGGCCAATTTCCACAAACCCCTGCCGCATTACGGGAGACGGTAAATGCTATTCCGTGGTGAGATGGTGCTATATAGCACCACCCAGAGTAGGCATAGTGCTTCTCCGGGAACAGCAGGCAACATATCCGCAGACCCCTGCAGCGTTTGAGACAGTAGTGTTTCCTATCCCATATTGAGGTGGCGCTATATAGCACCTCCCAAAATAGGCATAAACCACCATATTTTGACCTCAGACAAAGCAAGATGATTTTCCAAGATTTTATATAAGGGAATGTGCAGCCCGACAAGGCAACTACTGGCAGGCCTCACTGGCGCGGTTCGCCAGCCACCCAAATCTTTACATCAAGTACTCCCCTCATGCTTCTCTCCTCACCCAAACCTTACCCGAACCGCGGGCTGCCCAAAGCCACCACCAAGACCCAGACCGAGCTAGTTTGCCAAGATGACAACTGACAGCCTCACGGTCTCGCGAAATGCTGTTATCGCACTTTCCATCATTATTCCCCTCATCTTCATCATTCTTCTTATCATCATTTTCTGGCTCTGGCTTACCCTGGGACGTTTGCAAAGCCACGAATCAGATGAATTTCCTCTAAGATCATCGCACAGCACTACAAGCGTGCCACCCGGCTTCGATCCTTGCTTCGCTGTGGTTGGGAAGAAAGACTCGATCAAACTTTTTTTAGAGGCTAGAAATTACAAAAACCCCACTGGCAGCTATGAGCGCGCATTTGGCCACTTTCGCATTGTGTGCAACCCATCTCTAAATGACACGGGGGTCCATGGCGTTGTTATGCTCGATGATGCAAGCCTACCCGACAAGGTTGGGTGGGCGTATACTAGAAAGGAGGTAGTCTTCGTGGGTCCTGACCCTGTCATGCCCCCGTGCCTCCCCCGAAGCTGCACGTTGGGTCTTGTCGATCCTTTGCCATCACTCGTCAAGAAGGTTTCGAGCAGTTTTCACATTTAATTATACTATATAAGACTAGCTGAGAGCAGACAAATATTACACTTCCCACGTAAATACTAGAACTATCTTTGCAACTGTTGAAATGAACTACCTAGAACCCAAAGACAAACCTACACCTAGGCTTGAAGAAGCGGCAGCCCGCGCGCCCCATACCAAACACCAAAGCAATGTAACCACGATCGATATCTCAAAGGCACCAAAAACGACGGGGTTCCGGTGCATCATCGGGGCTAGATACCCATGGTTTTGCAACAAGACTTTGAAGAGCCTTGGGGAACATAAGTAAGAAGTGCTGAAAAACCCTGATAGCAGCAAACTCACCAATATATCCAAGTTGGCACCTCAGACGATGCCACGCGCCTATATACTGGTGCAAAGACTGCTTAGAAAAGTTCAGCCAGGAGCTATCCAATGATCAAGATCTGAAAATTGCAACAGCCGCACACAAGGAAGAGTGCCCAAAAGCTCCCACACCACAAAACATAAACAAACGTTTAAAACAGTTTATTATGGAAGATGAGGTGTGGGAGGCTTTCCAACAGCTCCTGCAGGGAGCTAATGGGCCTCGAATGCATCATACTAAAAAGTATGAGCTGTTGGACAAAACGATCTTTCCCCCTGGGTCAACTCCAAACCAAGGCCGACTGCCACCTGACGATAATGGCGTGCTTCCTGGAACAAACCAACGCCGACTTCCTGGAATCCGTGAAATCTTTGGTAAATAAAGGGGCAACTGAATTCCTGCTGACAGGAATTCTTACCGGGATGGTTGGCAGATTTGAGATAGAAGATATGAATATATATACCTCAGTTCTCCTCAAAAGCCTTCTAACTGATAACACCTCAACAACACCCTTGGTTCCTCAAGATGCCAACAAGTCTTCGTCCTACACTGATACAAGGAACCATGTACATATTCCATAAGAAAGACGTCCAAGAACGGCTGGCAAACCACAAAAGAGAACTTCTTGAAAGGTATAAAGGCGAGCACTCGCACCCCCCAACGCAGGAGCTGCGGGAGGCTTATCGCCAAGCCAGAAAACTTGTCAAAAAATTCAAAAGTGAGACCGATGTCAGTTCAAATCGGGTAAAGCAGTCTCACCCCCCCAACGCAGAAGCAGTGGGTGGCTTATTGTCAATCCAAGAAGCACCCTGGAAGTGAGGAAGAGTTCCTTTGCTACATGGGCCGCATCAAGGTGACTCACTTGGTACGTCGACCGGTGGCTTCAGGAGCGTGGCGTTGAGGAAATAACGAGTCATATTTACGCCACTCTCTTAGCACGGAAATCATGTAACATTCGCTTGGCCAGGCCAATACAGTCCCCAGGGGTATCAAATGTGAATTTCCGCGATTTCTAGGTATTTTTTGCCACAACGGAATTAAAAACACCAATAAGATATTAGATACTCAGTATATCTATGGAGATAATACTGGGCTGATCTACAAGTAAAATAGAGCAGATTGGCTACTGATTGAAGTACCGATTTTACATTTCATACCCCTGGGGACTGTATCAAAAAACCCAGTTGACCGCCGCTTTTCCGCTCTTTTTAATAGCACCAGACTTGCTGCTAGCCAGAGATTGATAATTGCTATTTCTGAAGTAAAGAATGAGTAAGGGGATGGAATTTGGTGTTGGACGCCCAATCTGAGGAATCCCGTGAGCTATGCGTTTGGATCCCGGCTAGACTGTTCTATAAATTTTGCTACGATGGCGATGGAATATTGTCATCTGGTTATGGGAAGCAAGAAATAGCGAGACACTTCAAGGAATAATATATATGTACATTTCCTATGGAAATGAGGAATGTTTTTGGTGGCAGTCTGGTCAATCGAACGTCACTTGCTATTCAGACTCTGGGATAAACGTATACGGGCCATTTCCGTCTGCTGGGCTCCTGAGAGGCTCGAACAGTCTCATTATCAGAGTCCTGATCTGGCTCCGCATCGAACAAGGGTTCGAACTTTTGGCCATGAGGAGTCTTCTTTTCTTGTAAGAGTTTGAAAAGATCATGCTCAAGTTGTTCTTCTGATGCGTCTCTCCCCTGGAGTCGAGCTCCCAACTGCAAGTAAATCTCATCCCGAGCATTAGCAGCACAGTGGAGAACGCCATGATCCAGCTCGTTGAGAACTGGGCGGAATGCTGTTGGGTAATATTCAGAACTGAATTTGAGTGACAACAAGTTGATGGTGAGTACCACAGCCTCCATCTTGTTGGGATGCAGGTCGTCTGACGACTCGGGGATAGCAAGGACTTGAGTCCAATTCATAGTCTCGGAGGGCATGTTTTTGATACAAAAATAGGACAAGGTTCAATATAGAATCGGGGACTGGTGAGTCTTGTGAGGGACAGAAGACGGAGGTCAAGGACGAAGAATAAGGGGGGCGATGGCATATACTCGTGACAGACGCTCTATTGACCCGCCAACCAATGAGAAAGATAGTTTCTATCTGGAGCGCCTGTAGCACACAGCCATGCTGTCGTTGGAGAGAACAAGGTCTGCAGTTGAGACAACAGTACTGAAATCGAGGCGTGCGATTACACGCCCCTCCTGTACACCATCGATGTACATCCCTGCTCTGACCCTAGGGTGGGTATCCCTGCAGATAGCCTTCGGGTCCGTCTAGCCCTTTCTGTCGGCTTACACGAAACAGAGGGCGGGATGGGACCTCAAAGGTTATGTCATAGCATTATGCAACTAGAAAGCTGGCACTGTAAAAGTAGTCTTCTCATGTACTTTATAGTTTACTCCTGGCGCCCGCTGTTTCCTCCTCCATCTGCTTTGGCTGCCTTGATTTGCCTCATCGAGAATGGAGTACACTACAGTCCCGTGGTCGAGCCTTGATTTCATTCGGGAGCTTTGGCCCACTATCACAGTTCGGCATAAAACAAAGCCGTGTAAAAGATTTCTTGCCGAGTTTGGCATAGCATCTGTCGACGGTGTTGATGCTAAAGGAGGTAGCAAAAGCGACAACAAAAGCGACAACAAGTTTGATACCACAGGCTTTCTCCACGATACTTCGGTGGCCTATTACGAAAAGTATGATGGCTTCACTGACATAGTATTTAAACCACTTTTCAAGGAAGCATCATTTGGACATTGGGTCCAAATGGAAGTCAAAATTACTGAGTCGGAGACTGGGGACTCGGAGGATACAAAATATTATTCTGTTGGCGAAGTTTGGATTGGCCATGGGTATGAGGCATACCCCCTACAATGCGTTGCGAAACCTAAGAAGATCACAGAAAAAAAGACAAGCCCAAGAACCCATATCAACGATCCAACCATTTCTCAAGTCCCCGTACAAGCGAGTTCGCTCCCTCGTACAACTCATCAATTTCAGTTACCGGCTTGAATCCAGATTCTAGCCAAACTACGAAACCCATGTTGACAAATACAAACCCGCTCAAAAGGGCCCGGTCTAGTTTCGATATGGCCTCAGCTCCCTCTCACCCAAATGTGAACCCGCTCAAAAGGGTCAGGTGTGATGTCGGTATGGCCTCAGCTCCTGGCCTACCGCACCCTCAGAACTGGCATAACTCATCGAGTTCGATTACGGGCTTGAATGTCAACTATTGTCAAAGTATCACAAAGCCGCTTGAAGAGAGAACGTACAACTTCGATATAGCCTTAGCTCCCGCTCTACCTTACCCTCAGATATGGGGGAAAGGACAACGTTATAGCGTGGTAATTAATACTGTCTTTGAGGAATTAGGTAAGGCTCTGTTCTATTTGCAATCAATCGATACTTACGTGCCGTGTAGAAAGAAAAAAGGTTGTCCTTAGGAACGCCTGCCATTCTCTGCCTGCAGATAAATTCCGCTGCCGAGGGGAGTACAGTTGGGTTCCGCCAAACGAAAGACTTTGGTATGTTCCGGGAAGCGAGTGCGAGATAGAGACTGCAGCTGGTTGTACCTTGGCATATGCAGGGAACTTCCTGTCACTTCGGCGTTCACTCTTGATGCACCAAAGCCCGACCAGCTGCACAAACGAAGCTCGGTGTGTCACATCCATGATCAGCTATACAGGCACCCCTGAAATCTTGGGGTATAATAAGGGGTTAGATTATGATATGTGGGTGGCTTTTGACAGCATTGATTACGATGAGGGCGCAGACCTAGGAGGCTTTCCCACCAAGATCATCGACCAATATGGGTACGCTACGGTGATTGCGGCTACCAAGCAGCCCCTGCCGCCCTGAATTAGCCCTTACTAGTATGTAGATGTATTTAAAGTCCGAGAAGGACGCTTCAGGAACAGACAGACACTTCTCATTATTCTACGATTGCATTGTCCTCTTGGATGACCGCCGACAATGGCAGCCTCTTTGCCTGCTTTACCCTCTCCCAGAAGCTGGTCACACCTTCAAGAATACACTGTTGTCTCGAATGGAGTTTTCCGGGAGCTACGCAAGTCTATGCGCTTAATACGCCAGCAAGTGCTAACAAAGGGAACAGAAAACCGGACTACCATTCCGGAAGACGATTGTCACATGGTAAATGCGCCGTACTTGCACCAAGACGAGATGTTCCTCTGGCTTCCAAGAGACAACAACCTCTGGTGCATACCGATATCTCGGGGGGAGTTGGAAAGAAGGAGCGATTGCTATCTGATGTTTGCCAACGAATTTGTATCACTTGAGAGAAGAGTCGTCAAAGAACGGGGAAAGAAAGCCAGAAATGAAGCCAAATGTGTTGTGGCACTGGCGCGCAAGGCCGATCATGCACACTTGGGGTACTATGGGTGTAACTGGCACAATGCATGGGTACAGCTAGAGCGTCTTCCTTTGGATTATGTTGGTGTTAGACGCCCCTTCTGAGGTCCTAGGGAAGTTCATGCCTGCAGCTTTATATATAGTTACCCTCCCCTCCCCGCTTGTTGTTGAGGCGAACCACTCTCTGCTTCAGTTGCCTTTTTTCTCCGCGGTTCGCTTTTACAGGCTGTACAAGATCCTCCTAAACCTAGTCACTGGACAACACTCCTAGCTGTCGACATGGAGGGAACGATCTTCCCCCCAAGTAACTATGGAGGTTCGCATGGTTCGGAGCCGCGGTTAGGCGTAGTCGTTCACCATAGTGCTATTAATATCCAGCGGCAAAAATGAATACAAGTCACATTCCCAGCGTTTGGGCCTCCTGCAGTCACAACAAACAGCCCCTTGTCCTGCGACCCCTGGTGATGCGGTTGCAGAGCCTGCTTGAGTTGAGGCTCTGGCGGTGAAGGATTGAGAGATAGTTCTCAGTGAGTTCTATACACAAACTTGATATTCTACGAAGAGGTCCCTGGTGGAATCTAAATATTACTAAGTTCTCGCCAGTAATCTTCTGTTCACCTTCAAATGCCTGAACCCACCACTCACAGTTTGTCACTCATCCACAAACGAGAAAAATGGACAGTAAAACGAGTGGGGAGACCCAAGCACGAAATGAAAGAATAAGGAATTGGTTATTCGGCATGATCCTCCCATGACGCTAAGCAACGGATACATAAGTAGCATGGCGCCCCCCGTTCCACCCACGGGGTCAATTGACGATTTTCCCCCACCATGCCTACTGCTGTGGTGGCACTGGATCAGCTCCAGTCAGACATCGATTCATATAAGACCCAACTCGAAAGTTTATCTGAACCTAAACTCGAAGAAAGACCGAACACGCGATCCACGACCACGAAAACGAAAGCGAAACCCAAGAGAACGGGTGCCGAGAAAAAATATGACGACCTGTTGCAGACTTTCTTAGGACACCTTAACGACTGGTCACAAAGGATGAAGGCGGTACGATGGGATATTGCCGTCGAGCCCAATCAACGGATCGCAACGGACATGGAGATGGCTACTCAATCAGAAGATGCTGGTAGTGTTCGCCAACACGAAATCCCAGAGGCATCTCATGCGCGCGCATGTACACTGGCGCAACATGTACAGCCCTGCACATCGGAAAATGGAATCGCAAACGGCGAAGCCTGCGAGGCTTCAGGTGATAGCATGGATGACACTCGAGTGGATACGACAATTTATGCATCAGATCCTGCAGAAGATGTATCTATGGAGCGCGCGCCTAGGGTTGATACTGAGCCAGTTGCTGTCGGGGCTAGCAACCGAGGCAGTCATGCTCGCGCTGCCTCTTGCCATCATCCAATCAAGCCCTCTATTTCGACTGAGAGAGAGGAGAGGCATACCGACATCCATAATGCGACCGCGGGTCAGTTATTGCCAGACCATGGCAGAGAGGATCAGGTGGATGCTGAGCCCGCCCAAGTGCAGACTCAGCTAAGCACGGATCGCCCTGGCCTGGCGAACTCGGACGATGCATCAGCAAACGACAACTCGATGCAGTTAATTCCCCTAGACCCCTTCCCACAAGAGGATTCGCCAATGTCTGACGCCGAGCCCGAGATCACGCAACAAACAGCCATCACCGATGCTGTCGCAGGTGCCAATTACAGACGCCCAGCGACTCCGGGTATAGCCAGGCCGCCAAGTAACTCAGAAGTCGGGGAAAATAGTACGTGGTCGTCGCAACATAGTGACACGAGCGAAACCTTGTCCCCAACAAGCAGTACTGCATCTGGAACCGATAGTGTTCAAACACGCTTCACAACACCAGACTCTACTAGCATGGGGGAGCAGGTAGATAAGTCCCCAATTTCAGAGAACAACACGTCGATTCCGGATGATCAAGCGGACGAATCCTGTTACGAACGCTATTTCATTGGATCCAAAGATACACCAACTCTCGTTCGAGATCAGCTTGGCAAGGACATGCTGAAGACCCTTGATGAGCTCTCGAAATTGCCTAACTACGCAAACAAGGCCACATTGCCTTGGATAACGGAGAAGGCCTCGCAATTCAACCCGAAAGACGAACTAAAGCTAGAGGGCGATCCTGATGTGCAGTTCAACAAGTTTGAAAAGAAGGACGAAAACGGCATTGTTGTTTCTCGGGACCACCCAATAAAAGGAAGAAAATTTGAGTGGCCAGACTTCGAAGAGGGCGGCTTCGTAACGACAAGGCAAGCATCCCGCGAGCTAGCACAATTCCTTTCCCTACCTGGTAAGGGGGTGTCCTACTTATGCGGCATTACGACATCCATCCTCTGGTCCTCGTGTCCTCTGTATTCTGGCGAGCAACTTGATATCGAAGAGCTCGCTCGCGTCAACGAACCCTATACACATCTTGGGAAGAAGTGGTCAATGACCCCAATGCATAAAGAGGATGATATATTTGGATCTGTCAACGTCGGATTCCTGGGCACAAAGCTCTTTCTGCGTGTCCTTACAGAGGACACGGAGAAATTCGAGAAATGGGTTCGCGGCAAGTACAGATGCAAACCCTGTCCACAGTTCGTCCGCCACCTGAACAGATTCTTTGAACCCAAGCAACTCGAAGCTCTCGGTATACGGTTTGAACTCCTGATCCAGCGGCCAGGAGACCTTATCGAAACCAAGACTAATCAATATCACCAAGTACTCAACCTTCAAGATTCCTTGGCCATATCAATTAACTATCTTTCCCCTGGTATCACGCCAAATTTCAGGGATGTCGACAATCCTCTTGAGGTCTGTGATGAGTGTGGGCTCAAAGGACTGTATGGGCGGCCGGGTTTCCGCGTCAAATGGGTGGACCCTGGCGTGCCAGCCCCTGGAATGAATGAGGCAACAGTGAGCACCAAGAGGCATAAACGAAAAGCTCCGCCGGAGCCACTTGACGCTGGGGCAAGGAACACACGAGGCTATGCAGACTCTTCGGAGACGTTTAACAAAACGCTCAGAATCATTCGATCAGAAGGCCCCCTTTTCAGCCTCCCGTCTAAGCCAAGTCTGGATCAGCAGCGTGTCATGAAGCTGGCGGCAGCAATTTTGAGCATCCCTGCCATTGAACAGTTCAAGGGACTTGTCAGTGCATGGAGAAGTCGTAACGAGCACATAGTCGTATCGAAACAGGACGATCGATTGAAACAATGTGCTCTTTATGTGAGAAACGCCAATGCCAAGACTGCGATTGGCACGTTTCTGTTTCGCCACTCTCGGGCGCTCCTGGCGCGTCTAGTGGACGAATGGAAAGCTAAGCGCTCGCTAACACGGCTGGGCAAAAAGGACATGGCCGATCTCCTTCAGCAACTGGAGATGGAACACGCCGAGTTCACAAATAGCTTGCGTGAAGGCAGAATGTGGAATGACGTGTGTGGTCAGTACCCCGGACTGTTGCCATTCATTCCTCTTAATTCTTGCCCTCCATTTTATATTTCTGTGCAGGACTGGAAGCAGCTTGGTAATGGACTCAAAACGCTACATCAGCTTATTGAATGTGATGACTTGAAGCGCCTTTCCGAGGCCGGGATGGTTTTAGAAAACATAGTCGCATACGACTCAGCTGTTGTTTTCAAATGGGAGCAGGAAAATCTAGATAGCCAATCGCTCTGGGCCGTGGTGGAGTCCGTAGCTGACTAACCAAGCGGGATGTCCCCCTTGGTTAGTCAGCAATGGTCAGATCACAGCAACCCTATACCAAATGGTACATGAAATTTTATAAAATACAATCAAAGTCAAATTACTGATTCACCTCCCTTTTCAATACGAAGCGATATGAAAATGGAACCACTGTCTATCTTGGCTTGGTTTAATGAAATGCATCTGCTCCAGGAGTCATGGCCGCTGTTTTGGTCGAGCAAGGAAACTTGGTTGCCCTCTCAAACTCGAGTCACCGACTATAAAACAGGCACTTCCTCCTTCACAACTCCCCCAGGATTCTCAAGTTCCTTACTTCTTACTCCAAGACACAAAAATGGCCTCCACCTGGCGATGCATGCATCTCACACAAGCAGAACTTAATCGCACTCCCGGCCACTTCGTTGGTCCTAGTATTCATCCTGGACTCTTTGAGGTTGCAGCTCCGCCATCTACACCCATTCCCAATCAAGGTTCCATCCAAAGGATAGAGGGCACTCCGGTTACACAGCTGCCTGTTAGCCATGGAATGGTATGGCTGCACGGACTCGAGCATGCTCGTCGTGATGCTTTCAAGGTCTTCCTGACCCAAGCTATCAAGGGAATCAGGCAATACGGTCAAGACTTAGCAACGTACTACAGGGAGCGTTATATCTACTATAGACCGTGGATTGAGTATGCTGTTTGCATCAATGATCTGCCTGTTTGTACCACCGGCCATCCAGCCACTTTGTAACACTGACAGTCAACTAGAGACCCTCCGACGCAGAGACATTTATCTCGATGATCTTGTTTCTCTCTCTCGCCTGCGTTAAGCCTGACGGCATCTTGAGCAGGCAGGTGATGGCTATAACCGCCGAGCAAGTCCTCGAGCAGCTCCAGGCCAAATTAACAAGAGAGATGTGGTCTGATAAACCACGCGCTGATTTCCTAGCTACCGTGCATTGGCTTATCCTCAAGTCAGGTGGCATTTCCCGCGTAAAAATACCAATGACACAAAGGTCCGCCCAGCACGTTGTAGCTGAACTAATGAGCCAGGACGATGCTGTGGAACGGATTGGGAATTTCAACATAGCAGTTGTGCTCGAAACACTACCTCGGTGTCGAGCACTCTCGGGGCGTCATATCGATATGGAACTTATTCAAAAATTGGCTCATCAGCTCGACTATGGACACAACTTGGCGATGGCAGTACGTTTAGCTGTGACTGGAACATATGACGATGTTACTAATACATTTTATAGGGCATGCCCTTTTTTGTGCGACTCGATTTGGTTCCTACGTCAGAATTGACAGGTTTCGCGACATTTACGACAAAAGTTCTCGATTCATGCACTTCGATTAACCTATATGAAAATGGAGAAAGGCTCTTTGCTATATGGACCCATGTCCGTATGACACAGGACGACAAGCTGAGAAAACAACTTAGACCACATGCACATTACTTCCTCGCCAAATTCGGCAAAAGCCTGATGCTAACATCAAACCCATCGCAAATGGTACTCGATATCGTGGCGATGGCCTGCATGACGAGCCTTTTCCTCGCGCCGTGGGGCATGGAAACGTATCGCAGCGCTCCAATCCTAGATTTTGACCATATGATCAAAGCGCCTCAACATGGTGCACACGTTTTCCTTAGACTCCATCTCCTATCATTATCTAGGGTGCTAGCGACCAGCGGGCATCCTGAGAGAGAGCTAATTGATATAGTCGGGATGTGTTCTCCTCCTTTACAAGGAGATATGGTTGATAACTACTGGCATCACAGAATCACACAAAACCATACTCACATCCAGAGTTGTGAATATTACGAAAGGTCTTCAAGAGTGAGAAGGGTTCAAGGGGGGTGAACCAAGGGGTTTTTAAAAGCTTTGAAGAGTTGTAAGAGCGCCAAGGGTGAGAAGTAAGGATTGAAATACCGAGAGCAGATATGAAGTAGTTAAAGTGGATGAAGTGGATGAAGATAAAGGGGGTTAAGCAAGAGGCCAAGAGGCCGAAGTGGGAGAGGGTAAAGTAGGTAAAGTGGTAGTGGCTCAGTGGATAAAGTGGTCAAGGCAAGCTAGGCATTTCGGCGGCTCCAAGGGTTCTGGCATTATCCACCGCTTCAGTTGCAGCTCTCTGAGCTCTTTCAAGTTCGGTTCGAGCCTCCCGAGCCTTGATAATAGCATTTTGAGCTTGCTTTTCTGCGTCTTCTGCCTCAGGGCTGAGGCTTCGGGCTGTAGAGGAGGCTGGTGTTGAACGCTCGGACGAATTTGACGATGAATCTGGACCGGGACTAGGAGACTCTGATGAGTTGGAGCCGTTAGCGGGAACTGAGCTCAAGTCAGTTTCGGCTGACTCCTGTTTCACTTGGTCTTTATCAGCTTGGTCTTTGGCAGCTTGGTCTTTGGCGGCTTTAGGGGCTTGTTTACCCTCGGCCTCTGCCTTTATCTCAGCTATCAAAGCCTCCGTGTTTCGTTTCTTTCCCCTGGCTTCCTCTCCTCCATCTCCTTCCTCATCCTCCGCCACCCCTCCCTGCTTATTATTCGCCTTCCATTCTTCTGGATCAATCCAAGCTAGATCACGAATAGGAGTAATGTCCATCATGGCTTGAAGCCATTGCTTTGGCATTTGAGTTGCGCCACTCCATTTTTCAGGTATGTCGGAAGCCTTTGCCGCCACCACGTAGTTCGGCACTAAGTCGCTTTCCTTTTTTACAACTTGCACATCGATCTTATTCAGTCTGGTTTTAACCTTGTCGTGTGCAAGTTTTGCTCCGAGACTCCCGACGAGGCCAATTGAGTTGGTCATGTTTGGATGTGTGTGTGAATGGAAGGCAGGAGTGAAAATACTTTATACCCAATGGTTAAATTAAAGCGGCGTCTCGAATAGACGTAGAATTATCTAAATATAATCGGTGGATAAGTATCATATTTAATCGTTTAGTTTCAAGGAGAGATACTTAAATTAACACTCTAGCTGTTGAAGTGATTTGAGCTGATCTGCTACCAAATCCATCTGAGAGTTGCTCTCCAAGGACCAGAAGAGCTCGATTTTCTTAGTTGCGTCACGGAAAAGCATTTCTTCCGACCATTTTCTCGACTACTTCACCAGACAGCCGCCGGAAAAGCAGCTTCTTCAACCTGTAGAAGGTTGACAAAATCCAGATGGTACAACAAATGCCGAAAGCGGGAAGTAGTAGGGCGAGCACAGAACACCTACAACCCATCCAGAGGTAACAAGCGTTCCTGTCTTGGGGCGATGCAGCAGAACGATTATGGCGTGAGATAAAGCCTCGAGAACAGCAATTCTACCGACCCAATCAATGATGGAACAAAAGATAGGAAGTCCGATGGATGTTCAGCATCCGGACAACAGGTCCCATTCTTGCTCCAAGACAAAGAGGAATTACATTTACACCTGCGGTAAAGGCAGCCCTTGTCTCAATTTGTCGCCAGTCAATTCCATTGAACGGCGCAAAAATGACAACGAGGTTGGCCGCAAAGAAAAAGAAAATGAGACATGCTTGTAGCCGAGTAACGCTGTCCCAAGCACGACGGCGTCGGAGGAAGAGAGGGTAAGTGACATGCCGCATGAAACGATTATGAAGGTTCGGTATAATTGAGCTCAAGAGCCAAAGAATGAGAGACAGGAAAAATATCCCAGCCAGGGCGATCAGATACCACAAGCTGCTGTCCATTCTTTCGGCAATGATTTGGAGAATGAAGTGCGAAGTTGGGTGATTCGAGCGGTAAGTATGTGTCTATGAACGGGGACATGCGAAATTTAAGTGCTTAAATCAAGCTTGAAGTCTGAAGCGCCTGCAGCCCAAGTGTAGCCGCTCAGGCAGACCGATTCTCGTCGGGCGAACCGGATTTCAGTGGGGCTCCGGAACGGCGCGGCAATCAGAATACGGTGCTGTGTGGGGCTTGTGGACGGGGCTATCGGAGGGTACTGCTCCTAGGCATCGGGTTTCTGGACCTGACTTGGGATTCATTGCTGCAAAGTAGCGTATTTGACCTATAAAGTTTGTAGATAAGGTTAAGAAGCAGCGGACATGACTTGACTGCCTTGGATACGTGCGAGGTGAGCCTGCGACGCATCAACTCCCATGGCGTGACAATTCATCACAATATCCACGAAATGGTGTCGCACGTGTTCATACAGGGTAACACAGTGCAAGTCGTACCCACAGTCCTCAATAAGGTTAGCCTTTATAAAGGCTCTGGAAAATTTGTTCTGGAGGAAACCCTAGTGTCAGTCAGCGGTGTTGCTGAGAAGGGACCTCGCATCTACTTACAAGGCGTTCCTGGAGGATGCGCATCGAGATTGAGTGCTGACGCGACAATGCCAGCTTCTACATCGCTTATAGGTTGGTGAGTTTGCAGAAAGTCGCGAATCGCGTCGGAACACGTAGAATTGGGAGCGTTCTGTAGTTTCAGAGAACGTATTATATCGAGAGGTGTCAGGGGATCCTGTGCGTATTGCCGGGCAGCCCCTCGAAGTAGGTACTTCATTTGGTGCGCTGTGAAGTCCATGCCCTGTTGCTTTCGGTGGGCCCTGGCAGCGTTCAACTCTGCTTCAACCTGCACCTGCTGTAGAGGATGAGATGGATGGGATACAGTAAAGCAATCTTAGCTTGATCAATTGACCTATCTGAACTAGCCGGCATATACATGAACCAAATGCCACAAAGTGGCTAATATAACAAACATAAGCAAACCTAATGACTAACAGAATGTTTTATCTCGACAGGCCCGACGGGCCGCTTCATCAAGACGCGGTGCCAGATCAGGCTTCCTCATTTCTATTGCCCATTGGGCATAAGTCCAGCCCTCAATAAGAATCATGGGGTCAGCGCCTAGGTTGAAGAGAAGACAAATCGTTTCCCAATCACGTGGGGCCTCAAGCATCATGGCATACATGACTGGTGTTAAAGAAGTTTCGTCTTTGGTGTCGGGGCAGGCGTCATGCTCTTGAATGTACAGTTGGATCTCGTCATGAATAACCCCGCCTTGCAGCGCCATGCAAACCACAAGAGGAATGCTTTCGTCCCGGGTCGGCTTCGTAATCCTTCAATAGAATATGAGCCATCCGTCTGTTTTCAGCACAGAGAGCGAAGAACAGAGCTTTATCAAGCTCTTTCCAGAACCGCCAGTCACCCATATCACAAACTTGGGTAAGTGACTGGAGAATGTCATACTGCTTTTGAAATGCTGCATAATATAGCAAGGAAACATTTTCCGTGATCATGATTTTGTCAGAGGACCGAATGAGTCCCTCGTCGTTGAATGAATCAGAGGGTATCATATTTCGGGGATAGACAATCATCCAGGACATTCTCGAATTGGTAAAAAGATCATTAAGGTTATAGCTAATTATATAGTAATTCTTATTATATAACTATAAGCTATTTTATATAAGTATTATGTTAGTAGCTATAATTAATATTTATAATTATAATTAATAGTTAAGTTAAGGAATATATTTTATAATAAGTATATTAAGCTTAATATTTTTTTAAATAAAGTAAAGAAAGAAAGTTAATATAGCTATTAAAAGACTTATAAGTAGTATTTATACTACTTAATTAAAGTAGTAATTATATTACTTAAAGTAAATAAACTTTAATTAATATTAACCTTTATAATACTAGTTTATTATAAGAGCTTTACTATTTAAGCTTTTATTTAAAAAGTTAAAAAATTAATAGCTTTATATAAAGCTAATAGTAATTAAAAAAAAAGTTAATTAATTATATACTTTAATATATATATTATATTAAAAAGATTATTATTAACTTTAAGTTAATTTTATTTTTATTAATTAACTTATATAAAAGTTAATTTAATTTCTTTAATTTTAACTTTACTAAAACCTTTAATATAACTTTATTATTACTTTACTTTTATTTTAAAACTTTATTTATAAATATACTATTTTATTATTTTTATAATTTTAAAATATAACTAGCTTATTAATTTTATATAATTAAAATAATATAAATTACTTATTTAACTTTAATAATTATATTAATAAATTACTTTTTATATTTAATTAAGCTTTTAAAGAATAATAAAAAAATAATTTAATTATTAATAAAAGTTTTACTTTTTTTAATAGCTTCTTTTAGCTTTTCTAGCTATAATAGCTTTTTAAGTAATTAATTTTCTTAATTTAAATTATTATTTTTTTATTAACTTTACTTTATTTATTTTTAATATATATATTTTATTAATAAAGTTATTATTAACTTTAAGTTAATTTAACTTTTACTAATTAACTTATATAAATATTAATTTAATTTCTTTTATACCTTTAAACTTTACTATTACTTTATATTTATTTTTATATTAATAATAAAATCCTCTTTATAGTAATAACTCTTTTAGTTATATTATAAAGCTTCTTTTTATATATTTAAGTTTAAGCTTATAAAAATAATAAAAAAGCTTATTTAATTTAATTAAAGAAAATAACTTTATTTAAAAACCTTTTTTTAAATTTAAAAGGCTTAATAGCTTATTATTAAATTAAATTAAATTAATTAAGCTAAAAAGGCTTATATAATAAATTAATTAAATTAAATTATAATTAAAAATAGCTATTTTAATAAATTTAAATTAATATATTAATAAAAACTTAAATATTAATAAATTATATTTACTTTTATTTAAGTATTAATTAGCTGTATTTACCTTTAATTTATATTCCTTATATTATATTATATTACCTTATAACCTAATTTAATCTATTATTAATCTACTAAGCTAGCTTTAATTTACTAATATTTACAGTTTTTCCCTTAATACTAAAACCTTTATTTTTTAATTTACTTTTTTCTTTCTTTTTTTACTTTTACTTCCCCTTCTTTATACTATAATAGCTCTTAATTTCTATAATATAATATTTATATTACTAAATTAACTACTATAATTGCATATCTTAACTCTATAAACTATAGCTAGTATAGACTATTACTGCTACTTAATATAATGCTATTAATAAAAGCTTACTATTACCTTAATAGGTATTAACTCTATTTTAAGTAATTTACTAAGTCTTTTAATACTTCTATTTAATTTATAATATAATTAATAAAAGCTTTATTTTTAGCTTTATTTTTAACTTTAACTTTATTAATATTAAATAACTATATTTAATAATTAAAAATTATAAAATTAACTTATTATATTATTAATAGTTTATTAATAGTTTATTAATAGTTTATTAATAATTTATTAATAATTTATTAATAATTTATTAATAATTTATTAATAATTTATTAATAATTTATTAATAATTTATTAATAGTTTATTAATAGTTTATTAATAGTTTATTAATAGTTTATTAATAGTTTATTAATAGTTTATTAATAATTTATTAATAGTTTATTAATAGTTTATTAATAGTTTATTAATAGTTTATTAATAGTTTATTAATAGTTTATTAATAGTTTATTAATAGTTTATTAATAGTTTATTAATAGTTTATTAATAGTTTATTAATAGTTTATTAATAGTTTATTAATAATTTATTAATAGTTTATTAATAATTTATTAATAGTTTATTAATAGTTTATTAATATATAATAAATATTCTTTTATAATTTTATAATACTTTAAAAAAGATTAAAAAATTAATATAATATTAAGCTTAAAGCTATAGATTTTTATTAAGTTATTAAATATATAAGTATTAACTGCTTTAACTAAATAGTTATAGCTAAGTTAGCTATTATTAATATTAATTATATAGTAGTATATTTTATAATAGATTTTAAAGTTTTTAACTTATTTTAAAATAATTTATTTAAATTAAAGCCTTAATAGTAATTGCCTTAATTAAGTAATAATAAAAAAGGCATTTAGCCTGCTAAGGCTAGAAAAAATATCTTTTTTATACTTATAGATTAAAGCTACTTATTTAATTAAATTATAAGGTTTAAGGTAGTAGTACTTTATAATCTTAAGACTTAATTTTAAGGTTATTATGTTTTTTAATATAGTATATAATGCTTTATATTATAATATGCTAAAAATAAGTATTATATTATATTTTCTTATTATATAAGACTCTATTAGCTATACTTTATGTATTACTATAAAGATATTTTAACTTTTTAATATTTACTTTTAATTTATAATTTTTATATTATATTATATTATATTACTTTATAATTTAACTTAATTTATTATTAATTTATTAAGCTAGCTTTAATTTATTAATATTTATAGTTTTTCTTTTAATATTAAAACTTTTTTTTTAAAATTTTTTAATTTTTTTTTTTATATTATAATAGCTTTTAATTTCTATAATATAATATTTATATTATTAATTTAATTAATATATTTATATATTTAAACTTTATAAATTACTTTTAATATTTTTTTTATAGCCTTAACTTAGTAATAACTAATAAATAAGACTTAGGTATTTTAATAATAGCTATAAAAGTATTAACTATAAAGTCTCTAGCTAGATTAAAATCTTAATAAACTTAATTAATAAGATTACCTTTAGGCTATAGCATTTTAAGTAACTCTAATTATAATAAATATATTACTTAACTAATTAAAAAGCTATAAAAAGCTTAATTAATAGAATTTATAATTCCTTTATAACTTTAACCTTTCTTAATCTATCTATCTCTTAAAATTATCTTAATAATTATAAAATTATTAAAAAACTAACTAAGCTTAAATTATCTATAAGTTCTTTACTTTAATTATATTAAATTAATAAAGCTAATCTTAATTATAATTAAAATATTAAACCTAAATAACTAGCAGCTAATAACTGCTATCTATTAATAGTATATATAACCTTCTCTTACTTACTATAAGTGCTATTAAAGGGTTTATAATAGAGATATTATAGCTTTTTAGTAGTAAGTAACTTATAAGGCAATATAAAAGGAAGTTATATAAGTAAAAGCAATTAGCTATAATAGTTAAATAGATAATTAGCTACTTAGCTTAGCTATCTTTAAGTATAATATCTTCTATTACTTACTTAAGAACTCTTATTATAGCAGGTAGCTTTAAGAAAAGATATAGCACTTAATAGATACTTAGTCTATAGGTAAAGCTAAATAGTATCTTTATAAATTAAAAAATACCTTTTAGCTTAAATGCTAAATTATAAGCATTATTATACTTATAATAATAATCTTTACTAACTTATAGCTAAAAGACTATTATAAATAGCATTTAAAGTTTATATATAATAGAATTACTTAAAAAATTCTATAAAGTTAATTATATAAGATAAAAAAAATTTTATATATAAGAAAGAGTTTATAATTAAAAGTTAAAGAGTCTTTTAATAGGTAAAATAAAGCTATAGTTAATTAAATAGAATTTACTTAACTAAGTATATTTGCCTTATAAAATAATAACTAATGCTAAGGTAATAAACAGTAGTATTAACAGTAATTTAATAAAGATAAATATATTATATTATTATTATAATCTTAATATAAAGCTAATTAATAAAATTTAATATTAGTACTTTTATAATAATTATTTTAAGTTTAATAAATTAATCTTAAAGCTAAAAAAGCTTTTTAAGTAAAATATAAAGAAGTAAGTATTAAGGAAATAAAGTAGTAGTTTTAGTAACTTATTAAAGTTATTATTAACTTTAAAATTAATACCTTTAAGTGCTAGAATGCTAACTAAGCTAAAGTTAAAGTAAAAATACTATATAAGCAAGTAAAATGCTTTATTATATATATAAAAAAGAAATTATTTATAAAGGTTTTCTTTTTTATTAATTAAAAAAGCTATATAATTATTAGTATAAGTAATGCTATAAGTAATATAACTTCTTTATAGCTAATCTTTAAAAGCCTTTTAATACTAGAGTAGGCTTAAATTAAAGGTAATTTTTAAATGCAATTTATATAGTTAAATATAGCCTTTTTTAATACTAAGATAATACTATAGTAAGTAAAGCACTTTAATAAATATTCCTAGAAGAAGTTAGCTATTATTTAATATTATAAACTTAATTTTAAGTAGTATTTTAGCTATAATAAGTACTTATAATATCTTAAAATGCCTTTAGTAAATATAACCTTTCTTTAAATACTAAAACTATTTAAAAAGAAAGTTTTATATAAAGGCTATTTATTATTAATAGCTTTACTAATTATAGCTTTTTTACCTTTTAAAAATATTATATAAAATTTAATATTCTTATTACCTTCTTATTACTGCATTTAATATATATTCTTTAACTTATAAATATAAGTATATTTTAATATTTAAAGAATATATATTAAAGAAAGCTTTATAAAGCATTAAAGAAAGGAAAGCTTGCCTTTAGCTGCTATACCTTTATAAAGGCTTTTTAAGTATAAGGCTTATATCTTAGCCTTCTCTTTAAATCCCTTCTTTTTATATATTAATATTAATTTTTTAAAAGATCTTTAATAAAAGCTTTATTAAGGTATATATTATCTTAGGCTTTAAAAAGTTAAGGATTTTCCTATCTATAGACTAGCTAGCAGTTAAATATCTTATAAAGAAAAAGCTAAAGTTAAAGCAAGCTATTAATTCTGCCTTTTTATTACTTTTACTATTAAAAATAAGATTTTTAACTGCCTTTATAACTATATAATATATAAGAGATTAATATTATAATATTTTTAGTTTTTTATTATATTAAAGATTTAAATATATTTAAAATATTATTAATAAAGTTATATTACTTAAAAAATATATAATAAAGTATATTAATAATTATTATATTTATATTAAAAAAAAGATATTATAAAAAAAAGTAAAAAAAATATATTTAAAAAGCTTTTAATTATATTAATATTATTTCTTTATAAAAGCTTTATAAGTAATAAAATAAATATATTATAAAAAGTTAAAAGAAAAGTATTTAATTTAAAATATAATATTAATAATCTTAGCTTATTTAAAAGCTTAAAGTATTAAAATAAAAATAATAAAATAATAAAATAATTATAATTAAAAGTATTATAAAAAAGCTATAATTTAAAAAGTAATTAAAAGTTATAAAAAAGAAAAATAACTATTTATTTATAAATATATAATAGTTTATTATAATTAAAGCTCTTAATAAAGTTACTAATAGATTTATAATAAATATATAATACTCTTTTAATTTTTATAAGTTTATTTATAATATAGCTTTTATAATAAAGTCTTTTAAAGCTATAGATTTTTTTTCTTTTTTATAGTAATAATTCTATTACTTTTTACCTTATAAGGCTATAAGAAATACTATACTCTAGCAATTTTAATACTAATAGTAAAGTTATAATACCCTTATTATTACTCTACCTACTTAACTATAAGTTACTTTTTTAATTACCTTTACTTATAGCCTTTTTATTATCTTACCTCTTATAATATTAAATACATTATTATAAGTTAATATAAAATCTTATATAAAGAGAAAGGCAAGTAGTAGAGGTTATAGCTATAAAGAAAGAGAAATAGAATGCCTCTTATTTTAGCAGGGAAATTATTCCTCAAATTAGGCCTAATTAGCTACCACTACAGTCACATCACTCAAGCAGCTATAGTCAATAGTCAATTCAGTATCACAAAAAGCCTTTAACTTAACCTTTTCTCAATTTCAGCTATTTTTAACGTTATGAGAGAGTTAAGGTATGTAAAATCATAAAAAACGCACCCAAAAGCGACCCCGGTCAATGTATCACCCTTTTGTGCCTGTATCACCCTTTTGTGCCCAACTAAGCAAGCTTAGTTGGCCCCCCGCCCGGCTCGAGCCAACGGGTAGAATCAAGGCGACCTTGTAGGGAACCGCGTTTCGCTTTGTAATTCTTAAAATCGTCTCCCCGCCGTTTCTTCTTCTTCCCGGATACCTTGAAAAGCTGCTTGTGTTTGAGCGTTGGAAGAATGGTGGCGCGGTCGAAGTCAATGACCATGACGCGGCGGCGCTCGTCGTTCCAGAGTCGGTTACCGCCGTGCTCGTCGCCGTGGTTGACGCCGTTAGCCCAGACAGCCTGCGAAGAACGCCGCACTTCCGCGGCTAGGTCCGCGCCAGCGCCAACACCCGCGGCCATCGTCTCCCCGCCCCACGACATCAACATCATGTGGAAGACCCTGGCCCCACCGGGGAGTATGTAGCCCCGCTCTAGCCACGCGAGACCGAAGTGCACTGGCACCACCTCGCCCTGGAGCGTGTCGAGCCGCGCGTAGATATGGCTCTCGTGCTCCAGGCGGTAGAGATAGCCCGGCAGCGTTCCCTTGCCGACAAATGTGTACCCGTACGGCGCCAGCTCCAGCTTGAAGAGCACGCCTGTAGCTCCCATCTTGCCCCAGCGGTCCAACGCCTCGCAGTCTCGATACGGGTTCTGGCGGAGCCGCTCGCCCACCATGCGGGCGAACTGATCGGCGGCGATAGGGTGCCGGTTGTTGCCACCTTCGGCGGTACGATGCGAGAGCACGTTGGGGCAGTTGCCATCAAGATCCCAGCCTCTCTTGAGACCCAACAAGCATGCCTGCGTGCAGTATTGCCTGGCAGGTGCCGACTCAGACAACTCGGCATACTCCCCCTCCGACCCCTCGCCCTCGGAGCTGCCGCTCGAGGGGCCTTGTTTCCGCTTGCTGGCGTCCGTCCTTGCCCAAAGTCGGGATAGGTCGCCGTCCTGCCCGTCGTCATTTTCTTCGTCGTCATCCTCATCTCTGCGAGGCACTGCCGCAGGCCTGCAGGACGACCTTGGCCGCAATGAGACCTCTCGGCCGGTCGGGACCGCGTTGGACGTAAACTCCGAGTCTTCCGAGCCTTCCGAGCCTTCCGATGATGACGCCGAGGACGAATCCGTATCCGCCGCATCCTCGTACGGCTCCCTCCACTTTCTCAGTGTTGCCTCAGCCTTCTGTGATGCCGCGTCGAGTGAAGCGCCTCTGAGAGGTTCAGATTGGAGACTTAAGAGGCAAAAGCTAGCTAGCTGAGCCACTGCCGTGTCTGACACTTCCCCCACGTCCTCATCCGGCACGCAGGGATGACAATACAGCGTCCGCGGGTCTGCTCGATCGATGTGAAGGAACAACAAAGACTGGCCAGCAGCAACATAGCCATATGCGACCTCATACCTTACCATGTAGTCGAAGACCTGTGTCAGCGCCATAGCAATCAGTGCTTCCGCCCCGTCTTGTCCCTTTAATTCGGTATCGCTCCGAGACTTGTTGCTGTTGATTCGCTTCATTACCTCCATAAACAGCGTCTCCTTCGCAACGGCCGCCTTCAGGTACTCCAACGGAACCTTATGCGCTGCCTTGTAGTCATAGGCGAACGCTAGGCTCTCGTCTCCGCCCAGGTGTGTACGGACACCCGCTCCGTCAGGTTTCGTCGGCGGAGGCTTGACTCTCTGCTCGGACGCCACTCGCTTGTTCGGTCCGGTCCGGCGCCGTCGCTCCGGCCTTTCCTCGTCCATGTCCTCCTCCCCAACGAGACTACCATGGCTCTGTGGCGCGAAATCCCAGTTGTCATTGCTAAATTGTAGCTCCGTACACCGATATTCCTTGCACAGTTCCTCCTCGTCCCAGACGGGGCGCAGAATTTCCCAGACAGGATCTTCCACAGCAACCTTCTCAAAGTGATTAACGGCATTCTTATTGCCTGCCGGTTTGCGATGGATCGTCGCCCCTTGATATCTGGTCAAACTCTCTGGATAAAAGAGCCGCCTCTCCCCACAGACCCTCCTGATTGCCTCAAAGTGATATTGTCGCTGGGCGTTCGTGAAGCTGGTCCAGGGACGAAGCCACTTAGGATAGTATTTACCCTCGACTTTCGTGAATCCCTTGGATTCCTTGGATTTGTCGGCAAGGGTGAGTTTCTTGTAGAGGTGGAAGTGGCAGTTGTATAGAAATTCTTCCAGTGTGGTTTTCTGGTTCTTGCGTCGCTCTTCCTCTATTCGTGCCTCGGATTCCTCTATTCGTGCCTCGGATTCCTCCTCTCGTGCCTTGGATTCCTCTATCTCGCGTTTGAGCTCTTCATTCTCGCGTCTGAGCCGCTCCATCTCTCGATGATGGTTGGACATCGCGTGCGCCGTATGGGATGCGTAGATCGTCTCGGTCTCGATGAGTCGACACCAAGGGAATTTGGAGTTGCTAGGGCGATTGTGATGTTCCGAAAAAGTTCCGAGTCAGGCCCCGCCTAGGGCTGGTTGCTGCCTCAAAATTAAGGACACAATGTCAGGTCTACAAGCAGTTAGTGGAACAAGCAATCGAACCCCAGGCGGATTCAAGCCTGGTCACCTTGTTATATACTAATACGCATACGGAATGGTTGACTCATGATAAAAGCATATATTAAATGGCTTATTTATTGAGAGTTGATATTGGACAAGAGGAAAATAGAGTCTATTCTGCCTGGAAGGGAAAAAAGCTAATGTGTTATTTTTACCGAGACGCCGAGATCTGACCGAGTGGCAGAAGTCGATGGCATCATCAATCAAAAGCAAGCCTGGTCAAGTGCGTCTGATGTGCAAGAAATGTCCCTGCCGGCACTGATTGAGGCAAAAGAAGTCTTCGATGGCATTCGATCGTGACTGACCCCCGTCATACTTGAAAGCCTCGCCTCACATGATCCAATTAAACGTTACTTTTAGTGGCACTAAATCTCATCGTGGCTCGGCTATGATGATTGATCCTCAGCTCCAACATGTGCCCTGCAGACTTAAGATGTGGTGCACATAACTGGATCCCGTATTCTCCACTACCTTTGGTCGTACATATGTGCCTGTTGATCTGTTTCGCGCTGAAGCTTGCACGTATGCTGGGGCAGACTCAACCTCCCATGCCACAATGGCATCGATGGTACTAAGGCGCACCTCAAATACCACTCTTACACTGCTTCTTATATGTCCCTGGCTTGTTATCTGCCGAATTGACACTGCAAGTGTTACGCCGCCCCAGTGCTGTTGGGTGATACGCTGTCCAGTTGGCACAAGATGAGGACAGAGTGCTGAATGGAGCCCGCTTTCGATGGCGAAGTCGCCCAAGTTGAACGGTAAAGAGAAAACGTGTCCATGTTCTGTATATTCTATGCTCTTATTGCTTGACCGAGGCGAACGCCCTACTTATCGCAAGTCCGGTCGCAGGATACGCCATGATCTTGTCATGAACTCCGTACTTCAGAATCTCGAGTCGAATGTTGCCCTTCCTGGTAGGCCAGGCGGTGATTGAGCCCCCTGCTCCGCGGCTTTTCTCGACACTGCTAATTCTGCCGAGGAGCTCACCATCATTCTCGGTCAAGTCCTCGACACCCTCTGCAGCACGGACGGCTTCTCTGTAAAGCTTGATGGAATGCTCCATTGGAATATCCGTATCATCGTCGGCCGCAGGGCTGAAGATACCGCCATTTTGGTAAGAGGCCAGTAAGAGGAGACAGCAACAGACCATTGCTTGGTACGTTGTACCGCGCGATTGTCGAGACGATGAAGTTTGGGTCATGGAGGATCTAGAACGAGATGCAGAGGAAAGCGTTTCCACAACTGAGCCTAACTCCCAGAAGATCGAACCGACTGTCACTGAAGTCGAGGCTGACAACGTCATCACTGAGTGGGACTCGAGTCTCTACATGACAAGATACTGGCCACTTCTTTGCTTATTAGGTGCATCCTTCGGGGCCATTCATCTGATATCATGGACTTCCTCTTTCCCATCAGAGGCAGAGCGTTGGCTATGGCGAGTCAGCGCTCTCGTTTCAGTCATCACATCTGTTGTCTGCATGCAGTTTAGGAAGATGAGTCTCACATGGAATGGGCCATTGACCGTTATCAAGGCTGCAAGTCCATTGCTTTATCTTGTAACACGAGTTGTTATGGCGGTGGAAGCTTTCGTGGGGTTACGAGCCATGGAGCCGGCGACTTACGATACTCATGCACTAACCAACTATTGGTTTCACTTACTATGAAGTGATTATGAATGAGGTTGCAACAGGCATGTAGATTAGTAATAGATTAAGGGGCCCAATGTTCAAAAGCCATTCCCTTCAGTAGTTTTGTTCTTTGCGGTTGTCATGCCCGAGTCTCGTCAGCTTTGTTCATCAAAGGGAACGTAACACATCGGTTCAAGGGCGCCGACGGAAGTCTGCTCGACGCCATCACTTACGATGACGTGGGAACACCAAAGATCAAGAGATTGCAACCAAGTGACATGAGCTTCAACGAGACTTCAACGCACGACACTAAGAGTCTCGTCTCGGTGAAGGCGCAGAGCTTTATGACTTTGGATCCAGGTGATACAACCCCGTTACTGGCCGCTTTACCACGCCTGGTGGCATCCTGGCCGTCAAGGACCTCGCCAGGACTGATAGACTCAATAGACTCGCGTTCGGGAACAATGACCCATAAACCACATTATACTCTATGCATTGGTCCTCATCAGTTGTACTTGGTGCTGTCCTTGGTGCTGCCCTCGTCGCTGGTGCCGTTGCCCTCACGATTGATACAGGAGGATCCGTAGTACCACTACCTGCTGGAGATCAGGCCAGTGGAGATATCCCTGGCATAACGTACCTACTCTTTTGATCCACGCAATGACCGAGGTGGAAAGTCCTGGGGCGGCTACGAAGCCATCGGAGGAGCCGCATGGACTTTGCGAGCAGTGGCTGCATCAGCCAAGCCAACATGGTGAGCGCAACTGGACACCTTGGACAGACGGTCAGACGTATGATGAGTACTGCAACAGAGAATCCCCTTGGTGCTGCCCAACTGTCAGCAGCAAGGCCTTGATCAGCGCGATATCGTCATTATTGAAGACCGTGGCACATACTACAATCAAGAATAAGCTCTACAGCACACACTACGGTCTTGTCTCGGCCGGCTCGCATTTGGTCAACGGAGGAGAATTGGCCATGGCGCAGACTTCGGCTTGAAGTTTGAAGCCGAGACTAAAGGATGGCATACTAACAGGAGTACACGCGGTCTTCGCTGTTTCCAAGATTGAAGACCTGCCTCCCAGAGCTAAGAAATGGGTGTTCAAGGAGAGGACGGAGGTGGCCAATCTGTATCAGTAGCAGGAGAGGAAGTTGAGTATGGTAAGGCCCAGCGGTATTGTTTGAACTCTACACAACGACCTTAGCAAGCATCAGTCCTTTTCCAATTAT
Organism: Fusarium xylarioides; assembly: GCA_013183765.1. Classification (NCBI taxonomy): domain Eukaryota; kingdom Fungi; phylum Ascomycota; class Sordariomycetes; order Hypocreales; family Nectriaceae; genus Fusarium; species Fusarium xylarioides. The sequence goes on along the minus strand of SRZU01000133.1, from coordinate 86,471 downwards.
CGTTAGGATATTAGATTGGATTCCAGTGGCAGTACAATGAGAACCGTGTCTACGCTCAGGCAAGTAAACAGTTTCGGCCTCTCCGTCTTTTGAGTAGAGATTTGGAATAGGATCCGGGCCTAATCAGTAAATCATTTACTTGCTCCCGCCAAACTCAACGAGTCACCGACTCCAGCTTCGGTCTCCATGTCCAGCATTGCGGTCTTGCCGTGATCTTCACTCTCCATGGTAAGGACTGCCACGCAGGGTGATTTCCCACGACTCCACGACGACACATCAGTCTTATTCATTGGTGTATTGTGCTATCGCAAACCACAACATCATGCAATGACAGCATTCTCCCTACCCCAAATCAGCTGAAACTCAGCGGCTCGCACACCATGTCCTCCCCTTGAACGTCATGCTCGCCCAAAATGCATCAAGTAAAAGTCAAAGGCCATCCTCCCACCGCAATTCTGTTCAAAAGTCCACCGAAACTGCAACTTGACCCTCCAAACGCCTGAAATGAGTTTATCCTCTCCAATTGTACCCTCAATACTTTGGCACGGGTGTCTCTTAGGGCTGATGGATGGAGTTCCATCAGGTGTATTCCATGGGATGCAGCCACCTATTCCGTGGCTCCTTCATTTTCTGTGTTACTCTTTCGGCGCGGATGCGGCAGCGGCATCGCGACAACGCCGTTCTAGACGTTGGTACGATCACCTAGCGGCGCGGGCGTTTCCTTCAGAGTTTGAGTTGAAGTGGGCAGGTCAAGGACTTGGGACTCGGCTTCAGTGGCAGCAAGATCCGGAGTTGGCGTTTCTTCGCCGTTTTCGTCGCCGTTTCCTTCGTCATTGTCCTCCCCATTGCTTTCACCGTTGCTCTCGCCAGTGCCTTCGCCAGCACCCTCGCCCTCCATCATGGCAGCCAGTCGAGCTGCACGACCTTCCTTTTTGCGAGGTACCGGAGCTATAAAGTCAGCACATCAGTCAAACAAGTTGAGCAATCCGTGTCACTTACCTCGTCCATTCTCCTGGACATAAAATCGTCTCAGCAGGGCGACAGCCTCATCACGACCCCATCCACCCTCAATCTCGTAGCCAGATTCGAGGTTTCCGCCGTCCCCTCCACCGGGAGGGTACGAGACGCCCAGTGTGCCGCTTCCATCAGGAAGCTGTGCTGGCTTTGGCGTTGGATGCGCACTGGCAGTCTGGCCATCAGCGCTGACAGGAAGTGAGTTGGCATGAATACTGAAGACACCACCTGTTCCGCCAAACTTGTCGTTGACTGCACCAAAGTAGACCTTCTTGATACCGAGTTGTCGCAAGAGAGAAGCACACATGACACACGGCTCTACTGTGACGTACAAAATGCTCTCTCGAATGATGGATCTATCGACTCGAGCGCCAGGGTGGCACTTCTGGCCATAGGGGTAAAGGTGGCCCTTGGATCCATCCTCATTACCCTCATCGACGGATCCTGATTCAACAGAAGATGCATCAGAAGCTTCATCTGACTGATTCTCGGGCTTGGGCTTCAGGTATGTTGTCCTTGGTCCATTCTTGGGAGGGTAAGAGAGTAAAGCGCCGAGGGCCATGAACTCAGCATGGCGAGTACCATTTCGCGTGACGTTGGTTGCATTCATGCCTCGAGCAATGACCTTTCCATCGTGAACAAGAACACATCCCACGGGTGTTTCGTTTGTTCTGAGAGCAAGTCGCGCCTGATTTGAGAATTAGCCAGAGGGTAAGGATCGCAGGGAATATACAGTCTCGGTAGAGGGCGAGAGGCAGTTTGCCATTTCCAAGTGTGTTGATTGACTTACCATGCCAAGAGCTTCTTCAGTGAACTTCATGTGTATCGCTCGCTCTGCTATGACAGCAGGGTCTGTGTAGATGGGGACAGCAGGCGCAGTCTCAACAGCGGGAGCTGCATCTTGCGCAGCAACAGCGGGGGCATTGGAAACGACGGGCCTGGGAGACGTTGCGACAGCCTTCTCCTCTCCAATCTTCAGATGGAATAGCGAATCTGACAACTGGGCCGTGCTCGGCGGTTGGTTCTCCTTGTCTACGATCCCCTGGAGGACGTGCTTCTGAGGCGACGCCATATCGGAGGAAGTTGCAGATGTTTCGGTGTTGGTGAGAGCGTCTTGTTGTTGGCGATTATCAGTAGCTGCAGATTTATCCTGATATTTTGTAGGTGAAGAATCTGCGTTTGTTTTGTTGCTTTTCTCCCTCTGAGTATTACTCTCGTTGCTGGTGTTGCCCCTGCCCGTTTGATCAGTGTCACTGGCACTGTCAGTCTCGCCTGGAAGAACCCGCCCAAAAAGACGACGCAATGCCTTTGCACCTGCCGCTTTGGCCGGCGAAAGACCAAGTGACTTGAAAACTCCCATGTTTGGCTTTGTCTCCTTATTCGAGCCTCTGAATACCTTCACTCCCTCCCTCACTCACAATCCTCCAGGCTTCAATCCTACTCTTTACTTCTCAGTGACAATCCCCTTCGCCTTCGTACCCTCGTTGTCGATGGTCCCTTTACTCGTATCCAAATGTTTCCTTCTCTTTCTGATTTTTTCTTTTTTCTTCCTCAACCCTGGTCCTTTGTTCCTCCTTCTAGAACAATAGGCTGACACCAAATGTCGTCTCAAACCCAAGTAACACAGGCCTTTGTGCAGTAACAATTCGGACAATGGATAACAATAATCCGGTATCTTTTGGCCTTGAATGGATGGCTCATCAAAGTTTTCCCCCCAACCTTAAAAAAGTAAGAGAAAGAGTTCAAGATACCTACTCATGTCCTTCATCAATTTGAGAGAAGATTTCATACTTCCATTCTTGCGCTAATCCCTGTTTAATCCACCGTCTAATACAGATGACCCGCCTTCATAGTCGCTCAGCAAATTACAGCCCCCGAAACTTTACGGAACACAGATTCAGAATACGGTGACGGCGTCTCCGTCACAGACAAGCAGCACAAACTTTACTGTTGGTAATACTCACAACACCTGGAAGGCAAGGGGGATAATGGGTGCGTGTTCGTTTCGGTCTGGGGGGGGCATGGATCATATCACGAAGGAACAGAATTTAAATATTATACGGCCTTGGAGGCCAGTTCAATTGATTTTGGGCTCGATGCTCGCTCTATAGCAACAGCCATTCCCTGTCAAGACCAACGCAACTGCGCGGCCATTCACTCCCAATGCTAAATGCAATAATAAAACAAATAAAAAAGGGTGCAAGCTCTATCATGGCTCTAGCCAAAAGCCTGTATACCAACTCCATTCATTCCACCTGGTGCGCAACAAGGATTCATCGCTACACAGCGATGAGACTTCTGTTCATCGAGACCATTCGACCAACTGACGTCTTGCCGCTTCGTATCGTGCTCTGCAACCTGCAGGCCTTCTCTCGAATGCCGTGCATGATACCATTGACCTTGCGCTGAATGAGTGCAGCGGTTTGTGTCTGCTGCTCCCGATTTTTGTCTTGAATGACAAACTGCTGAGAGACATAAGACCAAACGGTCGAGGCGATCAACATCGCAGCAATAGATGCAAGTGCTTCCATGCTTGACTGGTCAGGTTGAAGTTCCGAGCCAGTCGTCTGGTGAGCTGGCACAACGGGCGCGGGAGAAGGTTGGGATATATCTTCCGCCACATTGTGAATCTCTGCATCTTGAGAAGCTGGTTGCTGTACGTCGCCTTGTGCATCGACACGTTGGAGAACCGCTTGGGCGGTCACAGTGTGATTCTCGGATGTTCGACAACCCGATGAATCTTCTGTGCCTTCCGTCACGATTGGTTGATAGCTTGATTGTGCTATCGTCTCCGTGGACTGCGTGCCCAGAGTCGTGGTAGTAGTGGCGGTTGTAGTGGTGGTAGCTGTCTCGAGTGGTCGAGACTCTAATTGTGCTGTTGTTATTCCGCGGGCCTCGATAATATCGCGACTAATTGTCACCTTCTCCGAAGTTAGTTGCCACTCCATCAGAAGCGGGATGATAAGTGAGACACGTACGTTACTATTCGTGGATAGCTGAGAGTCCACAGAGGACAGCGGTTCAGACACGGAGCCTTGCGTGGCGTGGTCTGGCGGTGAGTTCGCGCTTGAGCTCAGAAGTTGCGAGCCGAGACTAGACTCTGGGGTAGCGGCGTAATACTCCAGGCCAGCTCCAGGGTCGCGATAGACGTCTTCGCGGCTGAGCTGGCCATGGGTAGTGGGTTGTTGAGGTGCGGATGATGAGGCCACAGAAAGCGATCCAAACAGATCGCCATTCAGATCGCCGCCGCCAAGTTCGCCGCCACTACTATAGAAGCCACTTGAGGACTCGTTTGGCGGTAGTGGGTTCGGTGCTGGTGACCTAGGCTGACTAATAGACTGCTTGGAAACCTCAATCGGGACCATACGTTCATCTTCAGAGAAGACTGACGCAGGAGAGTACAGGTTGAAGTCCACGTAGTCGTGATTGGCTTCGGTCTGGTTGTATGGCATATACGCCGCAAGATCGGTAAGTCCTGCTAGGTCCTCGTCGCGTGGACGACGGAGTAAGTCTTGGTCTGTCGTGGGAGTAACAGGCTTCGTAGAGTCCTCAGAGAGGAAGGAGGAGGATCCAGGAGAGAAGTAGCCCTCAGGGTCATTGAAGAAGTCGTAGTTGTCGTCCTCAGCGGGGAACTGGACGAATTGCTCCCATGGCTCGACTCCCTGTTCTGCAGGAGCAGCCAAGCTGTCGAGCTCGGCTGAGAAGTCTTGCTCGGGGAATGTCAATTGCGTAAAGGCATCCTGAATAACAACAGGAGTTGCCTTTGGTTCTGGAGCCACTGTCTTCGTCTTCTTGGTCACCTTAGCAGGCTGAGCCGCTGTGCTGGAAACACCACGCTTCTTGTGGCTGGGATCACAGCGAATCTTCTTCTTCTTGCAGCTGTCGCAAGCCTTGATGATTCGCATGAGATGAGCGTGATCTCGCTGCTCCTTTGTCTTGGATCCTCGGGAAGCAGAGTTGGTCACGTCACGTCCATCCTTGGTCATGATCTTCATGCCAGGGAGGTTCGAGAAATCGGTGGCCTGGGGGCTGGAGGTCGACTTGGGAGATGAGCGGCGAGAAGAGCTTGAGGTGTTCACGTTGCTCCAATCCCAGTTAGAGGTAGCGGGGCTGGTGTTGAAAGAAGATCCATAACCAGAATCCTGAAGAGGGCTGGCAGTAGCAGGAGAGTCGGCAGCGGAGTAGATAGGGTAGAACTTGAAAGTCTGCCCCGTCAGATGAGCATACTCAAAGTAGTCGAGAGCGATGCTGGCCCGCTTCTCCTGGTTGGAGGCGGGACCAGGCATGTAAGCGTTGATCATCTCATCGAGCTCACGGGTGCCGATGGCAGGGAAGAACTGGAGCTGAGCACCAAGAGTAGGCTGGAAAACCGAGAATCCTTGAGGAAGAGTATTGGTGTTGGACGCCATTGCAAGTACGAAATTTCCGTTCAAAGTTACTTGAAAAGGCGGAATTTTGAGAACGGAACCGGGGCCTTGGAATTGATGTAATACTCTCCAAATCCAATATCCTGGAGAGCTTTGGTAGGTCACGTCAGTTGGCTAGATACGACTCTGTTAGTCGATCGATGCATAAGGTGTGACAGGATCGGATAGTTGCTTACTCCGACCTGCTTACTCTCACGTGAAGCGTTTGGGTACTTGTCAAAGAGTCAAACGAGAGACTATGGTGTTTTGAGGTCGCTCGAAATGGGACGTGCAAGTGAGAAACAGGAAGACTGCGCCAAGAGAGATGCGTAGAGTCTTGTTTCGTTGACGCGTATCAGATTGAACTGAAGGGGGATAGAGAGATAGGCAAAGCCTTGAGGTACCGAACTTGTCGCCAGTTTCGGTGTTAGTGTAGCGTGTGTTGTGTTTTTGTTTAGGTACCTTAGTGTCAGTACTGAAGAAGACTATTGCGATACAAGATATTCTCTTGATCGAATAATCGAATTAGTCGTGATAGTAACGAGGAAGAGGAAGTGAAGGAGGAAACGCCTGAGGCCACGGGGGAGGGCGTCGTCGAAGTATTTCACTGTCTGTTTGATGGAAGCCCGCAGGTGCCCGGGCGGAAGCATGGCGCAGCACTTCAAGGGAAAGTCAGAGTGGAGGAGATTGAGTCTTTCGGCGTGCTCGAAAAGGAAAAGTGCGACAAGGCAGAGTGACACCCAGCCACCAATCAGATCCCTGGACTTTTGTAAGATCCGCCCCAAAAAATATGCCTATTGGTCAACCTGACCCACCATCTGCACCATCAGAGCTAAGACTTCGGCGAGAGAAAAGCGTTCTTGGTTGGTCAATGCTTTCAAGCCCGCATACGAGGATGACTCAACTTCCGCGACCCCAGATTTGAAACTCGTTCGACCCCATGTGTTAGTTACACTACGGTTAAGTCGGAGCCAGCCATTGTTGGTTGAGTGATATTGGATCTCGTCTCAATAGTCTCAAGAATCATCGATCGACTGGGGAAACGCCGGATCATCATATCATTATTGTGTAAACTATTGACATCTCTTCAGTTATGACTCTTCGTTCTTCATACCACGTAACTTTGTCTCGTCTCACACCGGGTGGACATTCTCCTATGAGAAATATAAAGGGCAAAACTTAGAGTGATAACTCTACTCGTACTCTCGTCAAAATTTGAAGTGTAAAAACCTCGAGGCAGCTCGTAGCCTGGTCTTGACATAACAAAACTCCTGATAGCATTGTTCCGTTTTGAACGCCAAGTGAGTTGGTCGATCAGAATCAACAAGACGGGGCCCGGTAGCCTCTTATACATTCCAGTGGAACCAGCAACATTGTGCCCAACCGTACTTATCTGGGCATCCAAGTAAGCAGACGCAGCATTTCCCAGGATCCACACCTTGTCCATCCTTTAGTTCACGACACCAGAACCAAAATATTGGCCGCGTGAACCATGCCGAGAAACAAATCAAGGGGTGCTGCGGGGGTAGACACCATCCTAAACTTCGACTCATTCTGATTGTATTCGTCAAACGTCCAAATAGGAAATCTAACACGATAGACGCCAGCAGAGGGCCACATTAACGCCTGTAGCCCATTCCGTTCCCCAACATGCTGGTAAATCACCAAAACCTTAATGACAAGGCGCCGAGATGACTCTATCGGCGACTCGTACATGCTTTGTGCAGATCCACTGCTCTGAGCTTCTTGCTCGCTCTGCTCCTGTACGCACAACTGAGGCACTGCAGGCCCGATCGTTCACAAGGATGTTCCGGTGATTCCACAACAGGGCATGTCTTCAAAAACTGAATGGAACTAATTTGACAGATGGCTTGGAGCTTGCTGTACCATCCAGTGTTCTTGTTGCTCGAGAGTTTCTGTACATCACCATACCGTTGACGAGCCTCTGGGGTGAGCTAGCCAAGGGCAGATCGGGTCAGACAATAGAAGTAGTCGTCGTGTGAACTCGTGGTCGACAAATATCCCTGTTTACTCAAACAAAACAAGCACTGGCCCAGAGGGTCGAGTCGTTCAGAGCATTTCCTTGCAATGATGCGCTTGTGCTCCTCCTGTAGCTCATGGAGCTCATACACCCGTACAGCTGCTGGGCGTACGCGGTCATGCTCTAGTTGTGCTGCAGCCAGAGCATCCCTTCAGTTCAGTTCATTATTTCGCGAGTCGAGAGAATGTGGGTAAAGCTGGTAGTTGACAGCTCAAACGCGGAGGTATTGTCAGTCCGGATTACTGACGGAGGGGTCCGGGTGAAAGACAGAAATGCCAAAAGTATTCGCAGGTAATGTCGGTAGAAACGACGTGCCAGACAAAGTCAGAAACCCCCAGCAACGACGTAGTTCTCGGAGAGATCCTTCTCCTACGAAGAATTTATATGCAGACACAAGTAAACAAAAATGAGGTGCCGCGCCATATCATCGTCGAGGCATTCTTCTCGTAGGCCTCGTCATCCCTAGTAGATCCTCGGCATGCCTGCTCCAAGCACCACTATTTGCTCTACAGAACACCGGCAACTCTGATTGAGGCACATTGTTCAAGGGGACAGCCATTTTCTTTGGTGGCTTCGCCGGAGCAATGCGAGACGAAGTAGCAGGCTCAAATTGAACCAGTGTTTGCGGCGGCAACCCGGCCGCGTCTTGTTTTCTTGCGGCTTTCCTACCTCTAGTCGCAGGGTTCACAATGCGCGGTCGTTGCTTCTCTTGTTGTTCTTTTCCATTGGCTGGTGGCTGTGCTGCTTCAAGCGTTTTTCCACTCGTTGAAGGGGCTTCTGCTTCAGTGTTTTTATCCTTCGCCAATTGTTGTACTGTTTCGAGTTCTTTTTCACTTGTCGCGGGCTGTACTTCTTTGGATTCCTTTTCTTTGGCTGAGGATTCTTGTACCTTAGGACCCCTCAAAACTGTTTCGGGTGCGCTGGCTTCCTGCTCTTGCACCCTCGTCGTTGATTGACCTATTTCGGGCTGTTTTGCGTTTGTCGAGGGTCGTACTATTTCGGTTTCCGTCTCTGCTTCTTGCAACTCAGGCTCTTCTGCTTCAGGTGCTCTACTATTCGTGGTGCGTGGTACTATGTCTGGTTCCTTCGTATTCGCTGAAGACCTTGATGGTTCGGGTATCTTTTCTTTTGTTGGAGCTTGCTCCTTCTCAGGCTCTTTCTCATTCGTTTGTAGTTGTTCTACTTCAAGTCCGTTGCTGACAGACTCATGGTTTGCTGGTGACTCAGTTGTATCGCGAGCTTGACCTCGAGGTTTCTCGGCTACTTTCAAGTCGCTACTTGGCTTTTTGGCCTCAACCAGCTCAGCATGACCGACGTTGAAACCACCCATCGAAAAATCTTCATCTGGCATAACAAAACCAATAATTTCTCTGCTCTTGACGCTTTTCCGTGACATTTTGGTGATACGTGGGCCGGAACTGGGCTTAGGCTCAGGCTTTCGACCAGCTTCCGACGCGAGAGACAAGCCTTCTTCATCATCAGATATTGCTGGGGAGTCGCACGCCGAGGTTTCGCCCTCGTTGTCGCTGAGTACAACAGGGGCTACCCTGTTTCGTGTGCGTCGGCTTGGATTTGTCCGTCGGCGTGGGGATGTAGGGGATCTCCTATCTTCAGAAAGCTCACTGGCTGAAATTGCATCGTCACTCGGTACAAGTTCGATCTCTGGCTCCTTCAGGGCCTCAGATTCGTTATCTGAGTCCTTCTCGGAGGGGGCCTCTTCTGTATTCAGGTTATGAATTGCGATTGACTGGCCATCAAGCTCCTCTACGGAGTGATGAAGCTCACTCGGCTTAGCTGAGTCTTGTCGCTTTTTCGAAGCGGTCGTCTTTGTCGTAATCCTCGCAGTAGCTTGAGGTTCTTCTGAGATCGAGGCAGCGCGGGCGATGGTACGGGTTGTTTGTTGTATGTCGCTTCCAGCTCCTGATGAGGGGGGGACTGATCTTCCTGCTGAGCCTGGTCGACTTCCTTCTTTCCTTTGAGCCAACATGAGCAACCCGCGTCGCTGCCTTGATCTGATCCTGAGCTCTGTCCGCGGTTCCTTCGCAGGAGGAGGTTTGTCCGTATCGGATTCTGTTGTGGATACTGCATTGGTACTCAGTGTTCGCTTCGATCCTTGATGTTCCGCTGTGCTCGTCTCTTTTCTTTTGGTCGTTTTTGAGACAGCGCTCTCGGCGCGGATTCGGGAAGTCTTTGGGTGCGGTAGTGCCTCCACATCCTCATCTTCATCTTCATCTTCATCGACAACGATTGGTTCTTGGGCGACCTTCCGAGTGGACTCCTTTGCAGACCTTTGGACTGCTGGAACAGAATCATCCTTTCTCTTCTTCGTGCGTGGTGGGCGGTCGTCCGCAGGTGGCACTGACGCTTGTTCCATGGCTGGAGAATCCTCACTTTCAGCCAGCCAAATGAGAAAGGCTTCGTCGTCGGCTGCTGGTGATTTTTTCCCGCCTTTGTCAGATTCGATTGTTTTCGACGGTTTGGGCGCAGATGTTCGGGTTTTGGATGGCCTGTCTGCACTGGATTCCTGATGACCTCGGCCTTTGCGTGAGCTATTCGCGGCTGCATCACTGCGATATTTGGGTGCTATGGGCTCTTGGGTGAGAAGTGAAACAACCTCATCTTCGGGAGGCGGCTGTCGAGGTTTCACTGGCTTTGAGATTTTCGTGCGATTCTTCGACAGAGGTTCTCGAGCCCGAGGAAGTTCGCTGGTTCGATTGTGCTCATTGCCTGCCAGCAGCTCCTTCAACGATGCCCGTTGTGTAAGAACTCGGCGGGGTGCAGCCTGACGAGGAGCGCTGGTCTCCGCCTCTTCAGGATTAGAAGAAGGCGACGGTGATTTTGAGCTTCTATCAGCACGCCTTGATGTGCCATCTCGTGAGCCAGGTGGTGCGACTTTTGGCCTTGCTGGGGGCCTGTCGTGCAATGGTTGACTTCGAACTGGTGGTATTGAAGACGAGAACGGAGTGAGAGTTAGGGTCGTTCCAAATAGAGCCCGAGCATGCCCCATCTTACTCGGAGGCGACTCCTCTTGTCTTTTCCTTTTGCTCGGCCGTGCGTCTTCTGATGGTGAGACTTGTTGCTGACCTGGACTCTCGGCCATCTTGCGCTGCTCAAATGGCGAATGGGGTGAAATGACGGCCCTCCCAATTCTCGAGGCTCCTCCAACAAGATCATTAAGCGGGCGATGCCTGAGTTGAAAATGGGGGGCATTTTGGTCGTTTCTTGGTGTTTGAGTTACTGCTGCAGTCGATCCTGGTGTTCGTGTCGTCCCAGCATTTGTCCGCCGCTTCTCAACCTCCTTTGCCCTTTTGTCCAGTAATTCTGTCAGGTCCTGTTCTCTTTGCCCAGTACAGTCCGAAACTTGAACTATAGCAGCACCACGATCCAGCTCAAACTCGTCACCGGGCTCAAGGTCCCCACCTTCTTGCCAATGAGCATCGCCTATAAAGTGGTTGCGATCATCATACACCATGACTCGCTTGTTGAACGTGTGATATTTGAGCACTCCATCTTGCCACCTTTTTTGCTTTCTCTTCAGATCGTGTGTGAAGAGGCAAATGAAATCCACCACGAGGGCAGTCGCGGGAATGGAACCAGAAGTCATGCTTGGCGACAAGATTAGTTATGACTTCTCGAGCTCATAAAATAATAACTCCTTCAACATTTGGATGTCATAAAGATCGTTCAAATGTGCTGCAGCACATGAAGAACACGAAAAGACAGGGTCTCACTAACACGAGGCGTGCAAGCGGAACGCGTAGAGTTAAATTGAATTGGCTCTAACGGCAGGCAAACGCGAACGCCAGATCACGTGCTGTCTCAACTCCACAACTGCCTAGCGGGAGTGTCGCCTACCCTGTACTTGAGCTGCTCAGTCCTGGGCAGCAGCACCAAAGAAACAGAAACAGGTGCATCATTTACATGCAAGTTTCAGCTCAACCTCTCTGATGTGTATTAATGCGATAGTAGGACTTTTCGGCAGGACAAATTCAACAGAATCTGTTTCTTTATTTCGTTTTCTTGGCATGCATTTGCAATTTCTTTACAGACTGTATTAATACAACCTATAAGTGAAGTCTGATTAAATGTACACGATGGAGCTGGCATGGAAGGGAAATTATTCAACGGGAACAGGGTCTTTAATTGTACTGCCTAATAATTGCCTCATCCTACGGTCTGGATAGGTTGCTACATCAAAAAGTACTATCATCTCCTCTGTTACGGGTCACTTTGACATCACGAACACCATATACTTATCTGCGGAGATGGGTGGCCTGGTGGCCACCATTTAGCCCTTACAAATGAAATGTATTCTATGGGTATCATGCCTCAACACGTACAGTATCAAATTGTACCAGATGCAGCTAAATAACACGCTGAATGCCACCTAGGAGGAATATCAGGCCGCTGGTGGGCTCATCTCCAACCAACGCCCTTTGTCAAATGAATATAACAAGTCCAGCCAGTTTCGATGCAAGAACTATGCTCAATCTGTATGCATATGTCACTCTATCTCAATATCCCAAAACAGTGACTGGTAAGAGAAAGAAATTTGTGAAATGCTGCCATGTTTTTAGCGACTCATGTAGTCACCAGCGTCAGCCTTTTCAAGCTCCATGGGGGTGATAGGGCCAGGACTTCTTATGGGAAGGAGTCTGGGTGATAAGGGCTTCTGATAGCCGGGAGTAGCAAAGCGAGAGTCCCGGAAGGGAAGGTCGTTGAGTGACAATCCAGGCTTGTTGCCAGATTTGGCCGAGCTACCAATGAATTCATTTGCAGCCATACTTGTTTGTGTAACCATATCGCGTTTATACTGTAGTAACTTGCAACGAAGCTCGCCGTCGAGTTTCGACTGGCTACTTGCACTGGAATCGGATCCAACGTTGGAGGACACGCTTCCAGACAAGGGAGGTCGCAGAACTGAATGGGCGCCATTTCTCCTTTCGTAATTGGATGGGTAGTATTTGCCCATGGGGACAGGGTGTTCATGGAAGCCTGGAGCAAGGTAGGAGGCGACGGGAGTGTTTGAGTGAGACATGACTGCACTTTGAGCTGGATGAGAAGTGGGAGAGTCGGCGTAGATTGGTCCAGATTCCGAGATGAGACGACTCATGCGAGTGTCGGGATGATGCTGGAAAGGGTGTGGCCGATGGACACGACTGTTGGGGTCCTCGTGGAGTGGGAAGTAACCTCTGCAACGGTGTCAGTCTACGTGGTAAAGATGAATGGAATGGAATTGAATTGAATTGAGAGAATATGGGAAATGGATGGATGTCTTACCCAGGAAGGTCACCTCTTGCTGATAAGGGTTCGGGAGGCGTGCGTGCGGGAGTGGAAGTGAAACGTCTGATTTGAGGTAGATCGATAGCTATAGGTCGAACGTGGCTACGGCTGCGCGGGGTTGAGGGAGCAGATGGAGGAGCTGATGGAGTGCCAGGAGCAGACCTCTCGTTGTCGTCTAATAAGGAGGGGACATATGTAAGTAAAAAGGGAAGACCAGTGAGAAGAATAAGGTTTAGAATGACCGAGTGCGTAGTGACCAAGGGAGGGTCGATGACAACGAGATCGAAAACAGGATAATTGAGGAATAGCACAGGATATAAGAGCATTTTAAAGCAAAAGCCGGTAGTGCACTTCTTCAGGGCCAGTCCCAGTACCAGTCCAGGCGTCACTCAGCGGCCAACCCCGGGATGGGATGGTTGATGGGGGCCGCTAGACTACCCCGCGATGGCTGGGAAGTGAGTGTGGGGAGAGCAACGAGTAGCGCGATAAAGCATGGCCATTATCCCGGTGCAAGAGACATTTTGACTCGGAAATGATTGAGAAGAGGTGGAGAAGGGGCAGATGATTTGATGGGAAAAGGAAAAGATGAGCGAAATAAAGTGAGGAGAATTGTGGAAATTGGGGAGCGTGACAAGTCAAGCAGATCAAAGACCAACGACTCAAGATTGATCTGATTAATGGTTGAAGATGGGCAAGCTTGAGAAGCCCAACATGGCATTCTCGAAAACGGGGGGTGCGGGAGCCTCCCGAGACCTCAATCCCGCCCCGCGCGCTTTACGCCAGTCAATCGCCGGATGCATCATTGGTTAGGATGCTCCAATAGCCAACTTGAGTAGCGTTGATAGGCACAACTATTGATGCATTGCGCTGTGGGACAGGGACAGCAGCGTGGAGGCGGCTCTTACATGATTCGACCTCTTCAGAACAAGCACCCCTTCTTTGCACAGCATCGCATCTATTCGTTGTACATACCTTTTTCTGGTGGTGTACAACTAGAGCTTATGCCATGTGTCAGAGTCCCTTGGGTTCGTTGAGGGGAATTTGTGGCGCCGAACCAAGTCTGAGCAGAAGAACGTGTCTCGCCTCGGAGCTTTTTGCACGATGCGATGCGATGCGATGCGATGCCAGCTGCCGGGTTGAGCACCGCCCGTCTCCGTCCGGGATCGTCGGCCGGAGGATAACCCCGACGTCCGGTCGCAAGAAGGTTGAGATCACTCACTTGAGGCCAGGTGATGGAAGATCATCAAGAGGGAAGTGGGGATGGGTAGGCAATCAGGGGTTAAACGACTGGATATTGGATATGCATTCCAAGCATTCCGTACAGTGAATGTCAATGCCAATGCTAACTTACCTGAGAAGTAGGAAGTGCGAGGTTCAATGTCATCAAGGTCAAAGAATCCGTCTTGTAGTTCAGTTGGTCTATTGGATGGAATCGCTGGAGTGTTTCGTCCAGACAGGTCGAATTCGCCGATAATTTCACCTGATCGTGGGCTTTGAGGAGGAGGAGGGTTGGCTTGGGCTTGGTCGGAATTTGTAGACGTGGAGCGACTGGGCATGGAAGGTCGAAGTCGGGGTGATAAGTAAGGAGATTTGACGGTTCTGGCAAAACCGGCCATATCGTCGTTGCAGTCGTGATTCAATGTCTGAGGTTTGAGTCTTTGGTCTCTTGGGGAATAGCTATTCGCCTGACTGAGAACCCAGCCCGAGTCTTGAATCAAGCGCCAACGTCGCTGCATAAGTAGTTATATATAGAGGATTGAGAAGAACCAAGAGATCGAGTGGACGAGAATGGATGAATGCGCGTGCAGGTCACGGAAGGGTGGCGGCAGTCGGGGGAGGTTTGATGATTAACAATGAGGGGCAGGTCGTGTCGATGTCGCAAAAGACGGGAGGCTAAGAGAAGATGATAAGAGTACAATAGAGTGGCTTTTTCGAAAGTGAATGTATTGGACGGAATGCCACGGAGGACGGATAAAAAGAAGTGAGGCGAATGGATAAGGTAGGTAGCTGTAACCTCAAGAATGTGATAGCGGCGTCAAGATGTAATGTTAATAAAAGGCAAACACACAACACAACACAACACAACATGACACTGCAGTGTAGTAGTATGTAAGCAAGCGCAGCACGCAACGCACAGCAGTACAGTGCAGTGCAGTAAGTAAGATGAGTAAAGTGTATGCCTATTTGGGCGAGAAATGAAGGGTTCCCTAAGAAATGAAGATCAAAGGGTTCCGAAACGGTTTTGTTATCGCAAGCGAGACATGGAGAGACACTCACTCACTCACTAGACACACTCTTCCATGTCAGAATTGATCTTGCCTCTCCCGTTCCATCCTGGTTCTTTCCAGCGCCTCCCAACCCCCAAAAGTGGGAGCTCCAACAAATCAACTCGCGAGTACCTCAAGCGAGGAACATCGGGACGTGAGCCAGAAGCCAGAGAAGCCCAAGATCCAGGGCAAGGCGAGGTTTAGTGGATCGCTTCCACAACGTACGGTGACCCTCTGCAGCGGGTTTACCAATGTTTCCGATGCTGGAACCCGCTACAAGGTACCCGTTCTGGAGGCGCGACATGCAACCACGAGTTTGGCAGGTATCCCGCTAGGACTTTTGAGGCACATTCTGCTGGGGCGACCCTTGATCGGTACCTGGTTGCGTGCGCCGTCACCGTACAGAATGCCAAGGAAATACATGCGGGACGACCCTGTGAGCCACTCAAAAGTCACCAACGCAAACAAAGAAACCAAGCACAGCGTTTGGTTTGGTCTCGTTTGGTCTTTATTTTTTTGCTGTGCCATCCCGTCCGTTCATGGCACGGCCAGACTCTGATGGTTTGCAGAGACGAATTAGAACTCGCGGTCAACGACCTGGACCGCATTTATGATCGCATTTGCTAGCAATTCCCATTATGGGTATTCGCAATCTTAGACCCTCGTATCACTCACTACAACTTGCTCACTCACAACCACCATCAACGGAAAAAAAGATGGTATCAATGAGACATTTGAGCATTTGACCACTCGTATTCAGTGTCAAATGTCGTAGAATATTCCCACGTGCATTTCTTATCGCTTAACTTACCGTCTCTACAGGCTACGATCAACACTCACATCACCACCAACACTGCCCAACTTCTCCGCCGGTATCAACAAAGAGGACAAGAGATCACCAAAAACAAACGGGCTTTCAGAAGCGGCCCCCACTTGAAGCTTCCATCAGGCATCTGATCGACGTCATGGCAAGAGAGTAGCTTGGCTTGGCCCGCTCACAAGCGCCGCTTGCTTTCGCCCGTGAGTCGAAAATCCCAATCCCCTTGAGGATCAGGGTCAAGACACAAAGGTCAGAGCGAGAGACGCAGCCAGTCAAACGCCGGACCCTTGAAAAAAAGAAGGGCAAAGACCCCTTCTCCTTCTCCCTCTGAGGAAAAGTCCGTCATCGTCACCTCACCCCTCGGAAGCGTTGGAGGCGAGCCTGTCCACGATCGACGATCGACGCTCGCCCCTCTTTGCTCTCTCTCTCTTTTGAGTCTTTTCTGCTTTTAGGTCCTCGTCAAACTGGTGCAACATCCTTCTCCGTGGTGGTGCCATATCGACGCTCTTCAGGGTACTACGAAAGGGTATCTCGGATATCACTCTGTCTTGGCGCAAACGGTGGTTCGGCAAGCTGCACTTTCTTGGCTTTGTGTTGCCAATGCCAATGTCCGTGGTGATTTCACAGCATGAATCCTACAGTGACTGCCCGTTGACTGTCCATTGGTTGACCAAGTTTCACTCATGCCGGCGGCCATTGGTAGATCTAGCCACCCATCTCACAAGCCATGTTGCACGCCGTACGGGAGGCTGCCGTAGATGGTTGCACTAATAAGTCTGATATTCTCGATTCAGTTGATAGCGATAAATTTTTGAGTTCGATGCAGATATTAGTGTTTCAGGAACAAGCAGTCTTTGTCGGAAAAGGAAAAGCAAGGAAACACAGAAAGAAAACCATGGTATCAAAGTCGTGCCAACATCTCATCTCGTCTCGCCCATTCCCATCCCAGCATACAGACACACAAAACACGCACGCGCACACGCGCGCACACACACAAACAGCCCGACCTGCAGGCCTCCCTTCCCATTACCGTTCCATTACCATTGCCGAATATCTCCGTCGCGAGTTGCATTTGTGTATCCCATATGCAACCATCCTCAACATGTCCGCCTCTGTCTGAGGGGGTTTGATGCGCCCGTTTGTGTCTGCTCAGACATGAGCGCGGCCAGTAAAGCGGGAGCGTGTGTCACGGTGCTTGAACCAGTATCCCAGGGCCGCCAAGGTAGCAATGAGCCAGAGCAGGGCGCTGGCGAGATCGACCCAGACCGCGTTCTTCATGCGCTTGACACCACCGTCACCCTCGGCGTCCTCATTGATGTACATCTGCAGGTTTCACAAGTGTCAGCCAAACGATGCCGCCGATCGTTTGCAGTAAGCACTTGACGGATGACGGAACGTACCTTGCCAAAGACGCCAAAGAGGGCGATCCAGAGGACGAATAGAATGAAGTCCCATATCGCGACAACAAAGCCGGCAACACGCAGCACAAACGGGATAAAGTAGAGTACACACGTCACGGCAGAGATGCTACCAACAACCACGGCGTAGACCTGTGCATTGAACTTTTGTCAGCACTGTATTGTATTGTATTGCATTGCATGGTAACAATGTGTATATGCACGCTGTCGAACGGAGGGAGCAAGTCACTCACCCACTTAGAATCAGAGTATTTGCCCTGCTTGTTCGCATTATGAAGGTCGGTACCATACAGACCGATAGTGGTCAGAGCCAGTGCGAATAGGAACAAGTGGATGGTGGAAAACACCACGTAGCTGATAGCTAGATCCTTGATACCCATGGTCGCTTGCTTGCTTTGGTTTGCCTTGCTGTGGTCTGTGTCGACAATTCGAACGGGATCTCGTAAGGGGGTGGAGATTACGAGAAAAGATTGACGAGAAGAGGTTTATCGTAGGTCGGAGCGGGTCAGTGATTTAATTGATCGCAGACTCAAACGCAAAGGAAAGAGGATCGCGGGTTTATTAGGATGATTAGGGTGAGTCAACAAAATGAGCTGGTCACTGAAGCGTCACTTTGACTGGGCGTGCAAAATTGTCAAGCTTGGCGAAAACTCGCTCGTTCGTTCGTAGGGTAGACCGCCAATTAATTAGTTCAAAGCAAGCTTGTTTTAGTCGCTGTATGACCCCTGACTCTGACACTAGACCCTGAGTCTCTTGTTCTAGAGGCTTCGGATTATCGAACCTCCGTACTTAGAGGCCGCCTTGTGATCCCTTCAATCAAGGAAGAGAAAGTCATGCAGAGCTGAAAATTGTTAGCGGATGAAGTTGTTAAAGTTTATGAGTTTAGCGGGTAATTTCCAACCTTGAGTTTGGGTCTTTTTCAAAGTTCAAAGTAAACGTCAACACTTCCAACTGTTCTCATCTTACATCACTATCACGACCGCCCTACAATATGTCGCCCTGTAAACAAACAGCGGAATTCGGCTTGTAGTTCAGGAATGTGCATCGTTGAAAATGCAAGTGTTTTAGATCAGGCGTTCTCGAGAAACTAGTGCTGATAAAAGAAGAGTTCTCGAAGTTTTGAGGTCATTTTATTGATTGAGGCTTATGGTGCACATCACAGTTTCAAGCGTGACTTTTTGAGACTCACATAATGAAACAAAAGTCGATATTCATTCCACGCTCAACGATAATGCTGTCACATGATCAGCTCAAAAAGAAGGCTCACTCAATGCGACGAATCACAGCCCGTATCATCTCCACTCAACGTTGGTACGTTGGCACGACGACCCACTTGGGAACAATAAACATCAAAACAGGCTCATCAAAAGCATCTAGAATGGCTAATACTCACCAACAGCTCGCCAAGAGTCCACACCAATACATGGGACTGATCGCAGAATGCTCTCTGAAGATTCCATTGTGAGCTGGCTCCATCAAACTTCCGACGACGAGCAGCCACCAGCAGTGACTCTGTCGTCAAAGTACAACTGCAGATCCCAACGACAAAAAAGGCGACTTCCAACTCCCTCATCCGAAAACAATTACGAGATGGACAATTCACAGGTGACAAAGCATAGTAAAGTCATGAGAATATCACAAACTTCAGATCCTCATCTTAGATTGCTCCCAAAGCGCGACAGAGAAGACGATGACCAAGATATGGATAACGACAATGGTGGTTCTCCATTAACAGCTTCAAAGTCAGGTACCAGCTTCAGGTCAAGATCACCTCGCAAAAGGTCATCTCCAAGCCGCGCCTCAGCCGCATCTTCTTCTCCAAGCAGGAAGCTAGATAGTTTATCTCTCAACGCGAATGGATGTGAATACCGGCAACTTGGAATGGGCGATGAGCGTCATCCCAAGGCTCTGCGAGACATTTTAAAGAAGGTGAATAGAGCGAGCAGATGGAGAGGGGTCCTCAACTGGAGTCTGAGAGACGTATTCTCAGATCTGGCCGAGTATGGATTGGATGAAGATGATGCTTTCTCGGATGAGGGCAGTGCACTGCCACGAAGCTTTGTCACTGAGATTATGGACTATGCGAGAAAGTGTCACGAGAAACATCATAGTGAGATTGTCTGGAACTTTGAGGTACACTTTCGTTTGTTGGAGAAGATCTTTCGTGTTGGCGAGCAGCCACATCTCGTGGACTTTACGCCCTGGTAAGTCATTATCCCAACCTTGTGTTATCATTATTGACTCGTGCCTACAGCCAATCTGCGCCTATTACTCGGACATACCTCCCTCCATCGGCTGGCTCTAAGCTTGTTGACTTTTGTATCTATCTAAACCCCTTGGCAGACAGCGCAGAATATGAGGCAAAAGCTAACAGCTTGCGGACTTCTCTCCCCATGCTATGTCTGAATCACACGTCATATCTCGGACTCAAAGCAGAACCAATATCTATCAGTATAGAGACTGAGAGATCGGGAGATATTGAGGATAATGAGGTTCTGCAGATGGGCACATGGCAAGCTGCACAGTGGAATTACCTGAGGGATCTGCTGTCGCAAGTTGGAGGCGAAGCACATACGCAAGAGGCGCTGGACGAGCTTGGTCTATTGCCTGCTATTATCACCAACGGACATATCTGGAGCTTTGTGGCGACAACGCAAGAGGGTTCCAAGACAGTGAGTGTTTCTGCTGCCATCGATGCAAGGTCTTGGGAAGTTTGCTGACAAGGTATAGATCCTTTGGGCGAAATTTGGGTTTGGCGATACTTCTTCTTTGGCAGGAATCTATGCTATCGCTACTGTGATACTGTATTTAAGGCACTGGACAGAAGCGGTATACTGGGAATGGTTTAAGAAGAATGTCCTAGACTATAAGACGTGAAATAGGCAAGGATCAGGGAAGGGTAATGCTGGTGAAGTTATTTCCACTCATATTGTTCAAGACCTTGTTTGCATTAGCAACAGACCAGCCAATGGGAGCTCGCTAACTCTGTCACTCTTTGGTAAGAGAGGCTTCCACTTTTTTATGAAGATGATAGACACGTGAGTTCCAGTATGTAAGCGATGATAATGAATGTTGTTGATGCGGTTTTGGGAAGTTGGTGAGAAATACGAGGGACGAGAGTGCATGGGTGATTGGATGAGCTTCAACTCCAAGTCTCCACTGTTGACAAGGATAAACATCGTTGCCTGAGTTAATCGAATAAGCTTATCTATCACCTTGATAGTTTCGAGGCGATGCTAAAGTTCTTGGTAAATTGTTGTCCTGACCATGTGTTCAATGTGAACGTTCGTTGAAAGTGCTGTTTGAGAATACCTAGGGTAGGCTTGCTTCTTCACCCAAAACCCCGGATTCATCCAGGAACATGTGCAGCATCATCGATCTTGGCTGCAGATACCTCGAGTAATACGGGGTTTCCGGCAAACGCGAAAGCCAATAACGAGCATCAGAATCCCAGAGGTGCGAGGGAAGATACGGTGTTGAAATGCTCATATTGGCATTTGCCATGATCACTCCAACCCTCGCTTCAGAGGAGTTAGAGACGAGATCAATAAACTCATGCCTAAAACAGTGATTAAAATTGAACGTTATTGGCTAGAAAGCCACATGGTAGGCAGGGAAGAAGCCGGGGGCGGTGTTGTTTCAATTGACTCCGCCTACCAACTAATACGCCCTGAGTCACATGAGATTTTGAGCCGCATCAGAGCCTCAACATTGAATTGAGTGAACGGTTCCTCTGTAGGGAGGGTCAGTGAATACGAGGCGAATTAGGGTGATAGAATGAATTAGAGGCCGTATGGTTCTCTATAATCTTGTCTAGCTGTAGCTGCATGCTGTTGGGGCACAGTCTAGTTTCCAGCATCGCCTCGCATATGAGACGAGACTCCATCCTAGACAAGACTCCTGACTGATTCATAGTCGCTGCCTTGATCTAACAAACAAATCAAGCGTTTCGAACTTGCGAAGAACAATGAGCCTAAAGCTTCCAGAAACAGGGCTATGCTCAACCGTCCTGGAGCAGCCCCCTGAGGCATTCCCCTTTCATCCTGTCTCCCTCGCTTCTCAGCCAAACAATGACTACTGCAAACCTGTTCCGTACTCCCACTAACAGGATGGAAACTCGCTTTCAAGCAGATAATCATCGCAGCTATAGCCAAAAATGGTGGCACTGCTATCGCCTCGAACTTTAATCCTCGTTATTCACTGACTTGGACTTCATCTCGTGTGATTTGTGTCAACTACAATGGACTTGTTACTAGATGGAACTCGGAACTTACAGGCTCCTCATCCATGTACGCCTTGGATTGAACTGTCAACGTTTTCCTATATAATAGACATCTGCATATCTCTCTGATCATGATACCAATACACTTCACCACTCACCAAAACTCTTAAGAATAAAGCACATCTTGTGTCTACGGATACCAACACTATATCTCTAACTCTACTACTCAACTCTTCTACTCAAACAACCAACCATACCATAAATCATGGCTGCCATTAACTTGTATGTCGAGAACATCCACTGTTACTACCAACATAAGTAGTCTCTAACCACTTCCAGCGCTTCTACCGCCTGCTCTGCTGGCAACCGTGGACAGCTCGTCGACGGATTATCTCAATGGAAGTGTGTAAGTGAATAGAATCTGGACTTTATACGGAGTATACTGACCCTTATAGTGCTACTGCAGCTGCGGCTGGCAGAGTATTGCGAACAACCCTCAGTGTCCCGACTGCGGAAACGTTCGTTGCAATGGCTGCACCTACTGTTAAGGCGTGAAACGACCAGATCACTTCAATCTTGACACTGAGGATCTATCTTTCGCTTCTTGCAGACTGGTTCAGCTTGTATTACTAGGAGATGTGGTGGATGGCCTAGATCTCTGGAGTTGGAGGACGTTTGTCTTGGGCTTTTTGTACAAAATACCTGGTCTTTCAAAAGCTTAGAATATTAGAAGGGGGCTCACGCTTACTTTGATTTAATTTCCTTTGTTTATCATAGAAAATCCAACTACTTACGCTCTTTAAAAACATGGCCTTTAGAGTGACTCTTCATTGCTGGCCTACTAGTGCTAGGTCTATGTGATTGTGGACATTGACAAACTTGCAACTTCCAAAATAAGACAAAGCTTTAGTCCAAACTTTCATGTCTATACAACAAATGGATAATCTTTATACAGAAACATCATTTTAGTTATGAGAGGTTCTAGATTTGGCAGTGACTTATACCCGTCTCTGGACCGAGGCATGATTGATGACGCCCCACCTCCACCAACATTAACCGCCATATGTGAACTGACTCTCTTGTTTACAAGGTCAGCCTTAGGTCACTACAATAATAACTCTACCTGTAATAGACCCTGGAGAAGCTATCACTACTTTACATCTCTTCAGTCTCTTCAGCCATGGCAGATCTCGGCCCTCCTTTCCATCCCATTGCTGGTATCGCAAACTTCCGTGATCTCGGCGGTCATCCACTGCCTATAAAGTCCCGCCCCGGATACACAATCAGACCCGGCCTCATCTTCCGCTCCGCAGAACCATCCCGTCTCACCGAAGACGGCGTCTCAGCGCTACAGGACCTCAAGATCTCTCACGTCTACGACTTGCGCTCGCGAACTGAGATCGAGCGCTACGCTACCGGAACCCGAGAGTGGCCCGGCGCCCAACGGGTCTTTACTCCGGTCTTCTTAGACGAGGATTACGGCCCGGAGGCTATTGCGCTGCGCTTTCGGAATTATACCGCCGAAGGGAGTCAGGGATTTGTTGAGGCGTATCGGGGAATTTGGGAGACGGGAACGGACTCTATCAACACTATTCTCTCACATCTTGCCAGACCCGATCCTTCACCCTTACTCATCCACTGCACTGCCGGCAAAGACAGAACTGGTGTAGTCTGCGCTTTCATCCTGTCCATATGCGGTGTGGATGAAGGGACTATTGCTCACGAGTATGGTCTAACTGAGGTTGGCCTTGGTGACTTTCGAGAGGAGCTCCTTGCAGCTGTGATGAAGAGTCCCGAACTCCGAGCCAACCCTGAAGGTGCTCAACGATTACTGGGAGCCAAGCCCGAGAACATGCTTGCTGCTTTGGAAGCACTTCGTAAACAACATGGCTCTGTTGAGGAGTATGTGGTCAAGAACTGTGGTCTCACAGAGGAGGATCTGGAGCAGATTCGAAAGAACTTGATCGTACCCGAGGAGAGCAGGCAGTAGAGTCATGGGTTATGAACGAAGACAAGAAAGTTATGAACATCAATGTCAATGGCACTAGTTTAGCAAATTTATAGACATACAGAAATGCAAGCGCTATTCATCATCTCTGGACGAGCATACAGTCCATGTCTAATTGATACATGGCGTTGGTATTCGTATAGTACAGTTTCGCCACTCCATATCCCATATATATTCATACACTTCAAGGAACCGACGTAGGAATCTTGACCAACCCACGCTTGCGGTCCTCGAATGGCGCACCATACCGCCAGCCAGTACCTTTCCTTGATCGACCATCACGACCAACATCATCAACGTTAATCTCCTTGAATCTGAACTCGTAGCGATCTGTCTTGACGCGCTTTGTTTGCGCCTCCTCACGCTTGCGCTGGTCCAGAATCTTCTTGGCTATTCTGTCCTCGTCTGCCTGTGTGACTGCCTGGAACTTGGCTACTGCCTCTGGTCGTGCAGTGCCCTTGATGATTGCTTGCTCCATCTTGATGAGCTCGAGTTGAGGTGATCGCTGATCGGCGGAGAGCATGTTTTCGTGGAAGGCCTTGGCGGCATCTTCTCTTGTGAAGTGTCGGGATTCAGACACTGGTGTGAATAGTTGTTGTAGGGTAAGGTTGTGTACGTGAATCTCGTTGATAGGCTCGTGAGGTATATTTTCCTCGCCTTCATTGTAGTGTGTCTTGGGTAGCATCTTCATAACTGCCTTGGCATATGGTGTTGCTAATTGCTTGCCCTTGAGGTTGGTTAGCATGCTATCAGAAGAGTAAAAGAAAGCAAGCCCAAAATCAGATGATGCTATCAGAGTATATAAAAGTATAACCATGTATGTGTCTTCAAGACTAATCGAAAATTTTGTTTGGTCTCATCATATAGCAGGGCAGATGGAGCTTCACTGGGATAGTACTTACTTCGGAGAGCCATTGCTTCTCAACCTCCTTCAGTCGCACAACAGCAGCAACTCTCCTCACGTCGATGTGCATTTCAGCAGACACCGCCTTCAGAGACATGCCCTTGGCCGTCACCTTCTCATAGATGATCTCCCTCGTCGCATCAGAGAGCACAGGCTGACTTCGGAAGAGAGGGTTGAGAGGAAAAGGCTGGTCATTGTGAGGACCGAGGTAATTGGGACCGTTGCCAGGCTCAGCAAGATTTCTGCCATTGCCCGAGTTCAACCACTCGAACATTTGCGCACGACCCTTGCTCATCTTCTCGCGGCATGGTGTTGTCGAGAAGGTTCGGAGGAACGGAGACGAAGCGGATGTCCTCGTGGAGAGGGAAATGGTGGCATCGAGGCCAGCCAGCGGCGTCGATGCACCGCGCACTCGAGGAGGCATGGTTACAGCGGATTCAGATTCTCTCTGACTCTCTGCTGCATTACATGCGACCCAGGTCCAATTGATTAGAATTGGTTGGGTGTCAGGTCGGAAGAGGCTGCACTTGTTTGGAGGTGTTTAATGCTGTCCTAAGTGTGCAGTAATTTTCATCACGGGGTCGAATTATTCCGGTCCGACATCACCAACTCTCGTCGCGATCCACATCAGATGGGGCGGAAGCCAGTGGGACAATCATGGAAGCTCTCTTTCAAGATGAGATGAGTAGTAGTACATAGGTAGGTAAATAGCTTTCAAATACCAATACAATGTGGACCGGAATTATCTCGTCTACTGAGGCGTACTCGTGCTCTAGATCCGCCTCGCCAGAAAAACATATCAACTCTGCAGCATTGAACTCTAGCTTGTGTCTTCTTGACATGTTTTTATTCAAGTCTCATGGCATTATAAACATTGGTATTCGTATGTATCTGTTACCTGCGCCATCGTGCTTTGCGTCCATTATACAACTCCCTTCTTACTCTCCCAACAAACATCAAGTGCCAAACATTAATCCTATGGCGAAAACTGTAGGTAGCAGATAGATCTCTGAGGCAACTCATGTTTGCTGTTGCCTCGGCGGGTGAATAATACCAATGACTCGTTTTTGGCTTGTCTCACATTTTGCCAGAATAGTTGTTGTTTTCTGGCGTATATTCTACTGTCAAGACCAGCCCAGTTGTGCCAAAGCATGTATCTTCGTATATCCAACTGAAGCTATCAACCGGGCTTGGTCATCGAGAGGCGGTTCTTCTTTGATTTAGCTTTGGCTGCTGCGACGGCTGCCTTCTTAGCAGCGGCGGTCTCCTCAGCCTCTTGAGAAATCTCCTTCCACTTGCGCCAGCCGTCAAAGTCGATGAGGGCTTGCATGCAACCCCATTCCATTACCTTGCGCTCCAGCCAGACAAAATTGACGGGCTATATCATTGGTTAGCTAACTACCTCTGCTTAACTGTGCGATTTGCATACCTTGGTCAAAAAGTCGTTACAGCCAGCGGCTAGAGCTTCGTGTCGGTCACTCTGTAAGGAGCTAGCAGTCAGAGCGACAACAATCACAGGACTCTTGAACAAGGAAGGATTCTGCAGGCGGTCTTTGTCGTCGAGCTCGTCGGGGTTTTCCGTCGTCACCACACCATCGGGAGATGATGAAAAAACACCAATCGAGTTGACTCTTTCTAATCTTCGGATTTCACGAGTCGCTTCGAGACCGTTCATGACTGGAAGTTGGATATCCATCAGAACCAAATGAAATCCGCCTCTCCTCCACTTCTTTACAGCATCACGTCCATTCATGGCGGTTGACCATCGTACCTTGAGGCGCTTCACAAAGGCTTCCAAGAGTTTCAAATTGATAGGGTTATCTTCCACAATCAGGACGTTGATAGGAGGCACGCCGCCATTGAGCATGCCCGGTGGTAAACTAGGATGTTCGGCCTTCTTGCTCTTCTTGGTCTTCGCCGTAGGTCGAGGTGAAGTTGGCCTGACTGGAGGTGTCGATACTCGTACTGCCGACGGTTCGGGGGCGGGAGGCGTCGGTAGAGGAGGGGCCGCAGGCGGCATACCAGGTTGATCTGAAGAGTTTGAATGAGTTCGTGAATGCGGCAGCCTCGGGTTGAAGTGTTGCGTACCGTGGTTCGCATGATTCACAGCGGCGGCAGCAGCCAGTGACACGGCAGAGCCATTGGCAATTAGTGTCGGTGACGATGTATGAGTGCGGCCTAATCTGGGACGATCCGGACGGTCGCGATATGCGCGCGATCTACCAGGCGACGGAATAGGTGGAATATGACCAGTCCCTAATACTGCGATTGAGTGCGGGGCCTGAGGATTAACATGCGCCGGAACTGCAACTGGAAGATGTGGTGAGCCGACAGCGCCAGGATGGGCGGCGACGGATGGAAAGTAGCCATCACTTGTTTCCGTAGGCCGACCGTCCTCGCTGTAGTAGATGTTTCCAACATATGCTGGAACGACGGGGCGGGGGGAAGCTTTGGGCGCACGCCTTGGAATGTCAATTACTAGAGCTTCTTCGACGGTTTGTCCACCTGGATAATAAGCATCGAGAGTCCGGCCCATTGGCTCCTCAGGGTTGAGAACACGTTCTGAATGTTGATCGCGAGGAATAATGCGTATGTTAATGTCTGGAGAGTCGAAGCTCCGACCGAGTGAGTTTGAGTATTTACGTAGAATCATATCGCGTACATCATCGACCAGGTCGTCTTCGTTGACGGTAACGAGGGTCGGCGAGGCATGAGGTCGCTTGACCCAGATCTTCCGGGTCACCATATTTCCGTTAATAGGCGCGTATGAGCTGGCCTGGTTGTATCCGGGTTCGTTTACGGACGGTGAAAGGAGCGTATTGATCAATGTCGTCTGGCGATTCGATAGCAAGCTCTGTCGTCGGGGCGGCGGGGCTGGTCGTGACGGAGAGCCAGGGGTCCCAGCTTGTGGAAGGCCAGGAGACGGCGCGACAAAAGTCGTCGAGGTTGCTGCCGCCAGAGGCACAAAGGCGGCAGACTTTGGAGAGTTGGGGGCTTGGTCGAGACTCAACACGTCGTCGTCATTGTGACCAGCAAGCTCAGAACCAGCGTCCAACTCAAGACTTGCGTCCTTTCTTGGGCGCGCAGTAGGTGATGGGGGTTCCGAGTCCTGGGAGTCTTCGTGGATACGGTCGAGATTGGAGCTTGCCTGGCGCAGACGCGATGGTGAAGGCTGTTCCGAAGGGTGAAGCGAGGGAGAGAGCAGCGGTGGTTGATTGAAGTGAAGTCTTGGATGAGGTTGTGGCGGGTGCAGATCGCTATGGGGCGGGAGCTGGTCGCTAGAGCTAGTGGCGGTTGTATCAGGCTCTTCATCCAGGTCATCGAGGCTCTGCTGATCTATAGGCGGAGACGGCTGTTTCAGTGGCTCGCTCGTGGTGTCGGGTGCTGTGGAATCGTCGTTAGCGGGTGGGACCGCTGCTTCAGCACCTATTTCCGATGAACTCTTGGCTGCCGACTCTGAGTTTGAGTTTGAGCTTGACTTTGCTGCTTCTGAAACCTCTCGAGAACCCTCGAGCTTTGCGACATCATCGCCATCTTCTCGCTGTCGATGCGAACCATCAGGCGTCGCTGTCATGCCACGTCGGCTACTCACGGTGCCCCTCGAATTGCTCACGGCCCGCTGGGACGAATGATCCCCATCTCCGTCACGAGCTCGAGAACGATCGCGATCCCATAAGTGACGACTCCCGAACGACGACGAGGTGGTGTCGGTAATGCTCCGACTGGAAGATGCCTGTGAACCCGCCGTCGAGTGTCGCCTTTTGGTGAACTTGGCTCGAAGGCGCGAGGCGATATCAGTAGCTCCCATTAGGTCGACATTGGCATCCTCTGGTGGCAGGACGCGACCGGGACGTGGAGTCGGAGTTGGAGGTTTGAAGGTGAGGCGATATAACAGGGAGACTAAGACAACGGCCCAACTGTTGGCGAAATTCGGGCAAAGAATTAATCTAGACAAAGGAGACGAATACTGAATGAGTGAATGAGTGAAGACAGCAAAAAATTGCAAGTGGATGGTCTGTACCGAGCTTCGCAATATTATCGACAGTGGAGGCAAGCAGACAGACAGACAGGCCTTCAAAGCTCTCGGAACGGGGTATATCAACAAGCGAGGCCGATAAGGATTAAAAGAGGAATAAAAGAGCCTGACGATCCCAAGAATGAAGAACCAGAGTCAGGTAAAAGAAGAGAAAAGGCCTGTCAAGGATATCACGGAAGTAGGTAAAGAAAAAATAATAATCTCCAAGGGGTAGATCCGCCGTTGCAGTGTCGATGGGATCCAGAGCCAAAGCTTCCCCCAGGATATCAAGCACAAGGACAGGCACAGGCACAAGCAGGCAAGCAAGCTTGGTTGGCCCTTTTTAGGCGTGCTTTCGGGCCTCGTTATGATCGTGATTGCGCGCTCGTTTTTCTGGCCAGGGTAATCTTAGGCCGAGCCTGCATTGGCTCGAGCTACACAATGCACAGCTCATTGCACCCATTGGAGACGGTTGCACCCATTCAAAAGCCACCCGAGCGTCTCCATCGACAAGGGTTATCCAGGTCAATTGGACTTATTCCGTTCAGACCATCGCTTCACCTGTCAAATATTGACAACAGGCTTCTGAAAGTCTTCTTTAAAGATGGGTCCCTGGTCCATTCGACGGTTGGGGCTGATCTTTTGGACTCTGTTGTCAGTCTAGATCTCTCGTCAAGAGATTCTCAGAGTCAAAAGCTGGCGGGCGTCTTGAGATCATTCCATTTCTTGAGGTTGTGTCACATCTCACATGTAACAATGAGTTCACATGCTGCAGTGCTGCTCATGCATTGCACCGTTTGTGCCCCGTGGCTTGATACCCCAGACACAGCGACAGCTTCTCCTTCAGTCAACGAAGCCATTGGGAGCCGGAGCAAAACAAACTTTACGCGGCCCTTTTCCTGACATCGCCAGAAAGGTCAAGCTTGGCAGCATATTCCCCCAGTTGGAGTATCTTCTTTTGTTGAAGAATGATACCCAATCTGGAGGCGATTGCAGCCATTTCATCAGTGATTCTTCTTCAACGCGTTAGACTCGAGGAAACGGAACAGTAGAAGAGTGGATAGAAGATATATGCCTTTTGCAACCAAATACACAAGGTCTTGCTGTTTGTTACACGCCAATCTCATATTCCGAGATCTTGCGAATGGTGGATGATGAGAAGTGGGGACCTCAACAGCTCAAGAAGCTGACATAATTGGGCGCGCATCAATTCGCCTCCAGCATACACCAACCTTTCTGTCGATCAACCATTAACAACTTACAACAACATTATAATACTGTATATCACAGATAAATCGTCATGGCTCCTATAAAACCTCTAGGCGGGCAACCTCTAGGCGAGCAACCAGACAAGCCCGTCCCGCGCGTGCCCAAATCTCCATCTCGGACTGCACAGATTCAAGCGCAGAACCGAAGGCGAGAGTACCTCAGTCGACATCCGTCATACTTTGATAGCCTGGAGCACGAGCTCGCTGGTAAAGCCGTACTACTCGATCATCCCCAGCTCCCAACCTGACTTTGCCCCTAGATCCCGTGCTGTACGAGCGGCTAGTAAAGAGGTTCCAGTCTGCTTCGGAGCGTGAAGCTGAGGGCAAAGCCAAAGGCTATGGCAGGACCCTCGAGGCTGACTTGCAACGTGGGGAGCTCAAGCTCTCGCGGCTGAAAGATGGTGACATTGAGAACTCGGGTGGTGATCTTGAGCATCCATGGGAGAAGCCAGCAGCAGACAAAGCCCATGGCCTTCTCCTATGGCATGCATTCCTCGAAGAGCGTTTCGTTCATGGTCTAGACGAGGACTTTGACTACAAGCCCGTCGACGCAGATGAAGATCTCGATACCATGATCAGGAGAGACGCTCAAGATGCCTGGTTCGACGATGAAGAACCAAGTTGGGTAGATGAGAATGAATCCTCAGCACAGCTACCAACAAGACAAGGCGAGACTGGAGTCCAAGACTTCTAGGTCCGCAATATCTCTTTCATCCGACCCCATCTTCCTCCCACTCTCAAACCCGATGAATCAAAGACCCGACCCAGGACCACAGACCACAAAGACCCTCTCTATTTTAGCCAACGAATTACACATCGATAATGACGATCCCATGAATTACCGCACCACACTGCCATTTACCCTGAAGGCCGAAGCTAACTCAATTATGCATATTGAAAACATGCCGGCATTTTGTACCTATTTTGCCTAAATTCCGCTGTCAGTGTCCAACAGGCAAATCTGGTATATCGAACAACATATGATGAAACAACCACAAATACTCTCACGATGTTTTTGGGTAAAATAGCCCAGGAACCAAATACGCCACAATTGAATGGGCAGAATCTATTACCGGCGGCTAATTCAAGCCGTCGCACCGTTTCATCGACTTATCCTTCTCCAACTCAGAGCAAATGCACCATGCTGAGGTGCTTGGCTTTCTAACTTGATCATCTGGTGTGGAACTTAACCCGGGTAATTGCGTGGCCTGACTGGATAAATGAATCAACTGAGATGAGCCTCAAGTCGCATTTACAAGTCAACGCGGGGTCAATTATCCATATCATATTGTCATTCTCATTCAAATACTAAAAGGCAGTCCTCTCTCAGCCACTGCAAGTCATCACCTCCAACCAAACAACAACACTACATCTCATAAAAGTCATACATCATGGCGCCTCTCATCACCAACGTCTATAGCGCCGACCCTTCGGCGCATGTCTTCAATGGCAAGATCTACGTCTATCCTTCTCACGATCGTGAGACCGATATCAAGTTCAACGACAATGGTGACCAGTACGACATGGCCGATTACCATGTCTTTAGCACTGAGAGCCTCGACCCACCAGCTGAGGTCGTCGACCACGGTGTTGTTCTAAAGACAGAAGACATCCCCTGGGTTTCCAAGCAACTCTGGGCTCCCGATGCCGCTGAGAAGAACGGCAAATTCTACCTCTTCTTCCCCGCCAGAGATAAGCAGGGAATCTTCCGCATCGGTGTTGCAGTCGGTGACAAGCCCGAAGGACCTTTCACTCCTGACCCAGAGCCCATCAAGGGAAGCTACAGTATTGACCCTGCAAGCTTCGTGGATGAGGATGGACAAGCGTACCTGTACTTTGGAGGTCTTTGGGGTGGTCAGTTGCAATGCTACCAGAAGGGTAATGATATCTTTGACCCCGAGTGGCAGGGTCCTAAGGAGGTCAGCGGCGAGGGTGTTCCCGCCCAAGGACCAAGAGTAGCCAAGCTCACTGAGGACATGCACCAATTCGCCGATGAAGTCAAGGAGATTCAGATCCTTGACCCTGAGACTGGCAAGCCCATTCTGGGAGATGACCATGACCGACGCTTCTTTGAGGCTGCGTGGATGCACAAGAGGAATGGAAAGTACTACTTCTCATACTCAACAGGCGACACACACTTCCTGTGCTTCGCTACTGGAGACAGCCCATACGGACCTTTCACTTACGGTGGACGCATCCTTGAGCCTGTGCTGGGATGGACGACACATCACTCTATTGTTGAGTTCAAGGGCAAGACATATCTCTTCTACCATGACTGCGAGTTGAGCAAGGGTGTGGATCACTTGAGATCTGTCAAGGCCAAGGAGATCTTCTATGACGATGATGGCAAGATCATCACCACTACAGCTGATTAGATATTCACAGCGTTGCACATATGATATAAAAAGATACAATTTGATGTAAATAGACCACAGATATCCAAGTCACCCCGTCGTGAAACACTCCATATTGTTGTACACCTAAATCACAAAACCTCCGAATCATTCCGTATCGTAACTCATCAGCATAAAGTCCCACTTACACTTACACGACTCCAACACGAAGCTTGTTCAAGGCTTCCTCATATCTAGCTGGGTTATGATCAATCAGCATACTCGTTCCAAACCTCAGCTCTTTGAAGCGCTCCTCAACATCCTTGACATATTTCATCACAATTCTCTGGGCTGGTTTTCCAATGTGGTCTTCTTCGGGTAGCAAGAATGCATCTCGTCTCAAAACCCGTTGTGTCTCGATGGTAAAGACCTCTCCAGGTGGCACAAGCTTACGGTTCGTCATACCGGCTCTGAGGCCCTGCAACACTGAATGACCCCATTTTGAGGAGTCTCCAGATGGGACAGAGGGCAAACCTCCGTACCACTTGTCTGCTACACCAGTCTGGAAGGCCTGCCATATGCGCTGACGTATCTCCGCCTTGGCTTGTTGTTGGTCATTCTTGAAAGCGAGTGCAACTGCCTGGAAGTCGTGCAGAACTCCCAATGACAAATATGGAACGATATCGTTCCCATGAATCACGGTTGTAATGAGACCACGAGTTCTCTTGCGTAGAGACGCTGACATAGTGCTGGGAGGTCCATAGGCATACACGTGTATAGGACGTCGTGGTGGTAACGTAGAATGGACAGGCAGAAGCCCATCGGATAGTTCATCACCAACAGTCCTTTCTGGTCCCTCGATCGCAGTCACAAAGCCAGTGCCTGTTGGGTTTGGTTCGGAAAGCATCACCCCAAGCAATGCCGTCACTGCGCCGCCCAGGGAATGACCACAAAGGACGAGCCCATAATCTGGAAATTCGAGTAATGCTTCTCGTAAAGTAAACAGCACGCGGCGATCGCCTCCGTATAGGAGACGGCGAGCTGAGGCATGAACACCTTTGTGTACCTTGTGGCCTCGACCACGCCAAGTCAAAACATCATAATCACATGTCATATCTGCCAGAACATCCTCAAAACCTAGTGTACCTCGACAAGCAAGCACAACTGCTTTAGCATCGTGGTCCAGGGAGATGTAGTGCACTAAAGGAACGCCAGTACCGGTTGAACCACTAGAGTCGGTCCCTCCTTGTGGATCAACAATAGAGGCAAGAAGAACGCTGTGGGTGTCTGATTCAGTATGATGGACAAAGTGTCTGACATCTGTATGGGTGCTGTCCCAAGCTCTCAATAAGGGCATGTCTTTGGAAATGCCCATGAACTTGAGAAACGCGGAACCATACGATGCAGACGAGAACCTCATGTACCTTGTGATGTTTCGAAGTACATGTGCTTGTGGAAATATTCCATTCACCGTACCATCACGTCGAAGACCCCCAAGTGCATCTGATGCTGTGTAAGCGCTCTTTTGGTGGTAGTATGAAAGGACCAGTGATGATTGTGAATCATTGGATGCCATGCTCCAAAGACTTGGGCTCCTACGAAGGACCCTGCGGTGACCGGCAGAGATTGGAGGAGGTGCAAGCAGACCATCATTCTGGGCTTGCTGAACCCAAGACGAATCAAATGTGGCACCACTCAGCGAAACACTCGGAGAGTGCGTTGGGGTGCCATACCCTGAATGGATGGAGTAGGTATCGGTTTGAGATATCATAGAGTCTCGACGACGTTCGTGAACGGAGACATAGCTAGCACGAGAAGGGTTGCGTGGTATAAGCTCTGCCTTCTCAATACGCTTTTGATCCAAGGGAGAGCGCGGGCTATGCATCGGTCTGTTGCCAGTCTTACTAACAGTTGATACCCGTGACTGTAGACGAGGTCTACTTTCCGGTGGCGGTGAATCCTTGTTCCAGATGTTTGAGATTGACTGACTTCCTTCTCGAAGAGCCTGTCTGAGACCAGTTTTCTTCTCGCTTGTTTGGCTCGTTGTCGATGAGTCTGACTTCCTTTTGGGTAAAACTCTTCTGGGAGTTGTAGTGCTTTCTCGCGGGGAAGTGGTTTTATTGGTGGCTTGTGAAGAGTTGACAGGTGCGCGTGGTCTTTTCTGGTTTGCTTCACGTTGTGGAGTCTTGATCTCTACTGGCGACGACGGTGGCGACGCGGAAGTTGGTCGTGTGAACTTCCCCCTTTCATCTCGTACTGCACTGGCTCGAGGCTTTGGTATAGTCTGAGGAGAACCTCGGGATGTTTGATCGTTGGTACTTTTGACAGGTCTTGAACGTTGTGGCGGAGGCGACTTGATTCCCGTTGTCCTCGTCTTCTTGGGCACTTGGGGAGGTTCTTTGGCTGGGACCTCGGGGACCGGCTCCTTTTTTGATACATCGACCACAGAGACAGGTATGTCCTGAGACCCCTGAAAGGAAATGTCGCCAGTCCTTGATCTCTCAAGCCGATAGACAACACGGTAGTTAGAGGCTTCGGGAGGGTCGTTGAGTATCTGGCTAGTACGACGTCCTGCCTGACTACTCAATCCCTTGGTCTCAACGATCTCGGCACCAGGTAGTAAAGGTAAAGGGAATGGACGGGGTCCATCAACATCAATAGTGACGGTTTGTGTCGATGACACTGTGTTGGAAATGGAAACGGAAGTGTCGGGAGGGAGCTTCTTGACCATTTCATCTTTGAGCTGGTCGATGACAGCTTCCTCTTCTTTAAAAGACGCGGATTGAGAACCAATAACGGCTTCTTTGAGCTTGGTAGGGCTTGTGTCTCGAGATGTTGAACTGGCGGGCCTCGTGAAGACTGGAGTTCGAGTAATACGATCTTGAATGTCGACACGTTCGCCATCGTTCAACACGACGACGTCCCATATGATCTCTTCGGAGTCCTGGCGTCGTTTTTCCTCTTCGACCATCTTCCAGGACCATCTTTGTAGATATGCCAAAGCACATAACCCAAGCACAAGATCCATCATGCCAACAGTATCCCCATGAATGCCGGTGGCGGGATCGTGAAACTCCCGCCTGATCAGTGTGATGATGCTCGCAATGGCTCGAGAGGAATCAGTTGAGCCGAAGATCTGGTCGAGTGAAGACAGAAGCAGTTGCGATATCCCTGAAGCCATAGAGAAGGTTGTACTCGTGAAATGAAAACCTGCACTTGTCCAAAAGACGGCCTGGGACATGGCATGGTGAAGATGCTCGAAACTTCGTTCGATGATGGATTCGGCTTCAGCAGTAGACATATCGCTCTGTGACCGTGAGAGTGTTTCTCTTCCTGCTTGTGATAGAACAGTCTCGACCATGCTGCGAGCAAGTTCCATGGAGGACAGCGTGGTTACCTTTGCAGCACTTAGACCGTAAGATCCGGCCCTGGAACTGAGGCGAATAGCGAGGCATGTTGAGCGTGTCGCAAGACTAACGGCTTGAGCGACTGGAGAGGGCAATAGTGTTCGGCCTGGTTGTGGAGGGAGGTCCTCGGCCGATATGATGCTTGAGTTATCCATGGCGAAGCATTTGTCATTGAAGCCCGATCGTGATGATGTTGAGGGGCGAAAGAAGAGTGGATATGGCAGGATAGTTGTAGTTCAACGATACTAGCATGGACGGCAAATGTCCGTTCATAGAAGAGAATAATGAACAAGAGAAGAGGTCTGAGTGTTTCTGGCTTACTTTGAGACGAGTTTTGAGCGAAGTTTGAGTAGTTCAGCTTTAGCGTCGTGAAACCCAACACATGGAAGACACCGAAGGGTGGCTCCTAACAAATAACACCAATTACATGGTCGGAATGTAAATAAGAACGTGACAAAGAACGAATGGCATGTCGCTTGCGAATCTGGTTGGACGACATGGAATAATACAGGGAATAAGACAGAGACAAGAGACACAGCAAGAGATGACGAGATGTGAAACAGATTTGCATGTGATTGCATGATAAAGGAGCCTGTACCTGCCAAGACCCGACTTGATGATGCTTGACAACTCATCAATTTAAATCCTTGTTCTTTTAGTGATTTGTTAGTGTTAGTGTCTAATCGCGCTGATATAATTCGTCTTGTAAATTGAGTTTTGTACCTGATCAGACCTCGACGTTGCAGCGCTATCATAAATAGTGTCGAGAATGTTCCGAGTTTTGGGAAGCTTCTGATACCGATTATCAGGGTCTAGAAGCCATCCATTCCAATTTCGAGTGTCTAAAACATTCAATCCCTTGACTCAACCCTTCATACCTTAGATGATATGGAAATTACCTATCTACTAAGTTGTACTATGCCAATGCTAGTGAGCAAAGGGAGCATGCTACCTTACAGTTGAAGCCACGTTTGAAGCTCGCGGGCGCCTTAGATGTCAGGCCCACACATGGTTTACCTGGCCTAGCCACAGCACGAGCCACAGTAGAAACCACAATGCTACCTATTCTTTACATCCTACGTCCAAGTCATGAGAATCTGCTTATAACTCGCCCTAGTTGATACATCTTTTGCTCAATGCGTATCCGCGTGTGGTTTTCCATGTCGTTGCTCTTCCCTCCATTCACTTTCCTTGAGAACTCTCTTCCTGATGATTATTCATCCGATTTATGTACATGACGAATGGTTCTTCGGCGATACTTAACTGCTTTAATATAAACGTATGCTTCATGTTTGTCTGCTTCACATTTCATGCCTTTAAGATCCGCATACTCTTCCTTTTCACGCACTTCATCTTCTGTTTCTCGAAAAATTCGGTCGGGAAGGCACTGGATCATTAGAGATGCTCATCTAGTTTCATTGACTACATACAAAGATCAGAGGTAGCCTCGCCATCCATCTTCACTTCTGTCCCAGAGATGGGTTATGAGAGGGAACATCTTGAATTCAACACAGACAGGAAGGCTGTGTATCCATGACTTTATGGCAAACTCAGGACGAAAGGGATCATCCTCACCGCCGAATCTTCTCTTCGTCATCTCTCACAGACCCTTTCTCAATCTACAGCCACCCAGGGCATCATAAAAGTCTCGTGCAGCGACTTCGCAATGGTCTGAAAGGGGACCGCACGCTACTACACATAACCCTAAAGTTTCCCAACGAAATCGAAACGCTAAAGGCATCGCCTAGTATCGACGATGTCAAGCTTGTCATAAAAGCGTGGGTTTATCTAGAAAGATGGAACCTTCGTCTTTGTCCTCAAGACGATTCTTCGTTCACCAAGTCCGTTCAGAAGCTGGACACTATTTTCAACACGGATGAGATACACAACCCCTTAGTTATTTGAGCGGTAGTGGCATCGATGGTAGCAGTCGCAGATTATGATACAATGATCAATTCAGACTCTGCTTACTCCGAAGCCTGGTTCCGCTTCCTCTTCTTTGCCAGATGGCGTCTCCATGGCTTGTGATCTAACAACTTTCCCAGATATCCCTTTTCAATACCGTGGGCAGTGATTGTAAATGTGAAGGCTTGCTGTTGTAGAGTGCCAGTATCATCCATCAACCAAGTATGAATCTCAACCGGCTGGCATAGGCTAAGCACCTGCTTGGAAATGATGATTGAGGGTTCATTGCCGCACTCCTCGCACTTGTCGTCCAATTCAGTAGCTACCTTAAATTCAGAGGAGCTAAGAATGACTGCTCGATGGTGTATCTTGTCGCAGAGCGGATCCTATGTATAATCAGAAGTTTATCCAGGAATATATCAGATTGGCACATACGCAGGAAGACCATGTGTGTACCACAAGCTCAACTTCGCAGAGTCGAGAGGCCATTTGCTCAAAGTTCTTGTCATTTAGCAGCTCCACGTCTAGCTTATAGCCTAATTTTCCGTAGACCGCCGCTGTCATACATTCTTGATAACAGCCCCAGGGCTCGACTTTGGCTCCAGGTATGTTCAAGCAACCGGCAATATTGTTGACGTGCAACATTGACGATTCAAAGCAAGGGTGATCTGGGCAACGTGGGAGAGGGCGTCGGTGATTGGGAAACTTGATTCCAAGGCGAGTTTCCAGACTCACAAGAGCTTCAGCCGTGAGTTCCAACGAGGCATCGGAAGCCAGCTCGACTGCGATACCAAGGGCCTCAGAACAGCGGACAATGATATTTCGAGCCGCGGAGGTGAGACCAAATTCCACATATCCAGTAATATCGAGATAGGAGGGACCCTGGATACAATACGCCTTCAAACAAATAGCCCGAAGGAAGACAGTAAGCTCATCCGCCATGGTGATTGTCTCGGTTTGGGAGGTGAAAGATCTGCTCCTAGAGGATTACTAATCCTACAATAAAATAAATTTAGCCTAGTATCAGAGGATGCGGAAAGCTGGTCACCGGGGGTGCCGCATTCTTACCGTGGATCATGTCGTCTACGCTAATGCAGTCTTGCAGGGAGGGATCTGGAAGGAGAGCGAGCGTAAAACTATTGCCCTGTGACCTTATTTGCTCTGCAAATAGTTCCCAACCTGACAAGGTTACCGAATGCCCGGCGTATACTAGTAATTGTGTAGACGGCGCCGAGCTAATGCAAACCAGATGCTTCAAGTTATAGCGTTTTATAACTACAGGGACCAAATTGCATAAATATCTTACTCAAGAACCTGTTTTCTACAGCCAGAGAGAGCTTCAACAATATTTCCACGCAAATCTATTCTCAAATGTGTGGATATCAGCATGCAAGTCCTCCAGTGCCACTTATTCCTATATACTTCTATGTGTTCAACTGCTAATCCTATCACAAGCGACGATACGCATGTGGCCACCCACTCATCGAGGTTATTGGTTGGTGCGAGACCTATAGAACCTCAGAAAAACCTTGCAGGCCGAAGCCAACAAATGAATGGTTCCAGCTCAACGGTCTATGCAGTAAGTCTTATACAAAAGGTACTATCAAACAGGCCATTCTCATACCAAATATCAGGCACTTGCAAAGAAAAACAGCACAATGAGAACTCGACCAATCCATGGGCACCCCAAAACTATAACAAGCACCGACATTAGGAGGGATCAAAGTGTATGGAGGGCAATGTACTGAATACTGGATTATGTATGCGCAGTAGATAGATGACGGCGAACCAGTGAACATAAGATGCAGGGAGGTACCATTCAATAAATAGACTTCAGAGTCTGCTGCATATATCCCTAGCTGCCATGGACCATGTATCTAGTCTAGTCTACGCTAATGCAGTCTTTCAGGTGGGGATCTCGGAGGGGAAGGGTGTGAACCAGGGGTGCGTGGGAATGGGGCGTGTAAGTGAGTGGTCTCACTTGATTCCAAGGCCTCAACGGATTTGCTTCTCAGACTTTCAGCTGCACATGGTGACTGAAGAAGGGGCCGTTGCTCAAGTCCGATTCGAATGTCACATATACCAGACGTCCCCCACTCAAGTTCGTCCCTGGCTTCTCCTTCTTCTTCACCTTCTCCTCCCCACCAATCTATAAGCTTGTATATTTCAACAAAATGACTGCTCTCTGTAACAGCCCAGTAGCTGGAAACCAAAAGGTGCGTCCGCCGTCCAAAGCGAAGCTTGAGCATTGACTGATACAAACATGATAGGATGCAACTGCAACTGCTAATGACGATGACTTCTTACATAGGCTCGTCATACCGCTCACTTGTTTTGAATCTGCCTCATCACCCGACAGTTTGAGCCCCGAGAAGCTATGTGAAGAAGCAAAAGAAAACGGGCCGCGTTGGCTTATTGAATACTTTTGCGAAAGTCTTTGCAAACGATATTCCAAGCAGATCTCCGGAGCTCAACTCCTCCACGAACTAAAGAAATCTCCCCGCAAAGCTCTCGAGGCTTTGCACAAGGTGGCCAAGACTTCAAAGGGCCATGAGCTTTATTGGCTGCATCTACGTCCTGTCGATGGAGATGAAACTTTGGAACTATCAGCAGATCAACTGCTCGAGAATCTCATCTCAATTGGGCATCGTACAGGAAAGCTTGGCTATTGTTATGCAGCTTACGAGGACGCGTCCCCGTGCATCTCGCACTACTTCAAGCTTGTCAATTGGTTGAAATGGCAAAAGGAGACTGATGGTATGCTAGATTTCACGATTGAGGAATGCCTGATGTTCGGTAAAGAGTACTACTTATCACGACGTCCTTCATCTTCATCTTCATGGACTTCCGCCGATTCCATGCAGGAATTGAATCCTACACTGGACACAACGCTGCAACTGACTTGCGTCCCGGCTCTACCACTAGGACTCGAATCCTTCGAAGCGGTGCAAGAACCGGAAGATATCATACCTGATTCCAAGGAAAAGAGAGAGGTGCGTCTGTCATAACCCGCGATCTATTCAAGACTTAAGACGATATAGGACACGGCCGAACG
Organism: Fusarium xylarioides; assembly: GCA_013183765.1. Lineage (NCBI taxonomy): Eukaryota > Fungi > Ascomycota > Sordariomycetes > Hypocreales > Nectriaceae > Fusarium > Fusarium xylarioides. Next base: position 46,105 of record SRZU01000133.1, on the reverse strand, counting down.
TTCTAGTGATGGCGACTCGGGCTTGACCGATCGAACGCATAAAGACAGAGAATGCCTGTGCTTCATTTCCTGGGACCTCATGCTCAAACTCCTCATGGTGTATGTTACTTTCATATACATCCTGTCACCAGACGACGCAGACCCCCAGAAGCTTTTTGAAGAAGTCAAAAATTACGAGCCTTGTCAGATCCTCGAACGGCTTTACAAACGTGGTTTCCAACTCACAATTGGGGGTGGACACTTGCGTGCCGCTCTAGAAATGGTTGACGACAAAGCCAAACAATATCTTGCTGGTTTTGAATATCTACGAGTGACAGCTCGAACTCCCGATGGCATTGAACTTACTAGGTTGCTACCCGCCTATGAAATTGGCCCTGTTGAAGCCGTGGCGAAAGTGGAAGAGGTCATTTCTGCAATCTACAATGGAGTTACTCTAGCGAAGTGTCGTTGCTTCTATGCAGTTGATGCAGATCGGTCTCCCTTCTCCCACGTCCGTGCCAGAATTGCCATGACGGTGGATTATTGGAATTTCGTTTGGCCTGATAGCCATATGGCCGATTCAGAGGCTGTCAAACCCGAGGCGGATCTGAAACTCGCTGAGGAAAAGAATGAGGTACGTTCAAGGCTCGAACCGAAACCTGGCAGCGCTAATACGCATTTCACGCAGGCTGCAGTTAGCCCAGAGGGTTCAATTCATGTTGAGCACAAGGAGAAACTCGTGGCGAGATTTGAGGAGCTCACGACTGAGGAGCCCACGATTGAGGAGCATCACTACATGCTCGTACGGGAACTTTTGGAAGCTGAAGACACTGCAAGAAAGAGCTTCTCTCTTGAGCACAGTCATATGGCCAGTATGGTTGATGAGGATGAGGAAGAACATGGATTCGCGATGATTTCTCGGATATAATATGTCTAATTCATCCTTTCAACTCCATTCTCTCTCTACCTAGTTAGAACCGATTTCTCAAGCTTAAACCATCCAACGCTAATATTGGTTTCGAATATGCTCCTTGATCTCTGCCCATAGCTTCACTGGATCCTGGCTTATAATCTCATGCATCGGGAACTTTCCCCAAGGCAGTAAATCCCCCTCGTTAGTATTCCTATGATGTATGATACCCGATAGGGTGAGGACTTTGTCTCCATGTTCGTCCAACGTTTCATCCTCCTTGTCTCCATCCTCCTTCCAGAACTTTCTCATAGTAGGGTTCAAATGCACTTCAATTCGTCCATTATAAAAGGGAATAGGAAACATTTTCCCAATTGTAGCTAGTCCCATGATTAATGGAGGGGAGAGAAACACTCCATATTGACGGACTGTTGGTGGCAGAGAAGGGAGTCCGGCTAGAGGTCTTTTAAATGGTTGAAGTGATGTCTTGAGGGAAAGAAGTGGTTTGGGGGGATATCTAAATCTTGATGGCAAATGGGAATCTGACTGATGGTGGTGATGACGAGACTGCGGCTCGAGCGAATGACAACGCCTATCTGGAGTCCTTCCTCGACTGCATCTTGTGGGCTGACACGACCTGGGGAGAAACGGCGGTGGCAGAAACGACGGGTCAAGTAGCGGTGGACAATGACACAGACGGCCAAGGCAGATATAACGGCGAGGATCGAGAGCCCGACAGCCGTCCCAGTGATAGGCATTGTGCTTGTGTGACTGGCTTGGCCTGGGCCTTGGTGGAGGGTTTGGGATGCACCACGACCAAAGGGATCTGGCTTTTCAGGGGGAGAACATATGAGTCTGAGAAATACTTGGGGGAAACCGGTCGATGAGGCCGGCCATGCTGTTGTCTTGCTGAGGTGCACATTGCTATAAGTACTTGGTCAGTGTCTGGATGTTGGTCAACCAGGTTGTTCCAGGGCGGTTGTCGAGAGTTTGAGCCATTGTGAATACAGTATAGCGCAAGATGGTCTTGTTGACCACTTTTGGAAGAGCACCCACATCTTGGACTTCAGAGACTCTATGCACCCCCCCTCCCCCGCCCACGTCCATCTCAAGCTAGCCGTTTGGAGTAAGCAAGACTGAAGCACGCTACTAAGTCAGAGCCCGGACAGGACATCACACAAGCAAGTGTCCTTTTTTCTCGCCTCATCCAAACCACGCTCAGACAAGCCATAATGAATCAGCATCGCTATGAGCAGCCATCGTCATCAAACAGCGGACCGGAAGTTCTTTCCGACATTGCATCAAGTGGCCCCCCTGTACCATCCATGATCGTATTCGAGGTGAGAAAAGAGGATACGGCTCGGGCAGAACAATTACCTGAACACTTTACCTCTTTGATCAAAGACCTGTCTCGGGAGGATGGCCAGCTCAGAACACGCAGGAGGCTACGGGGGCTCGACAATCCCAGGGATGTCCACCGACAATTGTCAAAGCTTGAGAAGATCGACTTGATCCAATGGCCATCCCAACATTCCGCCTTGGTCCCTTGGCAGCAACTAGTTATTATTGCTGCTACTATAGTTGACAAACATCTTGGCCACCAAGAGATTGCTGTATCAACAATCACTCGGCTCCATGGGAAGAAAGTATCTCAAGATCTAATTACGAAGGATGAACGGGCCGTACGCGAAATAATCCAGTTGATAGATGATCTGTATTTACAATGGGAGGACCTTGCCCTCGAGCTTCTTATGCTTCTAGGTAAGAATACCCCTTTCAGTCCTTATTCTGCCTCTTCTTATCCAACAACAGACACCCCACTGTATATTCTTCGTGCCCAAAGCGCCAGGAAATATAGGATGTTCAAGAAGAAGCTTCAAGAACACACGCCTTCCCCTACAATCAGAAGTTCATTAAAACTATATATTCCTTTTCTAGTTCTTCTGCTACGGCCAAAGTATAAGCTATCTGATATTAAAATTGCTTTGGAGACAACTATTCTCAACCAAGATGCTTGCGATATCTTCTGGGAGACATCCCACGGCCTTCCACCGAAATACGACCCAATAAGAAATGCATGGACGAAACCTATGCCGTTACCATCAACTGACCTTGACTTGTCAGAATTCATTGACTATAAGCTAAACTACCCTGCCAAAGTTAATATACCAATCTCTGGCTTTAAAGCATTTGAAACATCACTTGATTTGCAGCGGGAGGTGGCATACGTCAACCAAAACCAGTCGGGATGCGCACCCACACATGACTACATATTCTCCTATGATTGGGATGAGGGAATCCACGGGCGTGCGATGCACCAGGTGTTGCAAGACTTGGTGGGTTGCAATCCTCTGTGCCGTCGGTTTTACTAACTGAGAAGGCAAACTCTGAATTTCTTCAAGCTGAAAAGATGTATGTCGAAAAGCTCTCTATCTCAGTTCAATCGTGGAGTATCGAAGTCCCAACAGGTCATCTCCAGGTTATTGTACCGGTAGAAGCATCGCATGGGCCAGTTTCTCTTAATAGTAATGGGTCTGGTACCACTGTTGAATGGAGCACGCAAACTGGCTACATGCTGGATCAAAACACAGAGCTATCGACTTCAGGGACGATCAAGTTTATCTCTCTATTATTTGCACTTTAAAGAAAGAGTTTCATGCTTCACGACTTCTGAATTTCCACCACGTCTGTTTTCTTTCCTACAATCTCATTAACCTTTGTCGACCCTTGTTTTGGAGCAGTGGCATCTATACCGGTTAGACAGGACAGTTGTCAGATTCAATGTAGTCCATACCTGAAGTACTGCCACCTTGCTTTGGCATTGTGTTTCCGCTGGCATCTTGTTCAGCTGGAGTGGAAGAGGTGTCTGGCATGTTGTAATGGTTCAGTGTTTGGGAGTATCGAATGGTATGTCACTCGGTCACTTCAAAGTCGGAGGAAACATGATAACTTATACTTCACCATGCACTTTCTCATCTCGATCGAAAGAAGCCTTGCCTTTGACTTTCTCAGACCGTTGGCTTTGCTGAATCTGCCAGGTAAGGGTAATGCACCTCGAGCTCACCCCTGATGTAACTCGTCAACGTCAACTTGGGCTGCATAATGGGTTGCTCTAGTCTGTGGTCTTTCTCAGCCTTCCTGCAACTACCTTTCATCCGTATCTTGCACTTACCAATGTTCAAGGAATCCATTCCAGGAATAGTAGACTTATAGGTCACTGTAATTCGGGTTGATCTTAAACTATATTACAACGTCGATTATGGTAGCATTTCTTGAGGCGCTTTAGGATATCTGTACTTTAGAGAGAGCTCCAGAGATATAGTTATATGAAGCTCATTTTCGACGGCCTTGTTAACATTGTTTGCGTCTTGACTGATATTTTTTGGCTGCATATTTTGACTCAAGATAGCCTCATGCGATTAGGCCTTCTCCAGAACCCTGCCATTCTCGGCTGACAAAGGAGTGCTCACATATCCGTGAGCACTAGAAAAAGGGGGAGGAGTGCTCACACATCTGTGAGCGCTAATCGAAAAGAGGTGATGCTCACATATCTGTGAGCGATAGTCGAAGAGAGGTGATGCTCACACATCTGTGAGCGATGGAAATAGAGGAGTGCTCTGTGAGCGCTGACGTAGAAAGGCTCAGTTGGAGGAAAATATCACGTGGATAGACACCTCTTTACGTGTGCGGGGTTCTCCTAGCTTCGTGAGTGTATGTCGCAGATCAACATCCACCATATCAACATGTCCAACACATCAGTTGAAGATGCAAAGTCCGGCTTTTTGGAGGAAGGATTTTACCAGTTTGAGGACCCGGAAATAGGGTCGAAGATCGAGGAGATGCGTGCCCATCACCTGCCTTTCAGTATGTCTGAGGAAACAGGCCTCGACTTTTGGCGGAAGAACATTCGCTACAATACCGTGAGTTTCTTCCTCGCCAGGCCATAGGTTGCTAACAAGAGCCAGAAAATCCAAGACATTCTCAGCGCACTCGGCCCCGAACCACAATCACGGTATATTCTAATATATCAGGGATTCCTCGCTCCAGATCCAGCCCATATACAAACCAGTCAAGTTGGTGGGAAACCTACAGACTACTTGACTGTCCAAGCCTGGCCAAAGAAATCAAAGGTTACTTTCTACTCTAGGTCTCACACAACACCTGGTCTTACAAGAATTACGGCACCAAATACGCTTTGGGAGTTTGGGGAAGCACAGCTGCTACAGAAAGGATGCGAGGCAAAGAGTTGCTCGTTCGAGCAAGGTGGATGGTTTGTTTGCATCCTTATCATACATTCTTCGCCGCTCACAATTTCTAGGGTTATCGCGGATGGGAGAATCGGTTACAGGCGAGAATACGAGCGGTCCTATGTGTGGGCTTATGCCAAACTGAATGTGCTTGAGCAGTATCTGGAGGAGCAACGCAAGTCACAAACGCCAGGTAGGCCCGTGGGCGTGCAGCCTCCGGCGTCCTGTGACGTAGATGAACTAGTTAAGCTAGGTGTCCATGTTTTACGATAACTGTTAAGAATTGTTAGGTCGGAAAATGAAGTACAGCCAATTTATGTATAATATTCAAGCATCTATTCAAAATACATACATGTAATAATACTAGTTATCGCTGCAGTTATTGGCAAATTGGAGTGAGGCATCATTCATAAAGAACATGCGACCAGGGCTATGGAGGTTATTATCGTCTAGAAGCGGTACCATCTGGGTTTCATTCATGAACCACATACGACCAGAGCCATTGAGGTTATTATCGTCTAGAAACGGTACCGTCTGGATTTCGTTTATGAAATCCGTATGGGGATGAGAGCCAACTGGATCATTATCATTATGGAGCGGTATTGAGTCGACGGGTTCGTTTATGCAGCCAGATTCGCTGCCGTTTGTGGCTCGTGTTCCGTCGTCCAGCGTAGATTCGACGTGACGCGAGTCCGGATGGACATGTCTTTTTCCTCGGCGATCGTCCATTGAATCGGTAGGCTTTCGCTTTTTTTTGTATGGCTGTGTCGCAAGATCAAACTCCCGACCAACCCATTGTGTAACCGCCACCTTGAGGCGTCGCGCATGCTCAGAGGGGCCCCTATCAGAGGAATATTTATTCGTCTGTAAACAGTTGTGTCGTAGGTAGGAACTAGCAAACCGAAAGGTCTGCCGACAGCGGTCTGGACAAATTACAAAGCATTCGAGATCTATCGAGCTAAGCAACCTCGATTATTATCGAACAAGAATAGTTTGCTTACGTTCTTGGAAATGTCGTTTTAGGTTTTTGGAGTCTTGGGTGTGGCATCCGATCACGGGACACTTGTCAGAATCGGTGTGGTGGGCATAACGGACAACAGCGGGGTCAAGGTGAAGGCGGCATCGGGAAAATCTCCCAAGCAACATCATTTCGATCAACGTTTCACGTAGCTGAACGGCGATCAGCGGGGAGGGAGGCCAGTTAGGTATCAGACTAACTACAAAGTCCTCGATATGATCTTGAAGCATCTCGTGGGTTTGAAAGACTTCTCCGCAGTGTTGACATTTCTGTGGCTCAGGGAGCTTGAGCTCGGGTTGCTTGGGCTCGTGGATTCGGCATTGGATAGATTCTTTCAGAAGACCCTTTGCTTGAGCCTGACCTTGATCAACTCAATTCGCCATAAGTTCAAAAAGTAATCACTAACTCACTTCATAATCTGCAATATGAGTAGATAAATCAATGTCACTACTGAACTGATGGTAACAGGTTTGACATTGTCGAGAAGGCATTGTGGGAATTAATGGAATGTGAAAACATGGAAGACGTACTTTGGGATGGCTGTTTGCGGGATTTTGGACAAAAACTTACACGTGATCCTGCGATTGATTGGCGCTCAGCTGTACCCCATCGCCGCCTTGACATTATAAATTCCTTTACACGAGCAATATCGTGAGCAAAAGCCATCGTCATTTTCATATTGATAGTATACTACGATGTCATCTGAATGCGAAGCGTGCAAAGGCTCGGGATTTAATGCAGCAGGGACTGCATTTTGCACTGGATGCAACGGAAGTGGGACGCAGTGACCGTCACTCTGGCTCACTTTTCATATTTGTAAGTTAGGTTTCTGCGACCAAAATCATAACTAATCAAGGGCAGGAACGACGTATTATCGTCCATCTATGGTTTGGTGGCTCATTAGGCATTTTATCTGGAATCCCATCTACAGTCATCTCATCGACATGCAGCTGAAATGGAAGAACATCCAGGTCTGTCTCGATCATGGGCTCAGGCAATAGGGGAGGCCTCACTTATTCATTCTCAGCGCCACGATGGTCTCAGACAATGAAGTATAAGTAGCTTCACTAGCGTTGTAGTTGAGCTATTTCTTAGGGTTGTTTATTTCACATACCTGTTATTTTGTTTGATCCAGTCCATACTCCAGGCGAATCTTCTTCTTAGGAATCTTGACCGGAGTGTAACGAACTGGAGACCAGTAATTGTGACTTGTTGTAAGTTATGTCTTTCTAACTGAGAAATCTCACTGATCAGTTGTAGGAGGAATGGGTCGCTCGTTCAACACTGTTGGGAACCAGAGCTGTGCCTTGCCGAATCCCATCCCTACCTTATGATGAGATTAGGATATGAAGGCGGCTACCTACATATGAGGAAGGCAAGGTGGAGGACCCTGAGAGCATTTGATTTTGTTCATACCTACCATGTTAGGCATCAACTGCTACGTCATTTTCTGGAACTTATCGATAAGTCATGTGAAGATCACCAGCCCCGCATTAGCTGCCTTCCCAGGTTGGGCTAGCCAAGGGTAATTCGGAAACACTGATGATTCGTCTAAGCTCCCTCGAGCTGATGCCTGAGGAATAAAGAAAGGGTAAACGCTGGATGCAGTGCTGACGACGCTTCTGGTCTCCAAACTCGAAACTCCAGCACAACCACTCCTATGCTTAGGTGGTCTTAGAGGAGCCTGGCACTGACTGGCTTGAGCAATGTTGTGGCATGTTATCCTACCAGTCCTACCGACACCTCTTAGCACCCCAAGCGCACGAAGAACTCGCCACGATCGCGTCACGATTACCCCCAAACGCCTCCTTGTCGATGCTCATGGAAGCTATGGAGAAGTCAAGTCGTTCGGTGCATGCACAAATTGGACCTCGTCTGCTCAGCCTTGGTAGCACTGGATTTACGTTCAAGTTGAACAAATATATCGTTGTCAAGAAGGTCCGCCCTGGTCGAGATTGCAACTTGGCCAATGAACGAACTATTTTCGACATACTTGAGCGTCATCCTCCGTCGCCGTATATTGTCCGAAGTTTCTACCGAACCGAGAAAGCGATCTTCTTAGAATATGCCACCAATGGGGATCTTGCATCCTTTCTCAGGGAAGAACAGCAGAGAGACGAGTCATCTCAGCGAGTGATAGAGGTTGTGAGAAGACAACCCCTAGATCGTTGCTTCCGTTGGATGAAGCAGCTTGGCGCTGCCGCCGCTTGGCTTGAAGAACTTGGTCTGGCCCACTGCGACATTCGTCCTGGGAACATGCTTTTGTGTCCTGCTGGACACGTGAAGCTAGCAGACTTTGACCGTACACTCAAGATAGGAGAAGATATGTTGTCTGGAACGGAGCCATTCGCCAGACTTCTTGGCGACGAGGGCGGCCTAGATCGCGGGACGTATGGAAAGGCTGGTTGCCGAACTGAACAGTTCGCCATTGGGTCGGTCTTCTATTCATTGACTCGCGGCTACGACCCGTTTGAAGACCAATGGTGGGGTCCGGATAACGGTCCAATTCGTATGCAGAAGCTACAGAGTATGGAGCTTCCCCTAATCGGCCACTTGGAATGCGATGGGGTTATATGGAGTTGCTGGCATGGCCGATATAATTCCATCACAAAACTCGCTGCTGATATTGCTGCTGTGGATGGAGATGCCTGGAGAGTCACTTGCGAGGAGGATCCTCTTTGGGTCAAAGCAAGGATGCATGAGTCCAAGATGATAGCCCAAAGCGGGATTCTGGAACAATTGATGACCTGCTAGTTATATTGTCTTCTAATGATATGAGAATAGCGCGTCTGTCCCCCACACAGCATTATCCCAACCACCAAGCACAGGTCAGTGTCTTGTCATCGAACTCCTTGTGGCTCCATCATCGAGAAGACCATACCGTAAGGCCAGTCTAAGATGATCGAACCCATCTACCAGCCGGATTTCTGACAAACACTTTGTTCGCTATGCAGTCCTCGCAAGGGTCCGTTTCCACTGTTGAGCCGAGGTATTCCGTTCGTTTGATAGTCCCACAATTGCCGCAGTTGTCTGGCCAAGGAATGGTCATGGCTCGCTCTTCAATGACATGTTGGCAGAGCTTCGTCTTTCGAGGGATCAATGTCTTACACATCTTGTATCTGAAATCGTGAGATTGACAGCATATCTTGAGGTGGTGAGAGGGCCTTACGCGATGGTCTAGGTTAAAGGTAGAAAGAAGGCAGGAAAGACTTGGACTGATGTTTGCCTTGGATTGTTGGCTCATTAAATACTCCTTAAACATGTCAAACACGTGTGTTGCCGACCCTGTCAAAGGTGGTCAGCCGCATTAGCACGCCGGTAAGCAAGGTAACTGCGTGAAGACCGTCACGATGTAGTGTAGGAAACGCTCCATGCGTGTAGGCTCTATTTACGACAGCCGTTGCATCCATGATCGCCTGATTGCCCGCAGGTTGCGGGGTAGGCCACTGACCAGGCCATTTCCGAGCTGAAGAACGGTGCATTCAAGACAAGCAACAATCAGCCAAAGCGTATTTTGTACGGAGTAATTCAGAGACGAATCAAAAGGACCCGCCACAGCGCATCATTTGCGCAGGGTATCCTTCCGCCTATCCAGAAGTGCCATCTCGATACAGTGTGGCTTTCTATTGGAGGCCAGAAACAGGCAACCAGCACAGAGTGGTGCAGGAAATGGGTCTACCTTGTGCAGTTAGTTGTATGGGCCTTGCTTGCAGCATACTTATAAAAATATCTTCTCAATCCAGGCACGATATACAGTCACAATCCAGTCACCAATCTTGCGTAAAACAGCAACAATAGTGTATGACCCCAACAACGTCCTCGTATCTCCCAACACAAGGGACCCTATTATCTCAATCCTGTTCTCCCGCCAGCTCGCGAAAGACAACTTCCAGTCATGGCCGACTATATACAGCAGTGGAAGGGTGACAATGCCATGTTGAGCAATCCGTTCAGGAACGAGCATCGCCATACGCTGAAACCACGCCGCCGTCCAAACCGAAAGCTGTAGCTCGCCATCTTGTTGGATACTCGATATCTTGGTTTCAATGTTGCAAGCAATTGGTGCAAATTGCAACGGTGGGTATCCTGTTTGGTTGATGGATTGAGTGTCCGAGGGCTGAGACCAGACTTTTTCTGCAATTGCTGACATGAGCTTTGCATCGGCTGGATAAACCTGGGCATAGGTATTCGTATTATCAAGCAGATGTCGAGGTTTTCCGTCATTGAGCCAAAGGCTGAGGCAGAAATCAATCATCTTACTCTCAATAACACTGCCTCCGCCACGTCCACTCGTCATAGGCGAGAAGGGAGCCAAGGTCCTTGCTGTGAGGGAGGGTTCAACCTGGACCGTAGCATGGCTAGCAAGGGCATGTTGTAGTAGCGGCTGATGCACTTGGATGTTCCATGAGACCTCAGCTCGGGCATAGACCTGACAGTCTTGAGCTGTCATGACAATATCGCGTAACAAGTCTAGCTCATGCAATGCGATATCAAGAGGTGACATTGGTTTGCGAGAGCGGGGGAATGTGTTGGGTTCGTCCTGTTGTTGTTGCTGATCAGTTGATCCTGCACGTCGAAACCAAGCATTCTTTTTTCGCGCTCGAGGCATAATGGCTTCTATGTCGTTGCGTATCTCTGATGGGAAAACGTCAATGTGATCGGTAACGATGTCGTCTATACTCTTGAACATGTCCTGGACATCATCTGGCAGAACCTGAAGAGGATCATCGCCCATACGGACTGGAAGTACTGGCAGGTCGAGCACCCAAAGACTATTCGCAGACTTGAGAGGGCTTCTCCTCCTCCGGCCTCTGACGCTTGATTTCTCTGACGGCGACTGGTTCTGACTGGAGTTTTCTGATGTCAGAGAGTCTGATAGCGATGGCGCGATACCGACACTGCCAGGTGCCTTGTATCCTCGAAACGCAATAGGTTGTAGATTCGGTCGGCGCTGATGAATATTCGAACGCGGTGTTTCTCCATCCATCTCTTCCTCTTGCACCCAACCTGTCTCTATGTTGTCGCTCGTATCATCGCTATCGAGCCGCTGACGTTTATTCGGGGATCCAACACCCTGGCTTTGACTGCCGGATTTCGATGGTGGAGGTGTCGTCATTAACGGGTTCCGGTCTCGCTTCTTTGTTTTTGTCGCAGGTAATGGATCGATTGAAGTGAGCCAGTCCTCGATAAAGGCAAAAGAAAAGGTCTTGTTCATGGATAGAATGTAATGTGATCTGATTTGATTTCTTGCAGCGCGTGTATTTGAAAGTGTTTGTTCTTATTTAAGATGATAATAGAAAAATATCTTGGCTGGTTCATTATGATGGATAATGATGACACTAATGATAGTGGATTTCAGCGGTTGATTGGGCAACGCGAGCGATAACGCGATAATCTACAGATTAACCCTTTTGCAGGCTGCTAGGCTTAGGGTAGTTAATGTATTTAATAGCATTATTACTTAATTTATTTACTAATTAAGAAAAATAAAACTAGAATTAAATTTTAAAATATTGTAAAGATAATTTATTATATTTATTATTATATAGCTTTAACTTAATAATTAATAAATAGAATTTAAATATTTTAATAAATTATAAAAGTATTATTAATAAAGTCTTTAATTAAATTAAAGTTTTAAATAAATTTAATTAATAAAATTACTTTTAAGCTATAATATTTTAAGTAATTTTAATTAAAATAAAAATATTATTTAATTAGTTAAAAAGTTATAAAAAGTTATAAAAAGCTTAATTAATAATTTTTTTTTAATTACTATTAGCTTTATATAAGGCTATTAAGCTTTTAACTTTTTAAATAAAAACTTAAATAATAAAGCCTTTATAATAAGCTAATTTTAAATATTAATTAATTATTTTATAGCTTTAACCTAGTAATAACTAATAAATAAGACCTAGGTATTCTAATAATAGCTATAAAAGTATTAACTATAAAGTCTCTGGCTAGACTAAAATCTTAATAAACTTAATTAATAAGGTTACCTTTAGGCTGCAGCATCTTAAGCAACTCTAATTATAATGAACACGTCACCCGACCAGCTGAAGAGCTATCTCTTTGAGACCGGTTGAGTGCCTTTTAGCGTAAGCCTACAAATTCCCCATAAAAATACCCTTGCTACCAGGGGTAACTTTAAGCTACACTCTTAAGCTTTATTACTACCTCTAATTAAGTTATTTTAATAATACTAAAAAAATTATTTTATAATTAGAAAATATATTATAATAGATTATAAATTTATAAGTTATTAAAATAAGAAAAACTATATCTCTAGCTTTATTATAGCTATAAAAAATGTAGCTTTTAAATCCTACTTTAACTTAACCTTTATATTTAATAAAGAGACTACTAATAAAGCTAGGGTTAATAAGCAGTTTATGCCTCTTTAGATTCCTTTTTATAATAGTAAATGCCTTACTAAAGACTTTAACCTTATCTCCCTTTTTAAGGAATTTATACTAGAAAATGTAGTCTTTTTATAGGTATTTTAAACTAACTAAATAGCCTAAATAGTTAGAGGACTAGGCTGGATAGATATAATAGTCCCTAAAGTCTATACTTAGCTAGGACTTCTTATTTATATAGGGGTTTATAAAGAAGAAGCTATTTGCGACTATTAGAAGTCCTCTACTAATAATAAAGAAGTCCCTCTTCATCTTCCTACGCGATACATACCTAGGGACTGATTTCTTAACCTTAACCTCTTTATCTAGCCCTATAACCCTAATTCTATCGATCTACAAGCTATAGACTTCCACAAGGTATATCAGAAGGTTAACCTATAGTTAAATATCATTAAATTAGCATCAAATTAACTCTATTTTCTAGGCTCTTTTATCGCTATTAATAAGTACATAATCTGATTTACAGGATAAAGTGGTAATACAGTCAAAATGCCAAATAAGCCTATCAAGAAAGGGTTTAAGATCTAGGCTATCGCTAAAGGAGGTTACTTTCTTAACTAGCTATAGCATTCATTACAGCATATTCTAATATCATCATAGCTACACCTTTAATTTTAAGCATTCTCTACTAATAACACAATAACGCTAAACCTGACCCAGTCTATTATTATTTCCCTGCTAAATACACTGCAAAAAGCGATATATTATATCTTCCTAGATAACCTCTTCTTATCCTCTAACCTCTTTAGAGTCCTTTATAAGCAGGGCTTTACTATAACTAGTATATTACGCCTAAATAGTAGCATTTATTGCAATCTTATAGAGTTAAAGATCCTAGATTATAAGAGCTACCTTCTATAGCACTAGAATTAGCTTCTAAGGCTACTTATAGTAGATTACCTAGTAAGAACTAAGATTCCTGCTTTTTATAGCTATTTTCTGCCTTTTTTATTAAGCTAATATATAACTAGGTAATACAATTTACTTAAAAGGATAGCAAGCTTATACTAATAGCCTTAACTAACTATAATAGCCTCAAGCTTATACAGGCTATCTAACATTAACCTTCTACTAAAGACTAGCAAAACTAACTACTATAAGCTGCCTTTAGCAATAACCCTAAGCTTATTATAGCTATCTTTAAATTTGCAGTTAACTATAATAATTATATAAATTCTATTAACTAAGGGGATTAACTATAATCTTATAATAGCTAGAGCTACTAGTCTTAATATAGTAGATAGTCTACTATTACCTAGGGTTATCTCCTTAAAGTTATTATTATTAATACTTATCTCCTTTAACTTTAAGGGTAATTTAACCTTCTAAAGTAACTTACAGTCTTAAAAAAGTAGCAATTAAAGTTATCTATAGCTCTAATTTCTATATATAGTTATAATAGTTAAAGTCAGATTAGAGATAGACCTAGATTTCTACAGAATTTATAATATTATAAATACACTACAGTAAAGAAGAAGGCACCTTATTATAGGTGCTAAGGCTGCAGAATAACAATTCTAGCAACATTTAAATCCCTATAGAATTCCCCTACAGTAATAAAGATGAAAAAGAGGTACCGGGACTGCAAAGTACCGATTTATATATAGAAGCAATGCTGGGACTTGTAGCACAGCTAAATTAGTATGTGAAAATCGAAGAAATGAAGTACCTTCATTGCCACCTTGTCTGATTGGTTCTAACCCTTGTCACGCTAAAAGGCACTCAACCGGTCTCAAAGAGATAAAAAGCTCGACTGACAGGGTCTGCGACTCCCCCATGACTTTGACCTTTCCTAATCCATCCTTAAAGTCATCTCGATAAATCGTCAAGAAACCAACCAAGCCTCCATCAGATGCAAGTTCTCTACCCTAACATAAGATCAATAACACTAACCTCAATTATAGTCAAGATGTTAAACTCACTTAATGCGCAACTAGTAGAGGTTAATTGATAATACCTGCAGCTTATCCCTACTAGCTATTATAATAACTAACTAATTGATAGTAATGATATCACTTTCCTTTAGACTAATTTAACCTTTAGGGCTAAATTTAGGATATAAAGGGAAGCTAGGCAGATATTAGCTATTAGCTATAGTTAGCAGATAGATAACTAGTTACTTTAGCTAGTTATCTTTAAGTGTAAGCTCCTCTGCTACTTAACTGGGAGCTCCTGCTATATAAAGTGGCTTAATAGGGAGGTATAGCAGCTAAGCACCCTAGGCACAGAGGACCTATACCCTTATAAGTTAAAGAATAAGTACAGCTTCTAGATCCAGAGCATTACTGTACTTGCAGGATATATCTGCGATAACCTGTACAGTGGGGCGGCGAAAGTTCCGACACATTTCGGGTCTAACCCCGCTTTCAATAAAACATCAACATTAACACCATAACTTCATCGTGTTATTTCCACAGATTAAAATGCCCAGAATAAGGCAAAAAGCATATCATTCTCCTTATACAAGAATAAGGTTTATAACGATATATAAATCAGGCGTTCGCGTTAAGGATATCGCAGACAGAGAGGGGTTAAGTCGTTATGCAATCTACGGGATCATTCGACGCGGTCGACATCAAGAGTCTGCTAAAGATAAACCGCGCTCCGGTAGGCCCTCAGCCTTGTCGGATCAGGATAAAACGCATATTAAAATACTCATTAAGAATAACCCTTTTATCTCATATAGAGATATCATAAGTCGGGCGCGGCTGAGGGCATCGCCAAAGACAATTCGTTGCTGGCTTATCGATGAGAAGATACAACATAGACTCGCACTTCGACGCCCGTTTCTCACCGAAGAAGCTGCTCAATTGAGGAAATCTTTTGCAGACAAATACCGTCATGAAGACGAGTCATTTTGGTATAGTTGGTGGTTTTCTGACGAGGTCACAATCGACCGTACGGACGGTGACTATACTAAGTGGTCATTTTATCGAGCTGTAAGTCTAGGGACTTCTTTTTCAGAAGCTTCTTCTGACAACACCACAGGGCGAGAGACTTCACAAGGATAAAGTCCAAGCCCGCAGACGGCCTGCGAGACATTCGTAGATGTTTTACAGTGCAATTAACTATGATAAACTGTCTACAGTTATCCCTCTTCCAGGGGACCCCGAATCTGAGAGGGGGGGAGTAACAGGCCGGCGTATTCTATCCTGTCTTCAGTCTTACATTCCTGACCTTATCGAGGAAGGAGAGACTTTTCAGCACAACAACGCCCGTACATTTACTTGTCGGAAAGTTCAAGACTGGCTCCATCCCTGGGCAAGAAGAAGAGGAGTCTTTCTTGCTGACTGGCCTCCGTACAGTCCTGACCTTAGTCCCATTGAAAATCTCTAGAAAGTCCTCAAGGAGAGGATATGCAAAACATATCCTGAAATTGCTGCTTATCCAAAGTCCGCTGAGGCAATTGACCGACTGATTGCAGCTGCAGAGGAGTTGTGGACTGAGATTGAAGATGATGTAGTCAAAAACGTGATAAAATCGATGCCCGACCGACTGAACGAGTGTTATCATGCAAACGGCTACTACACCAAGTATTGAGCTATATGGCCGGAATCTCCTTCCAATTCTCTACAGATTCATATATATATTATCATGATTGAATAAATATTGCCCAGTCAATTGTAGAGTGAAATGGCAGGGTGCAATCGGGGTGGTTGGGGTAAAATCGGGATGTGTCGGAACTTTTGTCCATGCACTGTAAGTAAGCTTCTGTTATAGGCGGCATTTAGAGTTCATGCGTGATAGAATCGCCTGGAAAATTCTGCAAAGTTAATTATGTAGGATGAAAAAAATTCTGTGCGCTAAATCTTTTCATCACTGAGGATAAAGGTCTTAAGCTTTCTTGCCTCACCTAGCCTGCGGGCGCGTGGAGTGGGGGACCTGCCTACGTACCGAGAAAGAGTTTACGCCTGAAAGTCAAAGAGTCCTTCGGTAGGCAAAACGAAGCCGTAGTCAATTGAATAGAATTCACCTAACTAAGCACATTCGCCCTGTAAAATGATAACTGATGCTAAGGCAATAAACAGTAGTATTAATAGTAATTCAATAAAGGAAAACTTAAATAATAAAGCCTTTATAATAAGCTAATTTTAAGTATTAATTAATTATATTTACTTTTAATTTATATTTTTTATATTATATTATATTATCTTTTTCCTTAACTTCTAGATCTATTTCTTTAAGTAACTTCTCTTTAAGTATATTAAGTGCTTTTATCTTAGTATTTAGCAGCCCGTTTCTTAGATTAATTAAATAGACTGACTTTTTAACTTTTTAGCCTTATTTTTTAATTATTTTAACTCTTTAATTTATATGCTAATTTATATATATAGGAGGGAAAAAGTTAAATTTCCCTTAAAAGTTAAAGAGAAAATTGCAATTATATAGTATTATTAGAATAAATAGAAATATTTATTAGTACAAATAGCTTTACTTTAAAATATACTTAATAGAGCTAAAGCTCTATTAGCAGAACTAAATTACCTAAACTAGTATATACTGTTATGCTAATTTTAGAACTTTAAGATATTAAAGTAAAACCCTAGTTTCTATCTGCAGGCGCTAACCTAACTGACTTTTTTATATGAAACATCCTAGCAAACTACTCCTAAGAATACGAGAAAAAGAGTTTAATTTAAATAGAAGTTTCTAAGAGGTAATAAAATGAAAAAAAAAAAAAAAAAAACCTTATATTTTTTCAATAAGGTATATATATATATCTTGAGTTCCTGCTCTTCTAAAGCTGCGTTGGGCATTGTATATACAACTCGCTGCAATCAACTCGCTGCAATCAACTCGCTGCAATCAACTCGCTGCAATCAACTCGCTGCAATCAACTCGCTGCAATCAACTCGCTGCAATCAACTCGCTGCAATCAACTCGCTGCAATCAAGCTTTCTCTTTTTCCCGCCCTCGCATTTGCTGCTGCATCACGAGTTATAGCAACACATTGTCAAATAACAGATGCCTCCGGGATCTTAGAAGGATCTGATTTTGCCACTTGGGACGGAAAATATGATACTCATGATAACGACTTTTGGTACTCTCGACCCTCTGCTGGCACGCGAGCCGGAGTTTTGCGACTTGCAAACACTTCAGACGATCGTAGGATTATTTGCGTTTCAGGGCCTAGAACCACAGGGCCTGGAACCAACCTTGAACAATGCTTCTGGATCAATGCAGGCGACCAATGTACCGTGAGATTGGGTTTGAAGATAGTATCTAGATATTTTATTTACATAGTTTGACCTTAGATTTAATCCAGTAGGTTACACCAATGGGTAGATAGAGGCATTACTAATGAGTTGCAATGCATCTATAAGTCTTATTATCTTACATTCTAGAGGGCCTTAACTAATACTAGTATTAATTATCTTAATATAAAATTAGCTATTATTACTATCTTTGAGCGTTAAATCAGGGTAGTGACCTTAGCTATATGTTTCTATTCTTAAATTGCCTGAATAGGTAATTCCCTATTTTTATAGGTATGCCTGCGCGTTTGATTGGTTAGGACCGGCAGCTGATAGGCAGACGGGTCCTATCATTCTCTATTGGATGGAAATTGCCGGTTGGCACGCTGGGGCGCATTTAAGGTTCAAACAGCTTGTAGCTACTCTGCTTTAAAGGGCCAGCATAAGCGCAGGTATAAGAAGGCAGCTTAAGGCGAGAAAGGAAGAAGTTAGGAATTGTCATTCACTACAGTCCTTACCTATTAATTAGAGACTTTATTACTGCGTAGATGCTGTATCTCGAGACTGTATTTTATACTGAGGTGTTAGGGTTAGGTTTATCTATTACAAGTAAGATTAGGCTCCCACTATTACATATGTAATCTAGGCCCTACTTTTACATTATGTAATTTATCTAAACTTATAGGTAATATAGACCCTAGTCCCTATTGTATATGTAATTAAGTCTCACTCCTGGTCGCCAGTCCAGGTGCGTTTGGCTGCTAACCCCTAGGTACTATTAAGAGATAATTAAACAGTAATTGTCTAATAAATTGTGTTATCTTACTTATATTTTAGACTTGAATTAGTTAGGCTTAGGCTGAGCTGCTAATTGGCTTAAAATAACCCTAACCCTATACTTAGAGTTAGCATAATGTAAAGAAAAGAAGACTATAATTATTATACTAAATGTACTTAAAATGGAATAAAGGTTAGGTTATTTATAATAAGTAGCAGTAATGAGTTAATTAGTTTTATCTTTTATATAGGGTATTCTACCCTATAGGTTTTACTTTAAATTACCTTATAAATAAACTATTATTAAAGTTAACACTTAGCTAAGCCTGATTAAGAAGAGGCTTTATTACTTTAAGTAAGGTATAGTTTAAGGGAGCAGGTTAAGAAACTAAAGTTAATTAAACCTAATTAAGAAGAGGCTATATTACTTTAAGTAAGGTATAGTTTATAAAAGCAAATTAAAAAACTAAAATTAATTAAACTTAATTAAGAAGAGGCTATATTACTTTAAATAAAGCGCTTAATCTTTATATAAATTATAAGGCTATTATAGCTTTATATAATAAAATATAAATTCTAATTAATTTATATTATTTTATTTACCTATTTTATTCTTTATATATATTTTATATTTAGTTTAATATTTTACTTAATTACTATAAATTATATAACTTTATTTTTTATTACTTATTATTTTTTTTCTTTCTTTTAGCGTTTTTAAGGTTTTTTTTTACTAAGATTTATAATAATAATCTTTCTTTTAAAAAGCTATATATTATATTTTAATATAATTTCTTTAAAGTTATACTAGTCTTATAACTTATAAACTCTAATCTTTATAGTTAATTTTTAGCTATTACTATAGTCTTAAGATTAATAAGCTATAGTTATAGCTATTATAATTAATATAAACTTTTTAATTTTTATCTTATTAATATTAGCTAATTTAGCTATTATAATTAATTAGTTTTCTTAACTTTAATCTTACTAGTATTAGCTATTTTAGCTATTATTATAGTCTTTAACTAATAGGCTATAATCTATTATAATTAATTAGTCTTCTTAACCTTAATTTTGCTATCTTTTTACTATCTTCTTAACTTTAATCTTACTATCTTCTTAACCTCAATCTCGCTATCTTCTCGCTATCTTCTCAACCTCAATCTCGCCATCTTCTTAACCTCAATCTTGCCAGCATTAGCCATTTTAGCTATTATTATAGTCTTAGACTTATAAGCTATATTTAATACTATTATAATATAATATATTAAAGCTTATTACCTTACTTTATATAATATATAAATAACTCCTAAGCTATAGTTATTATAGTTATAATTTCCTAAGTGTTAATTAGCTGTATTTACCCTTAATTTGTATTCCTTATATTGCACTGCATTACCTTATAACCTAATCTAATCTATTACTAACCTACTAAGCTAGCTTTAATCTACTAATATTTATAGTTTTTCCTTTAATATTAAAACCTTTATTTCTTAATTTACCTTTTTTTCTCTCTTTTCCCTTTTACTTCTTCTCCTTTATACTATAATAGCTCTTAATTCCTATAATATAATATTTATACTATTAATTTAACTACTATAACTATATATTTTAACTCTATAAATTACTCTTAATATAAACTATTACTGCTAGCTAATGCAATTCTAGTAAGAAAGGCATATTACTTAGTTAATAAGTCTTAACCCTCTTCTAGCTAATTAATAAAGTTATCTAAAGCCTATATCTAACTTATAATATATATAAAGATAGATATATTTTATATATTAAGAAGTTTTACTTTATAATTAAAAATTATAAGATTAACTTATTACTTTAGCAGTAATTTATTAATATATAGTAGATTTTTACTTATAATTTTCTAAATATAAAGAAAAATATATAAATTTAAGATATAATTAAAATTAAGATTATTAATATTAATTAAAGAATTAATTATATAATAATTAGCTGCTATACCTAGAGGATTATAGCTAGGTTAGCTATTATTAATGCTAATTATATAGCGCTACATCTTATAATAGATTTTAAAGTTTTTAATTTATTTTAAAATAGTTTATTTAAATTAAAGCTTTAGTAGTAATTACCTTAACTAGATAATAATAAAGAAGGTATTTAGCCTTAATAAGCTAAAGGGAATATCTTTTTTATACTTATAGATTAAGGCTACTTATTTAATTAAATTATAAAGTTAAAGGCAGTAGCGCTATATAACCTTAAGACTTAATTTTAAGGTTATTATATTTTTTAATATAATGTATAATACTTTATATTATAATATACTAAAAATAAGTATTATATTATATTATCTTATTATATAAAACTTTATTAGCTATACTTTATATATTACTATAAAGATATTTTAACTTTTTAATAGTTATAATTTATATTTTTATTTTAAATTATTATTTATAATATATATATATTTTATAAGTTATAATTATTATAATTATAATTTATATAAACTTCTTTACTTTAATTTTATATATATTAGTTATTTTAGCTTTTATAGTATTTTATATAATTAATCTTATTAGTATTAGTTATTTTAGCTATTATAGTATTTTATATAGTTAATTTTACTAGTATTAGTTATTTTAGCTATTATAGTTATCTTAAGACTAAAAGGCTATAATTATTACTTTTATTTATATACTTAACTTATAAATATTTACCTTTTTAAGATTTATATAAATTATAATTAATTAAATATATTAACTTTATTTTTTATAACTTACTACTACTTAATTTTATATATTATCCTTTTATTAATTATAATTAATTTTTTTAATTTTATAATATTACTATATATTACTTTAATTATATTTCTCTTAAATAATCTTATTTTAATTCTTTAGGATTTTTAATTCTCTTTACTTTAATTATATAATCTTAAGGTTTTATCTTTTTTTATTACTTTACTTAATTAAATCTAATATATTTTTACTTTATAAAACTAAACTTAATTTATTTTTTAATTTCTTTTTTCTTTTTCTTTTTTTATCCTTTTATTAATTATTTTCTATTTCCCTTTACTCTTCTTAATCCTACCTTATTTAATTTATATTATATTTACTTTCTTTATATATTAAATAGTAGTATTTTACTTTTTACTATTATATCTTTATTAAGACCTGATATTATATAAAGGTCTTATTATATAACTAAGGAATATATTATGTTCTAGATGACTAATCAGGGTAAAATATAAACTAAAATAATAAGAAAATTTAGGGCTTTCAATTAGTATGCTTACCTGAGCAAAATATGGAGAATTGAGTAAACTCCATATACTAAAGTTTTTTCTATAACTTTAAATATTTCTTATTAAGGAAATATCAGTAGGAAAGTCACGTGACCGGGGTCACGTGATAATTATATAATGAGGATTACGTATATGAGATTTTACCCCTTAGTTGGATGATTCATAACACACTACGAAAAACCCTATTTTCCTATTTAAGCTTTATAAGCATACCAAAGCCTAGCGCCTTCTAAATTGGGTAAAAAGTATATCTTATTTTTCTCTGAATTTCGGCAGTTTTTGTGATAGTCTTTTCATTATCATTGAGACTACCCTTCTCTGGGAATCACAATGCCCGCTCTTCTAGAGGTCTATATAAGACCCAGGTTTTCCCACTCAGGGAACTTCTTTTTAATTAGACACTGATTAACTTTTCTATTACATAATATATATCATTAAACTCAGAAAAAATCGCTCTTCTCAACAAATCTACTTTTATCTTAAAAATCCTACCTTATGCCTATCTATAACACAGTTACAACCTTTTTCCCTCTGACTTCCACAGCCTCTTCTGTACCTATTACAGTCATCTATCCTTCGACCTATATCGAATTCATAGGCTATTTTATTCAAGCCTTAACAATCTTAAACTAGAAGGGATAATATTAAGAAAGGTAAATTCTCTACTTCCTTAAAATTCTATATAAAGATGAAGAAAAAAAAGGCTTAAAAGAAGTTATATTATAACTTTATTAACATTTAGTAACTTCTAACTATAAAATATAATACTACTTACCTTATATAGTATAATAACTATAATTATTCTATTTTTAAATACCTTAATAATTAAAACTTTAAATTACTATAGTTTAAGCTTTATTATATAAAGGATTAAAAATCTACTAAATACTCTTATAGTATTTACTTTTTAATTACTTTAAAGATAAAACTTAATAATATAATAGCTTTTATTAAAAAGTTAAAATATCTCTGCAGCAATACGCAAGGTATAGCCAATAAGGTCTTATACAATAAGATAACACAATATAATGCTTATTTTTAGCATATCATAATACAAGGCATTATACACTATGCTAAAAAACACAATAACCTTAAAATCAAGTCTTAAGGTCATATAGCTGCTGCCTTAAACCTTACGATCCAACTGAACAAGTAGCCTCAATCCATGAGCATAAAAAAGATGTTTCCCCTGACCTGCCAAGGCTGAATGCCTTCTCTATCATCACCCGGTCAAGGCGATCATCACCAAGGCTCTAACCTAAACAGACCATCTCAAAACAGGCCAAGAACCCCAAAATCCATCACAAGATGCGCCGCTGCGCAATCGACATCAACAATAGCCAACCCAGCCACAACCAACCGGGCACGGCAGCCAATGGCTACGTGACCGGTTCTCCAACCAACATCAACGATCTCAATATCGGTGATATCCCCAATTTATATATATTAAAGTATATAATTAATTAACTTTATATTTAAAATTAAATAAAGTAATATTAGTAAAAAATTAAAATTTTAAATTTTAAATTAATTTAATATAATTAAAGTAAAAAACTTATAAATAACTTAAATTTAATTAGTTTTTTAATAATTTTATAATTATTAAAATAACTTTAAAAGATAAATAAAGTAAAAAAAGTTAAAGTTATAAGAAAATTATAAATATTATTTTTTAATTTAAATTACTATTTTTTATTAATTTTTTTATATTTATTTTTAAATATAAAGTTAATTAATTATATACTTTAATATATATATTTAATTAATAAAGCTAGTTATTATTAACTTTAAGTTAGTTTAACTTTTACTAATTAATTTATATAAAAGTTAATTTAATTTCTTTATAAAACCTTACTATTATTTTATATTTATTTTTATATTAATAATAAAACTCTTTTTATAATAATAACTCTTTTAGCTATATTATAAAGCTACTTTTTATATATATTTAAATTACTTATAAAGGTAATAAAAAAGTTTATTTAATTTAATTAAAAAAAATAACTTTCTTTTAAAACTCTTTTTAAATTTAAAAAGCTTAATATTTTATTATTAATTAAAATTAAATTAATTAAATTAAAAGAGCTTATATAATAAATTAATTAAATTAAATTATAATTAAAAGTAGCTATTTTAATAAAATTAAATTAATACTTTAATAAAGAATTCTTTTTAATAGTAATTACTATTATATAAATCTTTTTTAAATTTTCTTTTTTAACTACTTATAAAATAAACCTAATAGTTATATTAAAGTTATTTCCTATTTATACTAATATTTTACTAGTTTTTATAATTATAAACTAATTATATATTATATAATATAATTAATTTTACTTTTTATTACTATTAATACTTATAGTCTTTAACTCTAAGCTTTTAAACTTATATAAAACTTAATATATTTTCTCTTTAAAACTTTATAATTATCTCTTTCTTATTTTAGATTTTATAATATACTATTTCCTTTATCTTTACACTCTTATAGTTTAAGATTATAACTAGCTTAATCTTTATAGTAATTATAATTTAGTTTTCTTTAATACTTACTAGATCTAGTTCTAAATAGCTTTAAATTACTTATTATATATATTATTATAAAAGGTATTAATAAATACTAGCTTTTTATTAAAAAGTTAAAATATCTCTGTAGCAATACGCGAGATATAGCCAATAGAGTCTTATATAATAAGAGAATACAATATAATGCTTATTTTTAGCATATTATAATATAAGGCGTTATACACTATGCTAAAAAACATAATAACCTTAAAATCAAGTCTTAAGGTTATATAGCGCTGCTGCCTTGAACCTTATGATTTAACTGAATAAGTAGCTTTAATCTATAAGCATAAAAAAAGATATTTCCCCTAGCCTTAGCAGGCTAAATGCCTTCTTTATTATTACCTAGTTAAGGTAATTATTATTAAGGCTTTAACTTAAATAGACTATCTTAAAATAGGCTAAAAACCCTAAAATCTATTATAAGATGTACTACTATATAATTAACATTAATAACAGCTAACCTAGCTATAACTATCTAGTTAAGGCAGTTAATACTTATATATCTAGTAACTTAATAAAAATCTATAGTTTTAAGCTTAATATTATATTAGTCCTTTAATTCTTCTTAAAGTATTATAAAATTATAAGAGAATATCTACTGCATATTAATAAACTATTAATAATACAGTAAGTTAATCTTATAATCTTTAGCTACTAAGTATAACTACTTAGTATTAATAAAGATAAAGCTAAAGATAAAGCTAAAGATAAGGCCCTTATTAACTATATTATAGATTAGATAGAGGTATTAGAAGACTTAGTAAATTACCTAGAATAGGGTTAATGCCTATTAAGGTAATAGCAGGCCTTTATTAATAGCATTACATCAGGCAGTAGCAATAGTCTATACTAGCTATAGTTTATAAAGTTAAGATATATAGTTATAATAGTTAATTTAGTAGTATAAATATTATATTATAAGAATTAAGAGCTATTATAGTATAAAGGAGAGAAAGTAAGAGGGAAAAGAGAGAAAAAAAGGCAAATTAGGAAATAAAGGTTTTAGTATTAAAGGAAAAGCTATAAATATTAGTAGATTAAAGCTAGCTTAGCAGGTTAGTAATAGATTAGATTAAGTTATAAGGCAATGCAGTGCAGTATAGGGAACATAAATTAAGGGTAAATACAGCTAATTAACTCTTGGAACTAGCTTTTTATAATATATATATATTCTTTTAAGTAACTTCTCTTTTACCTTATTTAATTCTTTTAGCTTTTTAATAAAAAGGTTTTACTTATTAAAAAGTTAAAATATCTTTATAGTAATATATAAAATATAGCTAATAGAATTTTATATAATAAGAAAATATAATATAATACTTATTTTTAATATATTATAATATAAAGTATTATATATTATATTAAAAAATATAATAACCTTAAAATTAAATTTTAAAATTATAAAGTATTATTACCTTAAACCTTATAATTTAACTAAATAAATAGCTTTAATTTATAAATATAAAAAAGATATTTTCCTTAACCTTAATAAGCTAAATATCTTTTTTATTATTATTTAATTAAAGTAATTACTATTAAGGCTTTAACTTAAATAAACTATTTTAAAATTAATTAAAAACCTTAAAATTTATTATAAAATATATTACTATATAATTAATATTAATAATAGATAACTTAATTATAATTATTTAATTAAAGTAATTAATACTTATATATTTAGTAATTTAATAAAAATCTATAGCTTTAAGCTTAATAGTATATTAATCTTTTAATTTTTCTTAAAATATTATAAAATTATAAAAAAATACTTATTATATATTAATAAACTATTAATAATATAATAAGTTAATTTTATAATCTTTAGCTATTAAGTATAATTACTTAATATTAATAAAAATAAAGCTAAAAATAAAGCTTTTATTAATTATATTATAAATTAAATAAAAGCTTTAAAAGACTTAATAAATTACTTAAAATAAAATTAATACTTATTAAAGTAATAATAAGCTTTTATTAATAGTATTATATTAAGTAATAGTAATAATTTATATTAATTATAATTTATAAAGTTAAAATATATAATTATAATAGTTAATTTTCCCTATTTATACTAATAGTATACTAATATTTAGCTAGTCTTTATAATTATAGACTGATTACATGCTGTATAGTGTAATCAATTCTGCCCTCTATTAACGCTAATATTATGATTTTAGGTCTTTGACTTTAGGCGCCTGAACCTACATAAAACTTAATACATTTTTCCTCTGAAACCCTGCGATTACCCCTCTCTTATCCATTTCGCGGTACGCCATCCCCCTCGTCTTCGCGCTCTTGTGGTTTGAGACCATAACTAGCCTGGTCTCTATGTCACTGCAGAGTGATTCTCATCGCCCTCTCAGCCTGCTACCTAATAGCCTTAAGCTACTTATTATATAAGCTGCTACAAATGGCTATAATGAATTCCCTTTCCTTAACCTCTAGATCTATCCCTCTAAGTAACTTCTCTTTAAGTACATTAAGTGCCTTTATCTTAGCATTAAAGAAGCCTCTATTAACTAGCTTATAATAAGGCTATATAACCTTAAGGATCTTATAACTAAAGGCTACCTGCTTAATGCAGTTAATATTATCTATATGCTCCTAGGCCTTTAGGATCTCTATTACCTTATTATATAGCTTATAATAGTTACTGCTGCTAATAGCTTAGTTAATTATATCCTTCATTTCAGTCGCATTAGGTCCTTCTGTCAGATAAGGCTCATCAGGATCAGGAGTCTGCAGGCTTCTTCTGATATGCATTGTAACAGTGTAGCTGTGATGTTGTTAGCGGCTGCGATCAGAAGGGAAGGTGAGTTAGATGACTTACTGCATGTTGGATGATTGAAGCGTGGTATTGTTTGAAGTGGGTTGCAAGAGGAAGATCTAGCCCAGCTGAAGAGCAAGAAAGGCTCTCTAGCTGGCTTAAGTGCAGTTAGGTTTAGGCTATAATTAAGGCAGCTAACTTAATAATATTAACTTAATAAAGCTTTATTACCTAGGAGGCAAGTAATATTTAAATTATAATAGACTTTAGAGATGCTTAGATACCTTTTAAGGCTAATATATAAACTTAAAAAAAAAAATTATTAATTTAATAATATAAATATTATATTATAAGAATTAAAAGCTATTATAATATTAAAAAAAAAAAAAAGTAAATTAAAAAAAAAAGTTTTAATATTAAAAGAAAAACTATAAATATTAATAAATTAAAGCTAGCTTAATAAGTTAATAATAAATTAAATTAAGTTATAAAATAATATAATATAATATAAAAAATATAAATTAAAAGTAAATATAGCTAATTAATACTTAAAAGCTTTATAATATAATTAAAAGAGTTATTATTATAAAAAAGAGTTTTATTATTAATATAAAAATAAAAGTTAAATAATAGTAAAGTTTTATAAAGATATAAAGGAATTAAGTTAACTTTTATATAAGTTAGTTAATAAAAGTTAAATTAACTTAAAGTTAATAATAACTCTATTAATTAAATATATATATTAAAATATATAATTAATTAACTTTATATTTAAAAACTATAAATAAAGTAATAGTAATAAAGAAATAGTAATTTAAACTAGAGAAATATACTTATAATAGTATAAAATAAAAGCAGTAATATAAATATAAAAGATTCTAGTAATAAGAATAGTTTTAATAATATAGAATACATTTATAACAAGGACTATTACCCTTCTCTGCCAGGTGGTTAGGAGACGATTCTGGAGACAATTTAGAAGTTGAAATGCCTAACTGCAAGCGTTGAAAAGTATGCCAATCCCCACTTGCTTCGGTGCGTAGTACCCGTACGAGTGCTCGGTGCTCGAAAAGACGCTCGGCGCATTCGCTAGAGGAACGTCAAAGATCAGCATACAATACCGAGCCTCCTGAATCACAGGCAAGTTCAATGTCTCCTGAAGCATCCGCACTCCTCACTCGGTTCGAAGAATGGCCTTTGCAAGGCGCTTCGCTGAAGCGCATTAGTGAGGATGGCAGAATAACATTTCAATTGCAGTTTGAATGGACCCCTCATCAAAAACAGCACTATGCCAACAGGCGGGATCCCAGCGTGGAGGGTCTCATGAGGACTGACAATTTCTCTCATCTTCCGGATATAAGGATAATTTCGTAGTAAACAGTGGGTGCCTATCCTCAGACGTCAATCGAAGACGCCGCTCAACACGCCATTTGCGAGCCAATAAGCGGACGGAAGATGGCTAAAAGCCGCGAGAACGGATGGTTGAAATAACAAGCTTGGAGATGTGCTATGAGCACTATGAAATTCGCATCTCAGCTTGGTGTTTGCCTGGATCGCGGGTGGGTTCTGCGTTAAGTAGTTACAGTGGCTGGAAACGATAAGATCTAGCGCTTCTGACCGGGATATCGATTTAATATAAAAGCCAGCGGATATGCTGCCGTTGCTGGCAGGACTGATAATGATTTATGAGAGCGGATAAACTATTGCCCCATTGGATCTGTTATGGGGTCGCATTAGCCCGACTCTCGTTAGGCAGTAATCCCGAAACTCGTCGTGGAAGGGCGCGGGATATATCCCAAACCCTCTATGGATGGGCCCCTCTCTATCGCTCGCTCAGCACTTCCCGGCTTATATTACAGAATCATATTTAGGAACGTTATAACACCAAGCTGCTATACAAAAGTAAGGGTTTCGGTTTCGTGGTTACTTAACTAGCCGCTCAAGGTTGCTCGCTAACGTGATTTTAGTAATACTATGTGCACTTAATTAGTGTCTACCACTAAGTATACCGGATGCCCTGCATCCTGTAACACCACAAGAACCGACTTGTCTAAATGCGCTACTGCACAACAGACAGGCCAGCAATGCGAGAATCCGAAGACAAACCACATGGGGGCGACCACTTCTCGCGATAAGTGCCCTAATCATCGAGATGAAGGCTACTCACAGCGTTGAGGTCGGAGGAGCGAGCGCTCCACACAGAAGGTTGAATATGGCCAATGGGGAAGGGCCGAACTGCTAGGGCCTGTCACACGCAAGAATGCAATTTCAACCAGGGGCTCGCTTATAATCACTATACTTTACATCGATCGAACATGGTCCCAGATGATGGGTACCGAAGAAGTTCCAACACTATCCCGGCCGACTCGGCTTCCTGTCTCCAGCAGAGTGCAATTGTCTCACCAAAGGGGACACCGGCGAGGTCTGGGAAAACTCCGTCTCTGTACCGTTTCTGCACCTCGTCTTCATCTTCGCCCAGCTCGGCATATGGCTCGTGGCCAGTGACAATGAAGTAGATGGTCGAGCCTAGGCCAAACAGGTCCTCCTTCACGGATGTGGGCTGCACCGGTCGCCCGGCCGGGCTGGGCGGTCTATATCGCACACCCGGGATGACCATAGCCCGGGAGCCATCCAAAGAAGACCCCCCAAAGTCGCAGATCCTAAGACTGAGCTCGGTATCTAGTAGGAAGTTATGCGGCCCAACATCGGCCTGGAGGACGCCACGGGAGTGTAGGAGCTCTATAGCCTCGGCGGCCTCGGCGGCCCACTGTCGCCTCTGGGTTGGCGATATATGTTGTATATTTTTCGTGACGTACTCCTTCAGTGAACCGTGAGGCATATACTCGAGCGTTAACGTGGAGCTTGCTGGATCCCAGTGCTTGAGTGGTACTAGCCGGCGATGTGCTCCGAGTCTGTCATATATCTGGGCCTCGATTGCTATCTCCCGCTTGCAATCCAATTCCGTCGGCCTTCCTGTCCAAGCGGTCTTGACAACATCTCCCGACTCGAGACGTTCTACGAGCCCTGTTGTGCCGCCTCCGATGAAATCGCCCTTGCTCTCTAGGACATTGACTGTGCCGGTGGGGATAGGCTTGCTGTCAAATAGAGCGGTCTCCGCTTCTCGAGGCATGTTCCTATCGTTTAGGCCGCCTAGACTGTGGTTATAGTTCTGCACGACAGGGGACTTGGGCGTCGGTCGAGTCCATTCTGGAGAGGTTTCGCTTGCCGAGATTGTTACTTCCGAGGTCATACTGTTCATTGAACTAGGAATTGAGGTCGGTGCCTGGCTCTATGCTGTCAATTAAGCTTACGAATCAAGTAGAAAATTGCCTCGAGGTACGAGGCTCTTGGAGAACGGGAGCGGGGGAAAAGGCGGGGAAAAAGCGGGGCTTGGGAAACGCTCAGCTGTCAGTTGTTCACGTGATATCTATCAATCGTGATTATCCCCGGCCGTCACGATTTGGTCGCCCATTGCCTTTCGATGCCCTTCCATGTCATTCTACAGTCCAGGTCACGAGAACTCACCAGGAACGCATTTCCCAGCGCATCCTGTACCTTGCTCTCGCCGCTAAGGAGGAATACTCAAATATTTCTATCACAGCCCTATAGAAGAGTCTCGTTCATTCTACGCACCGCCTGCATATCTAGAGCGAGTGGTGTGCAGGCCAACGCAGTGCCTACGAAGAAAGCCAGGAAAAGGAAAGACTATTCGACCCCCGCAAACCATGCCGGAAGTACATAAGCCCGGCACGAGCCATTTTCCTCAAGCATCGGCTAACCCAATGGTGATGAGGAACAAGCGGGGCTGTGCTAAATGTCTCTATTGCGGCCAAGTGCAATACTGTAGTTTTCAACGTAGAAGAATATACGACCTCAGGTAGGTATTGTTTGACACAGTTTTGCATGTAAACACAGCTCCATCATTCCTTAGGAGCCTGGCCTGTCGGAGGCCGGGGAACTATGTCGAATCGCTTCTCTGGAATCTTGGTGGAGTATACCCCATGACCTACTAGTAACTTCATGATCACGTCCCGGTCCATCCCTAGCCGTATAACATCTCTTTCTGCCACTAATCCGTTCACTCTTTTACGGTCCGTGGATCCCTTTCTCCTCTGGCAGCACCTGGGCACCGCCAAGATCTTCTTGCCAATATAGTCTGCCGGATCGATCGTGAAAGGTAGGTACTCGTTTGCATACTCCCCCTCGTCTGCTTCGATTTCCAGAATGTTTATCTGCAGAACCTCAGGAAAGTACTCATCAGAAGGAACGTTGTTATCAAATGTGACGCCGTAGTAGTCAATCTCGCTAAATTGCACTGCTGTGAGCAAATCTCAGGTTCATGCAAACTGGGTGTGCACATACTTCTTGTGATGGATCCAGCCCAGATACCCATCCCGGACGACCAGATGACTTTCCATGTCAGGCAAAGCGTTGTTTCCGTGTAGGGCCCGATAGGTCAGCTCTGCAAGCTTCCGAGCAGCCGGCTGCGGGAAGATAGGGTTGCAGACATCTACATGCCATGGCACATTCGGTAGCAATTTCTGAATGGAAACCAGTGGACCCTCGATCTGAATTCTCAACGACTTATGCACTGGCGGCGGATGATGGTGATGGGTGGGAGTGCTGAGGCATGGCGGAATATAGAGCGAATGAACCATTACTGTTGATGGGAGATCTCACCTGGGCTTCACGCGCAGGAGTTGAGAGGGAAAGGATAAATCCCGAGAGTAGATGTAGAGAAGATGCTGGGCAAACACCGTTATTAGGGACACAAGGACTGTATCTTGCACAACCCCCAACGCCTGCGTCAAGTCCTATCGAAACGGCATAACGCTTGGCCGTCATTGTGGAGAAACTAGATGCACTACCCCGCCATCGTCTGACTAGGAAGCTGGTAAGCTGGCTCCGCAGGTCGCCTCCAATCAGTACGGAGATGTCTGCCATTCTCACAGAAGCGAATGTGGTGGAGGGGTCAAACGTCGACTTGGGTAAGAGCTTTAGGTGCGGTCTGCACCGAATCAATGTTTATATCGACTATATTAAATAGCGGTGCGGTCTGCAAAGCTGGCAAACAAACAAGGTGTTTAAAAAGCATACTATTTGTTTCGCCGTTCGTGTTGCAATTGACAGTTTTGGTTCCTCCTCGGTTTTGGCCGCTATCTTCTTCCCAAGCTGCAAAGATTTAGAACTAGAACAAGCCTCAATATAACCCTACAATGAGAGGTTGGGGGCGTTCTACAAAAGCTATACAGCTAATTGACTGTGTCCAGCTTACAAGGTCTTCGATACTCACTTGGATTCCGTATCTCATACTTCAAACCAATCTTTGTACAATGGGCAGCAAGGTAGTCGCCCTCCGCCAACACCACGATCTTGGTCCCCAACTGATTCCCTCAGTCTCATCCAATCAAATACCTCGGTTCCGTGGTCTAGTTGTAGCTTAGACTTGGTCGATCTAGATGTCGGTTCTCTGGCTGGCGGATCTGAAAGCGTCGAGACGACAAGCGAGAAGTGCAGGGTAGGCAAGTTCTGTGTTATGGCATCTCGTTAACACCGAGAAGGTCCCCGGTTCGATCCCGGGCGGAACCACACTTTTTGGTGTGGCCCTTTCTTCGGGCCTTGCACTCCTTTTTAAGTGTCGGGATCGCCTTGAGGCTGTGACTCGCTGACCCCTGAGCGATGATGGTAAATCGTCCCCGATATAGAACCAGTGGGGGGCACTAAACACAAAAAGGTACGGGACAGGACAAGCCAAGCTCAGCTCAAGACTCCGCCCATTCTGTTCTGAAACGGAAAAAGACGAAACTACCTACTCCCAGATCTTACATCGATTATATCTCAACATCTCACTTATTCTTTTTGAGTATCTCTCTCTTCAATTGCTCTGTTTGAACATCCCTCAAAGTCTTTTTGTTGAGACATCTCCCCGTGCCCCTCGATAAACACCCCGCCAAATCGACACCGACACCGCCATGGCTCAAGACGGCATGTTCAGCGCCAACCTCCTCTCCTCTGAGGTCAGCGCCGCTCTCCCCGAGGGTTATACTCTGCGCGCTCTGCGAAAATCAGACTTCAACAGCGGTTTCCTCGACTGTCTGCGTGTCTTGACCACTGTTGGCGACATCACTGAAGCCGACTTCGCCAAGCAGTACGATGACATGCTCGCCGCTGGCAGTTACTACATTATCATCATTGAGGACCCTTCACGAGGCGACAAGCCTGTCGTCGGAACTGGCGCCTTGATCACTGAGCGCAAGTTGTAAGTCAATGGTTTTTACCATCTGCTAGACAGCCGCTAACAGTCTGTAGCATTCACAGCTTGGGCGCCGTAGGCCACGTCGAAGATATCGCCGTCGCAAAGGACCAGCAGGGCAAGAAGCTCGGTCTCCGAATCATCCAAGCCCTCGACCATATCGCCGAGCAAGTTGGCTGCTACAAGAGCATTCTCGACTGCAGCGAAGCCAACGAGGGTTTCTACGTCAAGTGTGGCTTCCGAAGAGCAGGCCTCCAGATGGCCCACTACTATGAGGGCTCAAAGGGTAAATCCCAGTGATTTCATTAAGTAATTCTACGATATAATGAAATGCGTATGTGTATGCGTGGCGCACGCGCATACGCATGTTTCCTTTTGTTATCGTTTGTGTGCGTTGCACAGAGGCTGATGCGGTTTCGCATGGCGCAGGAAGCAAAATCTAAAGAGGATACGATATTGGATGGGTTTAGAGGTAGATACGGACAGGAGAATATAGACGACATTTCTTACACTGTTTGTACGGTTACCGACCGACGGAACGAGTAAGACCCGAGACATTCGGAGAAAACCCATGTAAGCTGGTGTATGACAAGAATCATCAGCTGAGTGAGGTTCCATATTCGGCTTCCGATTCGAAGCACATGTAAATGGCCGAACAGTTTGCGCATAAAACCTGCTTATATGCTGAATTATTAACTACAACCACCCAGCTGAGCATCTTCAGTCTGTCAGTTCTCTAAAGTCTTTTCGTCGAAATCCCCAAGTCAGTATCA
Organism: Fusarium xylarioides; assembly: GCA_013183765.1. Lineage (NCBI taxonomy): Eukaryota > Fungi > Ascomycota > Sordariomycetes > Hypocreales > Nectriaceae > Fusarium > Fusarium xylarioides. The sequence continues at coordinate 11,916 of SRZU01000133.1, read as the reverse complement.
AGATGTCCGACGAGCTGAGCCATTCCTTCATCAAAGTCCGTATTGCGGCCTTGCAATTGCTGTAAGTCATGACTACCACTGTAGAATACTTGTCAAGTTGATTACTATAGCGTTCGATCCAAGAGCCCTGATGCTTTCCATATCGCTAGACACCTCACAAACCGAGTCACGACTTTCATCGACCCAAGCGGTTCTCTTCGCCTAGCCAGACGAAGACTTGTTCGCGCCCGTCGTTAATCACCCGACATTCCGACTTTGCAAAAACGCCAAAGATACTATATTATAATCTATTTTTAAGCTTGCTCTAGGGACGACCTTCGAGCGAATCGCTTATCGGCCCATCCAACCACCATCAACAACCAACACATGCCCACTCACATACCCACTGGCCTTGCTCGCCAGATACACAGCCGTACCCTTGAAGTCATCCGGTGAACCCCAGTTACCAGCGGGAATTCTGGAAGTAATAGAAGCAAGACGTTCTGGGTTGGCGAGAAGTGCCTCGTTCATATCGGTAGCGATGTAACCGGGAGCAATGGCGTTGACGGTGATACCCCTTGAGGTCCACTCATTGGCGAAACTCTTGGTGACTTGGCCTACTGCACCCTTGGAGGCGGCGTAGGCGGGGACAGTGAAACCGCCCTGGAAGGTGAGGAGGGAGGCGAAGTTGATGATGCTGCCGCGACGGCCGGTGACAGGCGAGGGTTCGAGGTTGAGCATGTGGGCGCCGACGTCGCGGCAGAGGGTGAAGACGGAGTTGAGGTTTACTTGGATGACCTGTAGCTCGTTAGATATGTTATGAGACAAGATTGATCTTTCATACCTCATTGAAGTCGCTGTCAGGGAAGACTTCACAAGGATGTCGTCGCTGAATACCAGCGCAGTTGACCAAGATGCGAATCTGATGTCCATCTGCTAGAACCTTAGGCACAAGCCCAGCAACAGATTCTTGCGATGATAGATCGGCAGTGTAGATGAAAGCCTTTCGGCCAAGCTTCTCGACCGACTCCTTTGTCGATTGTGATGTAGTATCTCGCTGTATGTCGAGTTAGTCTCGAGTTCTGGCCTCATCATGAGACGTTCCATACCTGAACAAGAATAATATCGGCACCAGCTTCAGCAAGACCAATTGCCACAGCCTGGCCAATACCGCGCGTACCACCTGTTACGAGAGCAGTCTGGCCCTCAAGGGAGAAGAAAGAAGCAGACATTTTGAGATATTAGTTATTGACGTCGTGAGTAATTGGCGATGTTTTTTTGGTTTATTCAACGAGGGGCAGTCAGTTCCACCATGAGATGATGGATGGGCTGGGGTACTACGCTATTAATGACCGAGGGGTAAGCTTTTGAGCTCCGACTTAGGAGGAGCCGGATTGGTTCTAATTAGGTGAATTGGACCGGACTAGAACTGGCCAATTGATTGATTGTTCGTACTGCAGGTTTACTCTGTAGGTTTACATTCAACCGGGCTTGTGAAGGTCGGAGAGAAGGCCGAAGACGACGGAAGCTTTGAATGGATCCCCGCAGAGGGGTGATGCTATTCTGTATCATGAGATATGTACAGACTGGTAGCACGTAATTCTTTGGAGTACAGACCTTACAGATACACATTATAGATATTTACTGAATGTTACAAAGACAAAACACCTCCTACAAGAGACAGATCTGATCTTTTCCTCTCATCCAGCTCATGAGTCGGCCAACATTTCCTCCCTGGGCTTCTCCAACATCTCCAAAACCAGTGGATCGTCCTAAACCCAACGGCTCAATCTTTAGCGCTTCACCCCGCGGGATACAGGGCAGTGGGGGCACGCTAGCACTGTCCCTACCACTGCGGATAAAGATTCTCTCTTCTTTTTTTTTGCTGTCATGGGGGCATTGCACGTCATGGGACGTCTCGTCGCGGGGCATTTCAATGCTATCGTGGGGCGTCTTTTCCGAGGTCAGAGTCATCTCGGTCCTCTCTCCGCGATGAGACTCTGAGAATCAATTAGGGATTGTAGTCTATAGCTTCTGTCCAATCCGATATTTGGTCGACATCGGCCCTGGCTTGAATGTCCATGTTTGGTTTCGCCCTTTACTAACCCACCTCTCGCTCTCATCTTGATCCATGATCTTCCAATAACTTTTGCATCTGTAACATTGACCATTTCCTGCATATTTCTGCCACAATATTTCACCAGTTACTCAATTGCTCTTCTTTAATCATTCCCTTCATCATATCACAACTTTCGCCTCTCTCATACCTTCATCATGGCAACTGAGCGTGTCAAGGCCTCCGTCCTCCACGGCGAGAAGGATCTCCGTTTGGTAAACACCATTACTCAATTGCATTCAAGATCGTAGACTAACTCCATCGACAGGAAGAACGTGAACTTCCCACACCCTCAAGCAACGAAGTCCAAGTCGCTGTCAAGTCAACCGGCCTCTGCGGCTCCGATCTTCACTACTACAACCATTTCCGCAACGGCGATATCATCGTTCGCGAACCTCTCACTCTCGGCCATGAGTCCGCAGGCACAGTCGTAGCTGTTGGCTCAGAAGTTACACATCTCAAGCCTGGCGACCACGTCGCTCTTGAGGTCGGTCTGCCTTGTGAGGCCTGTGAGCTCTGTGGTGAGGGTCGTTACAACATTTGCCGTGGAATGAAGTTCCGCAGCTCAGCAAAGGCCAATCCTCATGCACAGGGAACTCTACAGGAGAGAATCAACCACCCTGCTAAGTGGTGTCACAAGTAAGACAATACAAGCTTTGCGAGGTGAGAAATGTACTGACTTTTGCTCAGAATGCCTGAACATGTTACTCTCGATCTCGGCGCTCTCGTTGAGCCTCTCTCAGTCGCAATGCACGCCCGAGACCGCGCTGCTCTCCCCAAGGGCTCAACAGTCCTCGTTCTTGGCGCCGGTGCCGTCGGTCTTCTCGCAGCCGCCGTCGCAAAGGCCGATCAAGCCAAAACCGTCATCATCGCCGATATCCTCAAGGACCGTCTTGACTTCGCCATCAACAACGGCTTCGCCGATGCTTCAGTAGTCGTCCCCATGGAGCGCCCGCAAACTATCGAGGACAAGCTCGCCTTTGCTCAGAAGGTCGCTGCTATGGTGAAGGAGACACAGGTCAACGGAGAGGCTGTCGGTGAGGTTACAGCTGTGTACGAGTGCACTGGTGTCGAGACCTGTGTGCAAACAGCTATCTACGCTACCAAGCCTGGAGGCAAGGTCATGATCATTGGAATGGGAACTCCCGTTCTCACCATCCCCATGTCGGCTGCTGCTCTTCGCGAAGTCGACATCGTGGGTGTCTTCCGTTACGCCAACACATACAAGGAGATCATTGAACTATTGGCCAACCCTCCTGCCAACATGCCCGACGTGAGCCGTCTGGTCACTCAAAGATACAACGGCATGGAGAACATTGAGGAGGCTTTCAAGATGGCTGGCAAGGTGAGGGATGAGCAAGGCAACCTTGTTATCAAGGTTGTTGTGGACTTTAACGAAAAATGACTAAAAGGTCGGTTGTAAATTAATAACGGTTGTGGGAGTTGACAATGAGGATTTTATGAATGGGCTAAAAGGCGTGTTGTGCGGGATCTTGAGGATTATAGATACCTAGTTTCTGGCAAAATGATGAGATGTTTGAATAAGCCAATACTGCTTCTTGGCCCTTCTCGCTGCCATACTTGACATGTCTGACTGATGAGTAAACATACTCCTAGACGACGGTGTTGCGAGAGTTGTTTGTTCAGCAGTCACAAAGTCTTCCACCAAGATGCAAACGAAATAACCAGTTTTGGACATGCAGAACTTGGCATACCAGAATTTTCAGTCCAAACTCACAGAGCGGCATCTCAGTTCGACAGATCCCATCGTAGTCCGATCTAGGAGCATCCCACGACATGTCCTTATGATATAGTCCTCGAAGCATCATGACAAAGACACTCCCATACAAGCACTAGCACATTAGACAACGTCGAATATTCATGAGTTTAACTTTTTCTATTCATGAAGCCAACTTGAGCTTCTGATCTATTATAGATGCAATATCATTCAATGCCGCATTTCATCATATCTCATCTTTATCCCAACATCATATATCTATAGCCGACCTTTGATTCATGACTTGTCGGGGAAACCAAAGTCGATGCCGAAGGGAGGGTAGACATATCGCTTGACCTCGCCCTTCTTGACAAGGTCTTCGGAGTAGTCGTTCAGGGCCTTCATGTCGTCGTCGTCAAGGTCGACAATGGTCTTGTTGGCAGTGATACGCTCGGGAGTGACAGACTTGGCGAGAACAGTGCTTCCGCGGGCAACTACAGCATTGTTAGCATTGTTGCTTTCGCGATAAAGCTCATGAGACATACCATGGTAGCTGAGGAGGACGGTAGAGGCAGAAACACCCTTCTTCTCAGCAATCTTGACAACAGGCTCAGCAGTCATGACGGGACCACCAGTGCTGCCAAAGGGACTGTAGGCCTCAATGTGAATGCCCTTCTCCTTGCAGAAGTCAACAATCTCCTGCTGAGGAAGACTAGGGTGGTTCTCGATCTGGTTGACGGCGGGGATGATAGTGGCATGAGGCAGAAGCTCCTCGAGGTACTTCTTGCTGTACTATACCGAGTGTTAGCTGAGATTGTTGAAGTGAAAGTGATTAACATACGTTGCAGACACCGACACCACGGGTCTTGCCGGTAGCGGGGAGCTTCTCCATGAGCTTCCAGCCATCGACGTGGTTGTAGTCTCGGATAACATCTCGGGAACCATCAGCCTTCTTGGGGAACTTGTCGTCGTTACCCTCGGGGTTGAGGAGAAGAGGCCAGTGCTGTAACGATTTAGCATATAAAGTCGAGAAATATTCTGACTAGCAACTTACCACAAGGAAGAGATCAACGTAGTCAAGGCCAAGGGCCTTCAAACTCTTGTCGAGACCAAGCTCAGGGCGGGTGTTGTAAGTAGCCCAGACCTTGGTGACGACAAAGATGTCCTCACGCTTGACACCAGCCTCGAAAGCAGCCTTGAGACCGGCACCAACCTCCTCTTCGTTTCCGTAGCAGTAGGCGCAGTCGATCAGCTTGTAACCATCCTTGAGAGCGTATGTGACGGCCTTCTCGACCTCGCCAGCGGGAGACTGCCAGGTACCTACAAGCAACAGAAATCAGTCAATTGAGCTCTTGAGGGTTAAAACATGTGAAAACAACGCACCGAGACCGAGGGCAGGGATCTCCTGGCCAGTGTTGAGCTTGAAGGAAGAGGGAGCCATTGTGTGAATTGTGTAAGAGAGTGGGTATCGTGAAGAAGATGAGAGAGATCTAGAACAAAGCACAAGAGAAGAAGCTCGTATAGAAGCGGGAGACGTGCAGGTTATAAACCGCTGCCACATCATGAACATGGCCCAATGCCCCTCATGCCTACGTAGCTTGATCTACCGAGCTACTCTATTACAGCACCTCATTCTTCGATAAAAACAATGCCCCCCCAATGTACACGCTCATCTTTGCGGGGTGAACCCCGCCAAAGCGCTAGGCATGTCACCGAGCTCGAGGGGCATTTTTGCCTCTTAGAGCAAGTTTGGGGTGCAGTTTGCACGGAAAAGCGCTGATCGATGGAGATTTCTCGGGGTGGGGTTGCTCCGAGGGCTCGAGATGGTGAGTTGAGGCTAACTTGGAGTGGTAGAGAGGTCGGTGAGAACTCCGGCCGACGATGCCCCCAAAGGTTGAAAGACGCTGTTTATGGAGTTGTTGTCCTTTCTGAGAATGCCGGGAAATGTCTGCACTCGAGATTATGCTGGAAAAGTGAGTAGGAATAGTTGAAGGGCCGATGGCCGACTCTGCCTCTTTATATATCCTGTGCTGATGATGCTATATCGGGTATACCACATATCCTGGCCGTGATAAACCACTCCCATCAACGTGGGGGTTGCTTCTGAAGCCAACTGTCAAAGCCATGAGACCAATCACGAACAATTCCACTCTGTTCACGGAAATGCCTGATACTCTGTCACTCAATATGTAAGTCTATGCATATGATGAGGATCTACTGATTCATTATTAATCCTGAAACCCCCAACATGAGCCATCGACGAGAGTCTTCCTGCAAGACCCTTTCCCTCTATGCTACGTCGTTCCAATCCGCCTCTAAAGAAAAAAACGACTACAAAGTATAAGGTACAAACATACGTACATATGGAAAAGAAGTGCACCTATCGAATAGCACCCCATTACAACAAAACATGTGCCGTTAAACTCCCTTCCTTGGTCCAAGTTTTTCCGCGCCCGCCTCTTTTTCTCGTGTCTTGTGTTGCGTTTCGTCGTCAAGGTTTAGCCCGAAACAAGAACCCAGATCCTACAGTCTGTTAGTAACTGCTAATCACCCTTGACCGTAGTCTTGGTGATGTCCTGGAGACGAAAGGTAAACTTACAGGAAGAAAATCATTAGCGTTCCAAACATCTTGGCAATCAACATTCTGTTGCTTGATACTCGGTTCCAGTACTTGAGGAGTTCTCGCTGGGCTCCTTCAACATTATCGACCACATCTTCTGTGTTGGCGTCAATGCGCTGGATCATCTCGCTCTGTTCCGAAACCATGGAAGCTAGTTGTCCAAAAATGCTGCCAAGTTCGCCAATGGTCTTCTCAATAGCTTCAATCGCTTCGCCTCTTTGTTGGATATATGTGTTGGAGGGTTGTGCCTCTTCCATCATCAGCAGCTGTTGATCGCCAACAGGGTTGAGAGACAGGGTATCTTGAGCTCCCGGCGCGGGTGAGTTGCGAGCTGGTGTTCCGTAGAGGGGAGAAGCCGACTGTTGAATCGATGGTTGGGCATGTTGCGATACAGAGGAGATAAAGTTCTCCGTTCTCGATCGCGATGCCTGGATGTTCTTGGTTCTGGCCTCAAGAACGTCCTTGAAGTTGACCGAGACGTCAGTAAGCTTGCCTTGTAGTAGGTAGACAACGTTCTTGTTGTGCTCGCCCTCCTGATCAGCCTTGGGGTGTTGTTGCTTGGTGAGTGTTTGGAGAGCTCCAATTTGCTGGTTCAGAGACGAGAGATCTTGCTTGATGACGAAAGTAAGCTCGTTGATTTCCACAGGACGGTCGTCGAAAAGTGTTCGTCGCTTCGCCACTGTTTCTCAAGGTTAGAATTGTGAACTACGCTGGGCATTCGCGTCGCCGAGATTGGCAGATAATACTCACATTGAGCTAGCTTTTCCAACTTGCCCATAGTCGCAGAGATGCCACGTCCAATCTCAGCAGCCTTCCGGGCGAACTCGGATCGTCTTGGGGGACCTCCAGCATGACCGTTGGCGGCATCTTTTTGCGCATCAGTCAATAGAGACCGGCGCTGAGAGCTGACTTTTGAGGAGGATTGTTTTCGCTGTGCCTGGGCGAGTACCGACTTGAACTCGGAGGTTCGGTCTTGAATAGATGCGACAGCCATGGTGGCCAAATTAAGAGGGGTTAAGGATAACAGCCGAGATGTCAGACTGCGGCCAGCGCGGCTTCGTGTCTCGAAAAGAGTCGGGGGGGGGGGGGGGGGGGGGCGGTGA
>SRZU01000132.1:0-143103 GCA_013183765.1 Fusarium xylarioides | reverse complement strand
CCCTAACCCTAACCCTAACCCTAACCCTAACCCTAACCCTAACCCTAACCCTAACCCTAACCCTAACCCTAACCCTAACCCTAACCCTAACCCTAACCCTAACCCTAACCCTAACCCTAACCCTGCCTAGCTAGGTTCCCTGCTTAGCAATTAGCCTATACTGGTTTAGCTAGTATTAGCAAGATTAGTACTTTAGCCTAAACTACTAACTGCCTAGCAGTTAGGAAAGAATAGTAAGTAATAAAGATTAAAGTTATATAATTTATAGTAGTTAAGTAAGATATTAAACTAAATATAAAATATATATAAAGAATAAAATAGGTAAATAAAATAATGTAAATTAGTTAGGATTTATATTTTATTATATAGGGCTATAATAGCCCTATAATTTATATAGAAGTTAGGTACCTTACTTAAAGTAGTATAGCCTCTTCTTAATTAGGTTTAATTAACTTTAATTTCTTAACTTGCTTTTATAGACTATACCTTACTTAAAGTAGTATAGCCTCTTCTTAATTAGGTTTAATTAACTTCAGTTTCTTAACCCGCTCCCTTAAACTACACTTTACCTAAAGTAGTAAAGCCTCTTCCTAATCAGGCTTAGCTGAGTGTCGACTTCAACAATGGTTTGTTTACAAGAAATCAAACTCAAGCGAGGGCAAGGGTACCAAGTATCTTCAAGCACCTTCCAAAGCCAGATCTTCCGATGTGCAAACGAGAACAGTAATGATTGTACCGGAATATGGATAATTGCGTTTTGCGAGTGGGGATAGTTGGTGCTGCCAAAGAAGCGAAGATATGAGCGGTAATAACAGTTGTACTATGAAATAAAGATTGCGTTTTGTGAATGGGGATAGTTATACTGTCGAAGAAGCTAAGATATGAGCAATGGCACATGCGATAGCAGGTCGGTAGCCTTCGAGGCTGCAGACTAGAAATGGGGAACATTGCCCCTTCTTATCTTGTTGGGCAACCGGACGATAGCGCAACGAATTTTCCAAGGGCTGCTCCGAGACAACATCTCAGCTCGAACGCGGTTTGATCGAACCAATTCCGGTTCCCTCTCCAAGCGGTCCTTGCCTTCGCAAGACAAGTGCCAACTTCAGTTACCACTTGTACGCAAAATCCGGTCCAGCAAGAATAGCATAGGTCAGGATGAGGGGCCGAACTACACCAACCGTATCCGGCTGATGACTCTTTCTTAATGGAAGTGGTCCAAGAAGTTGCCTCTTCATCGAGTAAACGCCGGGGCGTATTGTTTCCCTGGTTCGAATTAAGCTTTCTCAAAGGTTCTGGGTTGTAGTTCACTTCTTTTGGCCCAACTGGTATGGCCGCACATGTGCAAACGTGCCCGCTTGGGCACTCCCCAGGTAGTTGAAAGAAGTAAGGCGCAGAACCTCTCCTCCACAAGCCAACGTCCTCCGACAACGAGCCTTCGTCCCTTGATTCTAGAGCATTTGACATTTTCTGAATCGCTGAAATATCGAGCTTTCCATAGCAATGGGCTTGCGGGTGGAATTTTTTTATCTCATTTTCGATCTCTTGTGTGGTCTTGTCGAGGGCAGTTCCTGCTTTGGTGTGGGTTGAATGGAAAGTGCAAGTGATACCGGGAAACATATAATCCAAAACGGGTTTGACAAGGTCCCATCCATCAGCCACCATCTCTTGACTGAGAACTGGGAGGCTGACGGCCGAATTTGGGATGGTGCTACCTAAACATGCTTGGGCAAGAATGAAAATAGTGGTGGCAATGGCAAGTGGTGCCATTATTGCGTCTACCCGAATCAGTTTGGGGGAGAAGATATGCGTGGTGGTTTAGCGTAACTTTAGAGAAGAGAGCGACTTGGACTTTGGAAGTGAAGTGAAGTGAAGTAAAGAATGACATTTGGAATGTGAGAGCAAAGGAAGCATACTTTATAGTTAAATACTTCAAGTCAGATTTTCAAGCAAGTAGAGCCTTTTACTAAACACAGGATTTTGATTCTCATGTCACGTAACAAAAGAAATATAAGTTTTCTAAAGAAATTAAATGTTATAACTCTAGATCAGGGTTGCAAATTTTTTAGTAATTAGTAATACTAATTACTATTTTTTCTTACTAATACTTACTAATTACTAATTACTAATTTACTAACTATTTTTTTTCTATTACTAATTACTAATATTAATTACTAATTATATCTTTAGTATTAGTTAGTACTAGTAATTAGTAATAGAAAAAAAGATTTATTATTAATTTTTAAAAATACTTAAAAATTAACTTAAAAATATAAATAATATTTTTTTATTAATAAGCTATATAAAAACTATATAATAAATATATAATAAATTATATAATTAAATTTAATAAATTATATAATTAAATATTTAATAAATTATATAATTAAATATTTAATAAATTATATAATTAAATACTTCTAAGTATTAATTAGCTATATTTACCCTTAATTTATATTCCCTATACTGCACTGCATTACCTTATAATCTAATTTAATCTATTACTAACCTGCTAAGCTAGCTTCAGTCTACTAATATTTATAGTTTTTTTCTTAATACTAAAACCTTTATTTTCTAATTTGCTTTTTTCCTTCTCTTTCCCCTCTTACTTCCCCTCCTTTATACTGCAATAGCCCTTAATTCCTATAATATAACATTTATACTACTAAATTAACTACTATAAGTATGCATCTTAACTCTATAAACTACAGCCAGTATAGACTATTACTACTACCTAATATAATACTATTAATAAAGGCCTACTATTACCTTAATAAGCATTAATTCTATTTTAAGTAATTTATTAAGTCTTTTAATGCCTCTATTTAATCTATAATATAGTTTATAAAAGCTTTATTTTTAGCTTTATCTTTAGCTTTATTTTTATTAATACTAAGTAGCTATACTTAATAGTTAAAGATTATAAAATTAACTTATTATATTATTAATAGTTTATTAATATATAGTAAGTATTTTCTTATAATTTTATAATACCTTAAGAAGAATTAAAGGATTAATATAATATTAAGCTTAAAGCTATAGATTTTTATTAAATTACTAGATATATAGGTATTAACTGCTTTAACTAAATAGTTATAGCTAGGTTAGCTGTTATTAATATTAATTATATAATAGTATATCTTATAATAGATTTTAGGGTTTTTAGCTTATTTTAAGATAGTCTATTTAGATTAAAGCCTTAGTAATAATTGCTTTAACTAGGTAATAATAGAGAAGGCATTTAGCCTGCTAAGGCTAAGGGAAATATCTTTTTTATGCTTATAGATTAAGGCTACTTATTTAGTTAAATTATAAGGTTTAAGGCAGCAGCGCTATATAACCTTAAGACTTAATTTTAAGGTTATTGTGTTTTTTAGCGTAGTGTATAATGCCTTATATTGTAATATGCTAAAAATAAGCATTATATTGTATTCTCTTATTATATAAGACCCTATTGGCTATACCTTGCGTATTGCTGCAAAGACATTTTAACTTTTTAATAATTAAATACTTAATAACTTATATATTTAAAGACTTAATAAATTATATATTTAAAGATTTAATAGATTATATACTTAAAGATTTAGTAAATTATATAATTAAATAAAATAGTTAAAAAAATATATAAAAAATTAAATAAAAATTTATTAAAAAATCCTATTAATAAAAATTAAAATCCTCTAAAAGTAATAGCTTTTTCCTCCTCTGTATAGCTAGTATTATATTTATTAATAGCTCCTATAAATTGAAAATCGTTTAAAATCGACCTTGCAGTAGAAATCCTAGAATCTCTTAAATATTCCTCTTTAATACGCTTAATTATAGCCTTATTAGTAATTCTTTTAATAATAAAATCATCTAGTAAGTCTATAATATAATTAGTATTTTTATATAATAAAAAAGATTTTTTTTACTTACTATAATCTTTATATAAAATAGATAAAGTAATAATATAATAGTTTAAGCATTGGATTTTATAATAAAAAGGCTGGTATAAGGTCTTAAGGGCATTTTTATAGTGTAAATTAATACCCTTATTTAAGAAAATAATTCCTATAAATAAATTAGTATATAATATATAAATAAAAATATAAAAAATACTTACTTTTTTGCTTTTTAAATTCTATATTATTATAATATTTTAACTAATTTAAATAATAAATAATCTAAAGCTGATTTAAATATTTAACTAGCTTAATAGAGGAAATATCGGTTTTTTCTTTATAATTATTAATAATAGCCTTTATAGTATTATCTAGCTTAGTCCGGCTAACAAAGGGGCTATTATTAATATAATTAATAATAAAAGTAGTGTTATTAAGGCTCATAGTAGAGAAAGTAGTACTTAGTAATTGTATATAGTGCTTAGTAATTAAGATAAGATTTTTTCTTAATTTAAAAAACTAAAAACCTAGGTCTTAAAGGAAGGAAAAAGAGATATTTATAAAAAAATAAAGCTTTTCTTTAAGATTCTTTAAGATTCTATATGCTAACTAATAAAAGCTATATTAGTAATATATTTTTCTATTTTTAGATTTATATTACTAATATAATATATTATTAATATATAATTTATAAGCAATAGAAGCTTATAGAAACTGATTAAAACTGGTAGGATTAAAAAGAAAAATATATTATTAATATAGAATTTCTTAGAATTTCTTTAGATTTCTTTAAATTTCTAGCTTATTAATATAATCTATTTTTAGTATATTTTATTATTAATATATAGGATTACTAATATAAGATTTATAAGCTATAGAAATTAAAAGAAACTAAAAGAAATAAGTTTATTTTCTATTTAAAGGTTAAGATTTCCTTCTTTTCTTTTCTTTTTACTATACAATAACTTACTTTACTATATTATATAAGCTATTTAATAACTATATACTATATTTAACTATTATATTTATTTTTTATATTATAAAAATCTATTATTCTTTTTATATATTATATAAAAGCTTAAAAATCTTTAAAAAAAGACTACTATTTCCTTTACTTATTAAACTATATAAAAGCTAAAAAGTCTTAAAAAAAATACTATTTTCTTTACTTATTAAACTATATAAAAGCTTAAAAATCTTTAAAAAAAACTACTATTTCTTTTATTTATTATATTATATAAAATCTTAAAAATCTTTAAAAAATACTATTATTTTCTTTATTTATTTAACTATATAAAATCTTAAAAAAGACTATAATTCTTTTTATTATAATCTTTATATTAAGCTTTTTAAAATATAAAAAAATTACTTTATATATATAATATAAAATAGATAATAAACTAGAAAACTTTATACTTCCTTCTTTAGAAAATAGTACTTTTATATTTAAATATAAGCTATTTAATAGAGAATTATTACCTTATAATAAAGAAAAAAATTATAGAGAAGTTAAATTATAGTGTAATTTATGTAAATATAATAGAATAGTTAAATAGCCTATTAATTCTAGTAATTTTACTTCTTATTCTAAGTGTAAATATAATAAAATATATTTAGAAATTAAAAATAAAAATAATAATAGTAATACTAAAGATAATAATAATAATAATAATAATATAAATAATAATATAAATAATAATAATACTTTAGATATATATTTAAATACTCCTATAAGAAAAAAAAGAAGTTTTATTTCCTTTAGTATAGAAGAATATAAAGAATTAATTTTAAGATTTTTAATTTTTAATAATTTACCTTTTAATATAGTTAATAGTCCTTCTTTTAAAAATCTTTTAAAATATATAAAAGATAATTTACCTATTATAAATAGAGATAATATAGTAGAATTTTTAAATTCTTTTTATATAATAGAATTTAATAAACTTAAAGCTATTTTAAATAATAATAATAGTAAATTCTCTTTAACTTTAAATGAGTAGAAATCTAGTAATAATAATAATTATTTAGAAATAACTATACATTTTTATAATAATAAATTTATATTAAAAAGTTACTTAATAGGCTTTAAGGTTTTAAATTCTTCTATTTCTTATAATAGTAATATTTTATTTACTTATTTTAATAATTTATTAAAAGACTATAATATAAGAAAAAATATATTAGCTATTACTAGAAATAATGCCTCTACTATCTCTTCTTTAATAGATATAATTAAAGAGAATTATTATAATAAATATAATATAAATATAATAGATATAAGATGTTTTGCCTATATCTTAAATTTAATAACTAATAATTTATTATATTATACCTTTCTTACTATTAATAATACTAATAAATTTAATAATAATATTAATAATTTAATTAAAAATAATAATACTAATTTAAATTTATATAATATATATAAAGCTTTACCTATTACTATAAGAAACTTAATTACTGCTTTTACTTATAATTACTATTTAAAAAATAACTTTAATAAATTAGTTAAAGAAAATAAATTAAAAAATAATACTAATTTAAGTCCTGAAAAGCTAATTAAAGATAATTCAACAAGGTAGCTTTCTACTTATAATATGCTAGATAAAATAATATATTTTAAAGCTAAAATTAATTATATATTAAATTTAGCTAGTAATTTACCTACTAATTAGAAAAATAATTTAAATTTAAATACTTTTAATATAACTACTATAGAATGGGAATATTTAACTATAATTAGAGATATTTTAAAAGTTTTTAGAAAACCTACTATTAAATTACAGGCTTATAATTATCCTACTATATTTTATATAATTCCTTATATTAATAGATTATTAAATCAGTTAAAAGAATTTAAATATAAATATAATAATAACCCTTTTCTTACTATGGGCTTAGAAGAAGCTTATAATAAATTATTAGAATATTATCCTATTAAAAATACTAATAATAATAAATTAAAAGATATTTATTTAATAACTATTTTAAATCTACATTTTAAAACAGGTATTTTTAGAGATTTAGGATTTTCTACTAATATAATAGATTTAAGTATTAATTATTTAAAAGAAGTATTTAATAAATATAAAGAAAATAATATAAATACTAATACAGATATTAATATAACTTTAAGCTTTAATACTAGTATAGAAAGTAAATATAATAGTAATAAGGAATTTTATATAAATAATAATAATAATAATATAAATAATAATATAAATGAAATTAATATCTATTTACAAGAAGAAAGAATTCCGCATAATATACCTATAATAGATTATTTATAAAGCTAATAAAAATAAATTTTCTATTTTCTATTTAATTTTTAAAGATTATTTAGCTATTCCAGCAGCTTCTAGTCCTTCTAAATTCCAATTTAGTATAGCTAATAATATAATAACTAAAAATAGAAATAAATTAAATCCTAATATTATTAAAAAGTCTATTTTATTAAAAAGCTGAGATATAATTAAAGAAGAAGAAGAAGAAATAGAAGAAAATCTATATTTAAATACTTTAGTAGATACAGATAATAGCTCAGATATTTATAACTCAGATTAAATTAAATAATATTATAATTATAAGTTTTCTTTTTAATTAATATTTATTAATATATTTAAAATAATAACTTTTTATTATATTTCTTTATCTTTATATAACTAAGCTATATCTTTAAAAATATTATATATTAAAAAAAAAGAATTTTACTTTTATATTACTATTAAAATAGACCTTTATATAGATTTTTAATAAAATTTTTATATTATATTTTAAAAATTATCTTTATATTTATATTTCTTTTTATATTTATGTAACTTAGCTATATCTTTAGAAATACTATATAAAAAAAAAAGAATTTTACTTTTATATTACTATTAAAATAAACCTTTATATAGAAATTAGTATTACTATTAGTATTACTAATTTACTAATTTTACTACTAATTACTAATTACTAATTTACTAACTATTTTTTTTTTCTATTACTAATTACTAACGATTTTGCAACCCTGCTCTAGATGCTATCTACTACGTAGTACGGTGATCCTTCCTGGTGGAAACTTACGATATTCAAAAGTATTATGCTTCGTAAGGTGGCGAAAGCTAAGTCCCGAGATAATATAAGCCGGTTTTGCTATTGTGATGCAGCACAATTCGTTCTCTAGCTAATGTATTGTCTAATTAAAGTATCTCGTATAATGTCTATACTATGAGGAGATTGTTGGAGGTGACTCCGTACGTAGTATAATAATTAAACTCTAAAGCTGCAGAAATCATCTGCCGACTAAACCTGGTATTAAAAAGTAACTTTTCACTAGTCGTCTGCCATATATGGCCTGAACGGAAAGTATGCTCGGCTCCTCTTCCCTACCATTGCACCTGAAAGTTCCCACGTGTCTACTTTTCTTGAGAGGTATACTACTGTGCTTCTAGTGAACTACAGCCAATATTACGAGAAAAACGAGAAGTTTTGCATTGGTACTAGTGAACTAATTACAGCCGACAATACGGGAATGGGAAGTTGCACCTTGGTAGCCCTAGCTTAGAATATGCAATTCGATTTGGTCCTGCGCAAAATAATCCAGTCCAGCACGTGTCTCGTTCAACATGCTACCAACTGACTCCTCTTGATGTCCTATGTATCACACACAAGTCATGCGTTAGCGTACGTGTACTGTAATCTTTTCCGAGAAAGGGACGGGGCTTGATTGGTTTAATTCCTTGCAGATCCGCTTAACAAGCCCTGTAGGCGGGCGTACTTTCGGGGGTTTCCGGCTTGAAACTTTCTACGCGAGCCGAATGCGGGGAAGTACGAACGTACAGTATGGGAAACAAAAACTGTCGTCTTTCTAGAAGTCTTGGAAAAGGTTGTATTGTGGGTAGGAACGTGGTTCTAGACTGAACGTTCTCGACTGATAACCTGGCGCCAAGCCCCCTGCCTCGAAACAGAAAGTTTGTTTTATGTTTTTCTTGCCTCCTTTGCAGGAAAGCAGCAAACCACTTTATCCTTATCACATCGCACACCCTTGAGTCCTTAATTCTACAGGGTTTTGAGCCTAGCTAAATCCTTCAGCAACCTAATGCTGGAAGAATTGATCGTTCCCCCTCAACTTCAGGATCAAGGTTCAAGATTAAAGTTAAAGGTCCTTCGACTGCAAGGAGTCAATAATAACAATCAGTTGTTTACAGTGGGGTGCAATAAGTTTGAATCCGAGATGAAGTATCTGCCTTATCGCTCTAGTTCTGTCAGAAGCGTGACTAGCTATACAGTGGGGGGCAAAAAGTATTCGCAGGTGTGTAAGTTCTGGCAGATGAAAAGCTAGCCAGGGGTAACTTCTAAGGTCATATATACCTAATAATCATTAGTAAGTAGCCTAGCCTTATTAGTAACTAGTACTTAGCCTTAATTTGGTTCTTAATTAAAGAAGCTAGAAGCTACTAAAACTACTTATACACCTGCGAATACTTTTTGCCTCCCACTGTATTAGGTAGATATCTAGCCCAGGTAGGCAACTAGCTAACTTGATTTGGCATAAACAGAGGGAAAGGATAGCTACCGATCGGCTTCGCAAGGAGGCGGGTACTTGCGCCTGGATTCAAACTTCTTGCATCCCACTGTACTGCACTCAGCATCCCTGCATGATCCAACAACACCTAATAGCCGTAACTCGTTTATTCGCTTTACAAGGCCCTGATCGGCACGATACAAGCGGACCATTTTACAAGCGGGCAGTAGGTCGGGCCTACTTAATTAAGTCTTTCCGTCAAACTTAAATACCCCTCATTTTTATACAAGCTTACCTTTATAGAAGGTCTTACTAAGATAAGTAGGCACTAGGACAAAAAGAGCAAAATCCGGATAGAAAATCTGACATTTATGTCCAAATAGATATTAATTTTTTAGTCAGTGTAAGCGGACCATTTTACAATCAGTTTAAGCGATCCGGATTAGGTTACGTAATTGCGCAGCCTTTATGAGAGGTCAGGGTAGCTAAAGTAGTTAGTTAATTTTAACTATTAACTAACTAACTACTAACTAGCCTAGTTTTTAACTAACTACTAACTAGGAAATCCTAGTTAGTAGTTAGTTAGTTAGTTTTTTTTTTTAGTTAGTTAGTTAATAGGAAAAAATTAACTACTAGTTAAAGTAGTTAGTTAGTAGTTAGTTAAAAAAAAAATTAACTAACTAGTATTAACTAGTAGTTAATTATAGTTAGTTAAAGGTAATTAACTAACTAACTACTAACTAACTAGTAGTTAATTAGGGAAAAAGTGGGGCTATATAATAATTTTTAAATAATTTTTTTAATATTAAAAATTTATAAATATAAGTTAATTTAATATAAAAAATAGTCTTTTAAAATAGGTTTTTAATTAACAGATTTAAATTCTTTTTTTATTTACTTTATATAAATAATATAATTTATAATTAATTTAAAAGTTAATTTAATACTTAATTAAATACTTAATTAAAAGCTTAAATTAAAAGATATAATATATTATAAATAAAATAAAATTAATATATATAATTAAATCTTATTTAAATTATAATTAAAACTATAATAAATATATAATTAAATAGTAAAATATATATATAATAAAAACTATAATAAATATATAAATTAAAGGCTAAAATTAAGGATATAATAAAAGTTATAATAAAGGCTATAATATAAACTATAATAAATATATAAATTAAAAGCTAAAATTAAAGTTATAATAAAGGCTATAATAAAGATTAAAATAAAAGCTATAATAAAAGTTATAATAAAGACTATAAAAAAGGTTAAAATAAAGGCTATAATAAAGACTATAATAAAGACTATAATAAATATATAAAATAAAGGCTATAATATAGATTATAATAAATATATAAATTAAAAGCTAAAATTAAAATTATAATAAAAGTTATAATAAAGGTTATAATAAAAACTATAATAAAGACTATAATAAATATATAAAGTAAAGTTTATAATAAAGATTATAATAAAGGCTATAATAAAGACTTTAAAAATATATATAATTAAGTTATAATAAAAGCTATAATAAAAGCTATAATAAAAGCTATAATAAAAGCTATAATAAATATAATAAAAAAGGCTAAAAAGCTAAAAATAAAACTAATTTAATAATCTATCCTCTATACTATTATTATCCATTTTCCAGCTTTTTAATAATAAAATCCTACTAACTGTATCTGGCTCTAGTCTATTTCTACTTTTAGTAATAATATTATTTCTAATAGAAAAGCTATTTTTAGCTGCTGCAGAAGTAGCTAGAATAGCAAGGTATCTTCTAGCTAAAATAGCTAAAATAGGAAATTCAACAACCTTAAATTCCTAGTATTTTAAAATATTAACCTATTAAAATATTAATATAATAAAAAAAAAGATAAAAATCCTTATATAACTTACATCCTGATTTAATCGCTTTTCGGTTAAATAGGCCTTAATTTCCTTATCTTTAGACTGGCTAGGGCTTATAAATAGCTCATTTTCAAAGTCTTCTAATTCAGTAGAGGAATTAGCCTTAAAAGGCTCAGATTCCTCTTCTAAATTAGGAGCATTAAAGGCCTTATTATATTCGTCTTAAACCTTATAAAAATATAAATTAGTATAAATTATATAAATAGCCTAATTAAATAGGGAAAAAAGCTTATAAATAAAATTCAGCCTTAAAGAGGTTTAATATATTACTTTCAATAGTAGGATAGTGAAATAAAAGACCTCTATCTTTAAACTAACTAGTCTTAAATCTAGGATCTAAGATAGTAGCAAAAAAGTAAGGTTTATAAGTAGCTAAATAGCTAAAAGAAAGATAACGAGGAAAATACTTATCTAGCTTAGTAATCCCGCTTTGAATAGCGTTATAAAAGCTAGTAAAGTAAATAGCCTATATATAAAATTAGTATTTAATTAAATAAAAGGATTTTAAATAAGAAAAAACTTATTGTTTTCTCTAGCCTTTTAAATTCAGTCTAAAGATGCTTTAAAGACTTAAAAATAAGATAAATATAAGAAAGAGATTGTAAAAGAGTTATATAAGTAGAGCCTTGTAATTTAATAGAAGGCTTAAAGAAAATATAGAAAATCCGCTTTAAATAGGCTAATTCTACCCATTCTTCCGCTTTAGGAAATAGCTTAATAAATTCCAAATTTTAGGTATTTTTAGAAATATATATAAGTGCTTCCTTTAGCTTTAAAAAGGTAGAAAGCATAAGAAAAGTAGAATTCCAGCGAGTAGCATTATCTAATTTATAAATTAGTAAAAAATTAATATAAAATAGAGAAAAAAATACTATACTAAGAGGAATCTGCCTTTTTTTACTACTTAATTTCCCTTCTTTTAAAAGGGAATTAATAGGTTGATTTAGAAGCTTTTTAGGCTCTTGGGTATACCTAGTAATAGTAATAAGCCTTCTAACCTGGCTAATAAGGCTGAAAATAATATTAATTAAATAGTAAAAAATCAGGAAAAATTATAGACTTACTATTAAAAGCGGGGGCTTCTTCTGAAATTTCCCTATTTCTCTTATTTAAGGTAATAACCTCAGAATTAAGATAATTACACAGGGTTTATTCAGAAGAAGCAGAGGCTAAATACTCCTTTAAGATATCTTGCACAACTAAATTAATAATATGTACTATGCATTTAATATCCCCTGAAAAGTCCCTATTATTATAGCTAGAAAAAGCTTTTTTAAAGGACTTAATAAAGGTATTATTATTTAATGCATTATCTCGAGTAATACTATAATTATATTATTAATAAAAGCTTATAAAATAGAGAAAAATAGGGAAAAAATGCTTACCTAAGCATAGAGGAAAGAGCTAGACTAGGATAAATAGATAAAGCTTTTTCAAATTTACTATAAATATAAACCCCAGTATGACTCTTAGGAAGGAAGTAAAAGCCTATATTATTTTATTAATAAATATAATAATAAAATAGGGAAAATAGGGAAAATAGGGAAAAACTTATCTATAAGCTTGTAATTAAGCTTAAATTGGGAATTGATAAAAATAGCCAAAATCCCTAAATAAGGGGTCTGGTTGCTAGCGGTCTAGATATTAAAGGTAAAGGAAAAAGTCCCTAAAGACTGAATATTATCCTTAAGTTGCTTATTAAGCTTCCCTAGGGCTAAATCAAAGGTCTCAAATAGGAATTTCTTAATTTTATCCCTATTAATAGTAGGTCCGGACCTATAAATTAGTAAATAAAATATAATAAAAATAATATAATTACTTACTTATTATAAAATTGAAGTAATTCCTGGAAAGAAGGGGAGGAAATAGCCCTAAAAGATAAATTATTCTTAATAAGAAAATTAAGTATCTTCTAATAGGCAGTATCTTTAGAGAAGCTAGAATTATAGCTTAAATCTCTCTTTTTAAAGAAATTATTCTCTCTAATTGTAAGGGAATTTCTCTCTAAAATAAGATATAAATTAGTATATATATATATATATATATATTAAATAAATAGGGAAAAACTTACTTCTTTTTTAACCTTCCTGCTGCTTATTAGTAGGGTAGTCTGGATGCTTAGCTTTAATATGCTGTACAAAATTAGAAGCTTTAAAACCCCTTGCATTCTTATACTTCTTATAAGAGCAGCTATTTAAATTAGTAAAATATTATAATATAATAGAAAAATAGCTTAAATAGGATAAAATTTAATAATAACTTACAGTTTACAAGAAACCAGGTATTGGGACTCTTTCCCTGAAATAGCAGGCTGAAGGTAGCGTGTAAAGAGCTTATTCTTAAAGATATAGCCCCCATTTCCCCTAAATTCGTCTTTTTTAGGGTTTTTTGCTATATTAGAAGAATCAGATTCTTCCAAACTAATAGAATTATCGTCTTGATTGGTAGAAGGGCCTGAGACTTCAATACTGCTATAAGCCTGACTTTCAGGCTCAGAATACTGAGATTCGAGGTCGATAGGGCTTGATTGGGTGATAAAGCTCATATTGAAAAGAAGTCCAAAAAAAGGCGGTTTTTTTGATACTACAAATAGCTTAATAGGATAAGGTTTAGTTGAGTTATTGCTGAGTGTTTGCTGGTAATAAAAAGAAAGTATTTATTTTTTAATTTTATTTCTTCTATATATAGAAATTTAAAAAAAATCTTAGCTTATAAATTAAAATCTGATTTATAATTAAAAAATCATTAAGTCCTTTATTTCCTTTAAATCCAGCTTTTATACCTTAAATCCGGCTTTAATTAGTAATTATCTTACGGATTTAAGGGAATTAAGTGGGGCAATATTTATATCCAGTTAAACCCGAGCTTACTAATTCGGGAAAAGCTCGGATATACTAAAAATAGCTCGGATTTCTATTAATAAGCTCGGAATAGCTCAGATTTAATTAAAATAGCTTAGTATATCTTGGATTTAATTATATTATATTATAAATAGATAAATTATATTATTTAAAGCTTATATAATATATCTATATCTGGAAAAACTCTAGAAAAATATCTTATATAGGGTAGTAATTTTATTTTAATTTTAAATAATTAAATTAAAGTTATAATATTAGTTAGAAAATAATATCTTTTAATTTTCCCTATTTATAAAGACTGGAAAAACTATATTCTATATAGATTAATTTTATATAGTAAGCTTATAATTTATTAAATTTATTATATATTTTTAATAAGCTTTATTAAGAAAATAATCTTAATATTAAAAATTAAATATTTTTTTTATAGCTTTAACCTAGTAACAACTAATAAATAGAACCTAGGTATTTTAATAAGCTATAAAAGCATTAACAATAAAGTCTCTAGCTAGATTAAAGTTTTAATAAACTTAATTAATAAGGTTACCTTTAAGCTATAGCATCTTAAGTAACTCTAATTATAATAAATATATTACCTAACTAGCTAAAGAGCTTTAAAAAGCCTAACTAATAGAGTCTACAACTTCCCTACAACTTTAACCTTTTCTAATCTATCTATCCTTAAAGTTATCTTAACAATTACAAAACTGTTAAGAAACCAACTAAGCCTCTATTAGATGCAGGTTCTCTACCCTAACATAAGATTAGCAACACTAACCTTAATTATAGTTAAGATATTAAACTCACTTAATGCATAACTAGTAACTATTAATTAATAATACTTATAGCTTATCCCTATTAACTATTATAATAACTAATTAATTAATAGTAATAATATTATTTTCCTTTAAACTAATTTAACTTTTAAGGCTAAATTTAAAATATAAAAGGAAGCTAGGCAGATATTAGCTATTAGCTATAGTTAGTAGATAGATAACTAGTTACTTTAGCTAGTTATTTTTAAGTGTAAGCTCCTTTGCTACTTAACTAGAAGCTCTTACTATATAAGGTAGCTTAACAGGGAGGTGCAGCAGCTAAGCACCTTAAGCATAAAGGACCTATACCCTTATAAGTTAAGGAACAAGTACAGCTTCTGGATCCAGAGCATTACCGTGCTTGCGGCAGATATCCGCGATAACCTGTAAGTAGGAAGAAGATTCAAGCTTTGCAGGGCGGGGGCAGGCCTTACAGACTGTCATAGGCGGCGTTTAGAGTTCATGCGTAATAGAATCGCCTAGAAAATTCTGCAAAGTTAATTATATAGGATGAAAAAAATTCTATATGTAAGAAAAGAGTTTTATCTAAAAGTTAAAAGAGTCTTTTAGTAGGAAAAATAAAGCTATACAGTGGGATGCAATAAGTTTAAATACCAGGCATGTATCTTCTTGAGCTATTAGCTTCTTTAGGTATGCTACTACATGCGTATCAGCTTTTACACACCTGTTTAAAGTATATTAATTGGCTCTTTTAGACCCCTTACTAGGGTTAAAAATAAGCTAAGCTTAAAATAAACTAAATAGAGGTGCCAGTACATTAAGAAGTATTTAAACTAATTGCATTCTACTGTAGTTAATTAAATAGAATTTACCTAACTAAGCACATTTGCCTTATAAAATGATAACTAATGCTAAGGCAATAAACAGTAGTATTAACAGTAATTTAATAAAGTAAAAATTAAATATATTTTATATATATTTTAACTTAATATTATATATATAAAAAAGTCCTTTTTACTTATTTTTATTATTAATTTAATAGTTTATTTATATAATAAAAAATAAATATATAGTAATATTTTTATTATATAATAAAATTTAATAGAATTTAAAAAATATTATTATTTAAATATTATTATTTATTAATAAATATAATTTTATTTTACTATAGGGTAGAAATTATATAATTATAAAATTATATCTTTATTATTTAATTTTAAATTAGTTAGTACTAACTAGTTTTTTTTTTAGTTAGTTAATAGGAAAAAATTAACTACTAGTTAAAGTAATTAGTTAATAGTTAGTTAAAAAAAAAAAATTAACTAACTAGTCCTAACTAGTAGTTAATTATAGTTAGTTAATTTTTCCTATTAACTAACTACTAACTACTAACTAACTAACTACTAGTAACTAATTTTGCTACCCTGTGAGAGGTACTTACGAAATACCGGTATGCAAAGTCCCTTTTTTGCCCCACATCCGCGTATAAAATGGTCCGCTTATATCGTGCCGATCAGGGCCCAAGTAGTCAGCGCTACATGCACGCTAAGAAAATCAAAAGGTTAATTACTCGTAACCAACTGCCGCATGTTGTAAATTCGCTCAATTCTCCAAGAAACCCCGATTCTCAGAAATTTAAGATATTCGAGCAGTATTATCCCAAACTCAAATTAAATTCAAAATTCGAAAAGAAATTGCAAGCATACGTCTATACTACTAGGCGTACGAATCTGAGGGATAAGGAATTGGTGTAAATCTCAGAATTGGAGTTATTATTCCTTATTTGGCACGCTGTTTATAATTTCAGACTTTTTAACTTGGAGCAAAACATAACACCAAAGCGGGAAGTTTTAAAGCGAAGTTCTAACGCAGCTTGCCTTCCAACCCTGCCCCCCTACGGGGGTGTCACTAGTTAACTTGAGACACGTATTGACTTTGCACACTTATGGAAACTTTCAGATTCAACGGAAAGTAACATAGTAACATAAGTTTACGGATTTCGTTTTCCTCCTCATTGATATGTACTATATTATAGGTTTTCTATAGACTTGCTTTATACTATGCTTCCTTGAAATTATCAGCAGGCTGATATAAGCGTCCTTATGATGTGGCTAACCAGGTTAACAACCCCACATTTCAGTAGAGAAAACTTATTCAGTCTGAAGGACTTTTATTACGACGATAACATACGTCGACAACTTGTATAAAGCATGAGAAGTTCTCTACTCAAGTTCAGCACAACAACCATTGTCTTTCAATACATCTTCTAGATTTGATAGAACCTTGACAAATCCACACCAACTTCAACCTCAATTGCTACTGATCCTACCATTTTTAAGTCGCAATGCTTCTCTCAACTTTCAACGTCTTTGTCTTCGTTTTCGGCCTCTTACCTCTTGTCAGCGGCAAAAGATGGCATCGATGCAAATGCGAGAAATACGATGGAGGGGAATATTCCACAAACTGGGAACTTACGTATAACGTTTGTGTGACAGAATATCCCCAGGATGTAAGCAAACTACCCTCTCCCTTTTGAAGTAGAATAGACGCTCATATTATTAGGCTGAATATCGTTCAGTGAATCAAGAGGTATGTCCCCACTACATGAACAGAGTATTATGCAGAGGGAGTCGACTTGTACTAACTATACCAAGTGCCACGCCACCAATGGCTATCTCATTACCAAGAGCGAATTCGAAGGCGCATGCGAAAAGTACGCGAAGAATGGATACTACCCGGTCACTGATACAGGCAGGAATCTGCAGGCCCCTAAGAAGACGTGGGGTCTTGTCTATAACGACGCATATTACCGTACTCATTGCGATTAGGCAATGTAGCGTCTTTCGTTCTGCCCTTTTAGTATTTTGTGGAGAATTCTTTGTCTTGCTCTTCGGAGTCCTTCGATGCCAGGGGCTTGCGATCTGTGAGGGTTTTCAACAATGAAGGGGGTTCCAGTTTAACACTAAACGCTAGGAGTCTCAAAAGACGAGTTATGCAGAGGAGGGTGTGATCAGAAGAAATTTCATTGCGCTGCTTCATTCATTCTATCTAAGGGGGCGACGAAGGTCCGCCTCTTATACCTATGTTCAGTCTTCCAATATCATAGGCAGCAGCCTGCTGCCTGATGAAAGTTATAGTCGTTCACGATGATCGTGATTCTTGCCTTATTTCTATCCTCATTCCAGCACTTGGTGCTGCTTCGATGTAGCTTAATGCTTGTTTATATAACTATTTATTTATTTTAAAAACCCTAACCCCCCTCTCCCCCCTAAACTTGCTTTTGCTTTTGTCGTTGCTATGGCATGAAACCTTACTCTTTCTAACCTTGATGTAACTGTATATACTGCCGGGGCGCCCGCTACATCCGCACCTGGATGCGCATTTAGATTTTGTTACGTTTTCTGTAATAACCTAACAATCCATTTATACTAAATTCTAAAAACTCTAACGTACACGATAAGCAAGCAGGACAGACAAGTGAACGGGACAGTATACTGTGCAGCTAAAAGTAGCTTACCCTATAGTATTTTAATACTTAAAAAAATAGCTAAGAACTTAAAAGTACTATATTAAAACTTAATATAGTTATTTATTTTAAGATATAATTTTTAAAGATTTTTAATTATTTTATTTTATATAAAAAACCTTAAAATATAAGATATTATATAGTATAAATAGACTTTCTATTATAACTCTATAAGGAATTTAAAAAGAATTTTTCTTTTATTATTTATATAAAGTCTATATAGTTAAATATATTATATAAAGCTTTTAGTTATTTTAACTTTAAATTTGATTTTTAAGAGTTATTTAAAAAACTACCTTTAAGGTAAAAAGTGGGGTATCCTGCTTGCTTATCTGTTTTGCTTGCTTATCTGTTCTGCTTGCTTATTGTATATATTATATAAAATACATATTAGTATAATATAGTTAATAAGTATATTAACTAGATAAGTATACTAATTAAAAATTTTAGCCTTAAACTTTTAAATTTATTTAAAAATATTATAAATTATTTAATTAAGTAAAACTACTTATTATACTCTTTTTTAAATATTTTAATTACTACTTAATAGGTTTTTATATTATACTTAGCTTTATTATATATATTATATTATTAACTATTTAGTTAATTTAACTTTCTTTTAGTATTATTTTTAAATAATTTATCTACTACTTATATATTAATATTTATTTAATTAATTACTTATAATGCTTTTTATATAATTATTACCTTTCTTTTTTATAGTTTAATCCTTTTTACCTTTTAGTGCTAGCTTAGTACTTTATTTATATCTTAAAGATTTTATATTTTATTTTTTAATAAAATAACCTTATATATAATTACTTTTATTACTTTAGTATTTAACTTTAAAGCCTTTATAATTGTTAAGGCTTGAATAAAATAGCTTATAAATTCACTGTAAGTAATAGGATAGATAACAGTAATAGAAGAGGTAAAGATAGGAGAATTAGGTAAATAAAAGGTTAATACTGCTGAATGGTAAGGCATAGGGTAGGATTTATAAGATAAAGGTAGATCCGTTAAGAAGAGCGATTTTTTCCAAATTTTGTAATATATATTATGTAATAGAAAAGTTAATAAGTGTCTGATTAAAAAGGAGTTCCCTGAGTGGGAAAACCTGGGTCTTATATAGACCTCTAAAAGAGCGGGCATTGTAATTCCCAGAGCGGGGTAGCCTCAATGATGATGAAAAGACTATCACAAGAACCGCCAAAATTCGGAAAAAAATAAGATATACTTTTTACCCAATTTGGAAGGCGCTAGGCTTTAGTATGCTTATAAAGCTTAAAGGGGAAAACAGGGTTTTTCGTGGTGTGTTATGAATCATCCAACTGAGGGGTAAAATCTCGTATACATAATCCTCATTATATAATCATTACGTAACCGGGGTTACGTAACTTTCCTACTGATATTTCCTTAGTAAGAAATATTTAAAGTTTATAGAAAACTTTAATATGTAGAGTTTGCTTAATTCTCTACATATTGCTTAAGTAAGCATACCAATTAAAAGCTCTGAATTTTTTCATTATTTTAGTATATATCTTGCCTTAATTAGTTATCTAGAATATAATATATTCCTTAGTTATATAATAAGACTTTTATATAATATTAAGTCTTAACAATAATTAACTTTAAGAAGCTACTTTTATATCTTTTAATTTATCTTTTTAGGTATTTAAATTAAGATTAAGCCTCTATTACTATTTTAAAAGTCTTTAAAACCTATAAAGTTAATAGTTAGCTAACTTCCTTAAGAGACATTAAGGTTTATAGCTATATATTAAGCTTTAAGATTATAGTTTTTAAGTTAAAAAAAGTAAATCTAGCTCTTCTAAAACCCCCCTAGATATTACTTTTTATAAAAGTAGCTTTAAAAGCAGTATAAAAGGCTAAAGAGAACTTAATCTTAAAAATATAAATTATAAAGCATTTAATTAAATACTTTATTTTTTAACTATAAGCCTTTTTTAATACTATAAAGTACTTAATATTAAGAGGCTAAAGTAAATAGAATATATAAGTAAGTATATAAAGTATAATAATTTTATTTTTTTTATAATATTTCTTAAAGTTAGTAAAGTAATAGCTTTTATAACTATTAAGAATTAGAAGATAATACTAAGTATTTAATTATTTAGTTATAAATTAATTAAAGTACTTTAGCTACTTAAAACTTAGCTTATTATAATAATTTAGTTAGCTAGAAAGTTACTTTCTTAATACTAGTTAATAAAGTAATATTAGCTTGTATTAATAATAAATAGTATAATTAATTAACTTTTTATATTAATTACCTAGATTATTATAATTTATTTATAATTTCTAAGCTATATTAATTTTAATCTTTTTTACCTTTTAAGGCTGATATGTAAACTTAAAAAAAATAAGGCCTATTATAAAGCTAATCTTATTAAAGTTCTAGATATTATTTAATTAAATACTATACTTTATAATTATATTTTATATAAGCTTAAACTAGCTATAAATAATAATTAAATCTTTATATTTAACTTTCTAGTAGTTATATCTTTAAAATAAATGTATTTTTAACTCTAGTTACTACTTAATAAAGTTATAAGCTTAGTACTTACTAATAGGTAATGTATTACAGTTAATAAGTAGAGAATTAGCTATTTCTTTTATAAAATACAGTTATATAGGAAATCCTTAGGAATTTAAGTTAAAGAGGAATTAAACTATTATTTATTCTTCTAGATTAAATAGTTTCTATAACTTTAAGACTTAATTACTTTATAATTAAATGCTATTCTTTGAGTTATAAAGGGTATTATATTTAACCTTATATATAATAGCAGTATATTAAAGATATAATTTTAGATTATTTTAAAGGGCTTAAAGAGCAAGAAGAATTCTAGCTTTATTTAAAGGTTATAATATAATAGGTAGTTAAGAAGTATTTAATTAAATAGAAATAATATAAAATAAGCAATTTTTAATTAGTATACTTATCTAGTTAGCATGCTTATTAACTATATTAATAAATATACTTATACTTTTATTTATTTTATAATAATTCTTTTAAATTTTATTTTAATTACTTAAACTAGAATGGGAATAATAACGCTGTTATAGTAATATATATAATAAGTAAGTGTTATTAAAAAGTTAAAATGTCTCTGCAGCAATACGCAAGGTGTAGCTAATAAGGTCTTATACAATGAGATAATACAATATAATGCTTATTTTTAGCATATTACAATATAAGGCATTATACACTATGCTAAAAAACACAATAACTGTAAAATTAAGTCTTAAGATTATATAGCTGCTACCTTAAACCTTACAATCTAACTAAATAAGTAGCCTTAATCTATAAGCATAAAAAAGATATTTCCCCTAGCCTGCTAAGGCTAAATGCCTTCTCTATTATTACCCAGTTAAGGCAATCATTACTAAGGCTCTAACCTAAATAGACTATCTTAAAATAGGCTAAGAACCCTAAAATCTATTACAAGATGTACTACTACGTAATTAATATTAATAATAGCCAACCCAGCTACAACTAACTAGGCATAGCAGCTAATAGCTATATAACCAGTTCTCTAATTAATATTAATAATCTTAATATTAGTAATATCCCTAATTTATATGCCTTCTTTTAGCATTAAAATATTATAAGTAAAGATATACTATATATTAATAAATTACTGCTAATATAATAAGTTAATCTTATAATCTTTAATTATAAAGTAAGGCTTTATAATATACCCCTAAATGTATCTATTATTACATATATTATAAGCTAAAAAAGGGCCTTAGAAGACCTAGCTAATTGCCTAAAGCAGGATTAAGACCTATTAACAGAGTAATAGGCCTTTATTACTAGAATTACATTAGGCAGCAGCAATAGCCTATACTAGGAGTAGTTTATAGAGTTAAAATGCACAGTTGCATTAGTTAAATTAATAGTGTAAATATTATATTATAGGAATTGAGGGCTATTATAGCATAAAGGAGAGGAAGTGAAAGGGAAAGGAAAGGGAAGAAGGTAAATTAGGAAATAAAGGTTTTAGTGTTAGAGGAAAAACTGTAAATGTTAGTAGACTAAAGCTAGCTTAGCAGGTTAGTAATAGATTGGATCAGGTTGCAAGGCAATGCAGTGCAGTATAAGGAATACAAATTAAGGGTAAATACAGCTAATTAACACTTAGGAAGTAAGTATTATAAAAATCCCTTAATCTGCATCCTCTCTATTTAATTAATTAATTATTAACTACCTAGTATATTACAAACTAATAATAAAGCTAGAATCCTTCTAGCGCTTTAAGCTCTCTAAAATAACCTAAAACTAAGTATCCAACGCGCTGCAGCGATCTATGAAGTCTACTACCATACCTTACATCGCCGGCAGAAGGGCATACAGTCTCGACGCGAGACCATACCTAATTCGCGCCGGCTGTCTGATCTAGAGGAACAGATTATAATTCAATTCATCCTAGAACTACACGCGCGAGGGTTTCCCCCGCAACTGCGTGGTGTAGAAGAAATGGTCAATACCATGCAGTACCCACCTACCGGTAAGTAAAAAAAATATTTCCTTATATAAAATGCAATTTTTTAACCAGATTTAGGAAATCTACTAAAAATAATAAGAGTAAAATAATATTCCTATTTTATTTTAGAATTAAGTAGATTTTAGTATTTTTATAGTTTTCTAACTTTATGCTCTGCCTGCATATATACTACAGTTAATTCTTTTTCCTTTAAATTTAACCTCTTATCTTTTTCTATCTCTCTTAACTTAATTATATCCTTAATAGTATCTGCCCTTTTAATTACTTTATTTAGCTCTAAAATAGTATTACTAGCTACTAGAACTTCAGCTAATAATATAAACCTTTTATTAGGATTTAGTATTACCTTCCTCTTCTTGCCTCTACTTAACTAGCTAACTTCCTCCTTTAGGCTAGCTATTTTAGTGCTAAGAGAGGCAATCTTTAACTCTTAAGCTTTAAACCCTCTAGATATTATAGAATAGTGCCTTCTTATTAATAGGCTCTTATTCTTCCTTAGATCTCTAATGTAGCAGCTAGTTATTAATGTATAATTAGAGTTAACTTGCCTGCCTCTATAGCTATCTAACCTGGGCATTATTTCCTTCTTATCTGGCTAAATCTTAGGATATATAAGCGCTTTCTGATATAAAATTAGCCAGTTTCCTGTTATTTTCTAGCCTAAGAGGATATTTTTCTTTATTATACTTACTGCTCTGGCTTTAGTATAGGCCTTAATAAAGTTAACTTTATCTACTGGCACAGAATCAGTTAGGCTGGTGAGTTTCTGCAGTTCTTTTCTATAGGCAGCCTTAAATGCATTAAAGACACTATTATCCAGTAGCTGTAAACTATAAGAGCAGTATATAGGTAAGTAATAGTAATATATATTATTTAAAAAATATATAGCTATCTACTTATCTTAGATTTAGGGTTAGTACTATTAGCAGTATTTTTAATCTAGAATAAGTAAATACTTATAGATATATAGCTCTTATAGCTATTTAATATAATAAGCTTTATATTAGACTTATCTACTAGTTATATTTAAGGCAGATAGATCTCTTTAAGCTACTTAACTGTAATATAGTTATTTATCTAGCTATTATTAGATGAAATATAATACTAGTTAGTAATTTTTTTTAAACTTATCTATAAACTACTACTATTAAAGCTCTTTACCTTTAAAGATAATTCTAGGCTTTAGAAAATAGCTATTTATAGTAATAGCTTTAATAAAGGTAATTTAAGTATAAGACTGTAAGCCCTTAAAGAAGGCCTTTTTTCTAGGATTACTACTGCTAATAACTAAGAAATCTAAGCTTAGTTTTTTAGTAAATTAATAAGATTTATAGTAAAAGTAGTTAATACTTACTAAAACTAGCTATAATACTGCTTTTATTAATATTAATTATATTCTTTTACTTAATCTAGCTATATTTACTCTCCTAGATATTAAAGTACTAATTAATAGCTATTAAAATAAAAGAATTAAACTTTATAGTTTCCTGGCATTTTTTAACTTTTATCTTAATATTAGGATAGCATTTAATAGACCTAGCTAGCCAGTATACACTAATATGCCTTTCCTAGCCTTACTATCTTAAGAGGGCAGTAATAGTAGTATAAACTTAACTATAAGGAGAAGTATAGCTTAAGGCCTCTTATTAAAGTATCTAGGTAATAAATCTAAACTCCTATAACTTAGATAAAAGTTAAGTAGGTTAGGTAATCTTAGATCTTAATAGCAGGCCTCTTAACCTATTAGAGAGAGTAGTTTAAGGTATACTATTCTTCTAGGTAGCCTAGTTCTAGAAGAGGCTATTATCTATAATATCTAGTATAGCCTTAATAATATCCTTCTTTATATAAGATAATTAAAGTATATTTAAGGTAATAAAGGAAAGATAAGAAAGAGAAAATTCTAAATAAAGCTTTAAGGAGGCTAGTTTATAAGGGGGGCATTTTAAGACATTTTATATTAGTACTATGTAATTATACTATATATATTACTAAAGAAGTAATATTATAATATCTAATTCTATGCAATTATTAAGATAATAGACATTTTCTTATAAAAATATCTTTTCTTTTAATAAAGTACTATGTAAATGAAATTAGGCATTTTATATAGGGAAATATTTTTTTTGCTTACCAGTAGGTAGGTATTACCAGTAGGTGGGTGCTGCATGGTATACAGGTGCTGGAAGAGACGTAGGGAAGCCGCTGGCGCCTGGGGAACGGGGTCAGGGTGCAGTTCTGTCGCCGGGAGGTAATCTAGGACGAGCTCTTGGCCTGTACGGCGTCTCGTAAGAATGAGGAAGAGGCTGTTGCAGAGCTAGAGCTCTTACGCGCTGGTCGGAGCTTGAACTGGCTTGTCGACGAGCTCAAACAGCGCCGCCGGCGGGGCCAGGGCCAGATATGGGTACAGGTAGGGACCCCCGTGCCCCATAGCGCAGGCCCGGGTCCAAAACCAAAGCCGATTCGGAGCCAGGGCCATAGCCACCGGGAGCGCCAGACTCAGCTAGGGAGGAGGCAGACCGCCCCATCGACAGTAAGCCAGCCATTAAGTAGGATCTTTATATATTTATATAATAATACCTAGCCTATATATATTTATCTACTTAGAGGATGTATTTTTAAAGATTAAAGATATGCAGGATTAGTGTATTACTCTCTTGTAGTCCTTATAGTAAAGCCTAGCCCCCCTATTCCTTGTTGGAAAATCCGGGGATCCCCCTTCCCTTCAGGATTCAGACTAACAGTCTGAAAGTCCTAGATGAAATCATTTAGAGATATAAGCCCAAGAAGAATTCTCATTTCAATAATGAACAATCAATTTTTCATAAAATATATTTTCACCCAGCACTACTGCACAATATAAACAACATGGCTCGAGGCGGAGTTTCCCACCGGGCCAAAACTGTTGTAGGTCCACGGGCCTGCGGGGTTTGGGAAGACGATTCTCTGTGCTCAGATCGTTAAAAATCTCTCTCGTACTCCCGGCACGCCGGTGGTTGAACAACCTTGGCCTACCCTTGACACGCCCGTCGCGCATTTCTTCTTCACCTCCGATCTCGAAAGTCGCAAAGACCCCTATTTAGCGCTGCGGTCGTGGATTTCCTATCTTGTAGCGCCATGACAATGCATTCGAGCTCATCCGCCAAAGACAGGAGCTCAACTTGGAACCCGCCGCCGGCACGACGGGCGTCTTGCATGTCACCTGACCTTCCGCTTCGTCGCATTCAATACTCTGATGCGGTCACAAGCACGTACACAGTCTAAATTCTTCGTAAAGCAACGTGACAGGAAGCATTAGCTGCTTACGCGAGAGCAACTTATTTAGGCACTTAAATACAGTAAAGACCCTAAGGCGCAGGCGTTAATTAACTTGATTATAAAGCATATAGTATCTATTTGCAGTATGTATCCCTTTTAGAATAGAAAAATGCAGGGCCTTAAGGTATATGCCTATTACCTTAATTATCCTAGTGCATTTATTATATTTAGCCTAGCAGATTTATATTAGTAGAGTCTCTATTAGTATATACCTTAGTATAATAACTAGCTAGCTGCTACTAAGCTAGAGAGGATAGCTTTATTATGCTGCTTATTATAGCAAAACTCTTATATTATTACTTTTTACTTTTACTGCTAATATTACCTCTTTTAGAATATTATATTAAGTAAAAAGTTTAGTATTATAGATTACTAGGATTAATATAAATAATAAAGGTATAGTAGTTTATATAATTATAGCTTATACTAAATAGATAATTGCCTTAGAATTAATATAAAGGAGAAAGCTACTTATATTATATTTATATATATATAAGGATTTTATGTTACTGCTATTAACCCTAAGCTAAGTAAAACTATACCTTAAGGTAAAGGTAATCTGCTAAGTAAAGATCCCCTAAGCATAAAGATAATATTCCTGCAGCTCTTATAAATTATTAACTATTACTAGTGCTATTAGAGAAATACTATATACTGCTTGCATATAAGGAAGAGCACCAGTAATATTATAAGGGATATGAAGGGCACTGCAGCAGATATCAAGGCAGCTAATGCGGCTAATCCAGAGAGGGAGTGTTGCTTTAACTTCCCTCGTGCCTTGCGGGAGCTGGCCGCAGTTATCAGGAAGGAAGGAAGGAAGGTCGTACTACATCTTCGAGGCGGCCCGGAATGACAGCCTCATGAACCACTTCAATCCTGCGATTATCCTAGGCTAGCTAGCTAATATTAATATATCTCCTTACACCAGCTTATAGGCAGTTATTATATATACTGTAAAGTATTATAGTAAATCTAAGAAGAAGACTAAGCCTTACTGCAAATTTGCAGATTAGGTTTTGCTATATATAGTATACCTTTAACCCTTATTATCTTTCTACTCTTATCTTATAAATAAGCTTATTACTAAGAGGGATTACTTAGCGCAAGAGATTTCCTATCTGCTGCTTAATATCCCTCTATAGGAAGGCACTTAGATAGTTATTTCTATTAACTGCTATCTATTAGAATAATATGTATATTTATATTATATAAGTAAAGATATTAAGGAGACTATTAGTAGCTATAGGAAATATCTAGAGAGAAAAGACTAATATAAGGATATAACCTACCTTAAGTACTTATAATTATATAATCTTAAGATATAAAGTAGGCTTACTATAAACATAAAGAAGAGAGTCCTCTCTTACTTTCCTTACTATAAGTCTATAGAGGCTTCTCTCTAGTTTAATAACTTCTACTATATTAAATTAATAATAGCTTATTTATATTACTCTCTATAAGAGTTACTTATTATAAGCAGGCAGTAGCTTGATTCCTTTGCGTTTGCATTTAAGGGCTGCAGAGAGCACTATAATACTTATACAGATAATCATTATAGGGAGCCAGATATAAATAAATTGAGGGTAGAGGATGATAAATTTAAGCCTAAGGTCTATAAGGAGCCTATTATAGAGGAGCACTAGCATGAACTCGCCTATATACTGCTTAACTGCCTACTAGAGGAAGAGGATATTAAGATCCTTAGCTACTAAGATATTAATATTAATTATAACTAGGCCCCTTATATTAGATAGTATGCAGATAATAAGATTCTTAATAGTAACTACTAGAAGCAGTATAAAGCGGAAAACCCTATAGACCTTAATATAGATAATTAGCCTTTAGAGGCTTATAATTCCCTAAATCCTTACTAGTATCTAGTGTATAATATAGTAATAGACTATTTTTTAATATAAAATCCCTTCTAGTTATTACTTTATATAGATAGTAGAGGCAGTATTAGTAAGTTATATCTTATTAACCTGCTCTCTATATACCTCTAAGCTGCAATAGGAAGGAGAGGGATACCTATTTAGCATGCTATGCCTATAGGTATTACAGGAAACCAGATATTAGGCACTACCTTATACTCCCTGTTATACCTTTTAATTAATAAGGACTTCTAGTACCTATTGCTAATTAATAAGGCTTAGATCTAGAAGAAGCTAAAGGATATTAAGTATTTAATTATTAATAAGAAGAGCATGCTAGGATTGCATTAGCTATTATAGATTAATAACTATCTCTATAAGGCGTTTCTAAGTAGGAATAAAGAGTTCTTTAGCAGCTTAAACATCCTGCTAGTTAGTGATTTCTTTTAACTCCTCTCTGCGCTATATAAGCTACTTTATTATAATAATAAGGTATACTGGGGTAAAGATTAAGGGGAGAAATGTGTATAGGCGCTTTAATAAAACAGTATTCTTAAAGGTTATTTAGTAACAGCGTGGTAATATTTAGGAGGCCTTTTATATAGCTTTTAGGGAATTGTAGCTGCTCTAACTATCTAAGGAGTCCTGGAAGCTCCTTTCCAGCTGTATACAGGTAAAGCTAGATAATTAGAAGGTTATAAGATTTATTAATGCCTTGTAAGTATATACTACTAAAGATAAGGTAAATAAATATAACTACTATTACTTTAACTACCTTAGCTAGCTAGTTATTTAGATTATAGCTAAGAATATTAGCCCTAGTGTAGCTACTGCCCTTAATAATAAGGCAGGTAACCTTAAGAAGCAGATCCCTATATGCATTAATGCCTATCTAATGCTAATATTTAACCTTTAGTAGCCTATTAGCCTTTATAATAGCGCTTATAGTACAGTTTATAATATTAGCTAAGCACTAGGGGTTAACCCTATCTAAGACCCTCTCTATCTTATTATACTAGAGTTTAATAAGTATAATAAACTAGTGTTTCTAACTACCCCTAATAGTAAGAAGATTATCTTAATTCTCCCTGTAGAGAGACTTCCTTATTAAAGCTACTCTTTATACTTACACCTAGTTCTCCCTTATTATATACTATACTATTACTATTTATAAGTTATAAAGCATTATAAAAGATATAATTATTACTAATCTCTCCTGCTAGGATTTCTAGATAGGGTTAAGCTATATAGCTATCTCTTATGTAAAAACGCTTAAGGGCTTGATATTAGATGCCCTATTTAATCGCAATCACCTGATTTACGCGTCTCCCCCGGATGGTATGAAGATGAAGATGAGGGATTAGCAGCTTCGGAGACGACAGGTTCTTACACGGAATCCCTATAAGACAACCACGGCTCTGCATAATTCTAGGTGATTCTGCTCACGACAAGAAGAAATGTTACAAAAATTGCTCCAGTGCGTAAATAATGTAATGGTTCTAAATAATTGTTTGGCCCGCGGACTCTCAGCCTTCGGCTGATTGTACCCCTTGCACCACCGCTCTAAAGTGCAAGGGGTGACGTAGTATTTTAGGTTTTAACAGGAGAATTTCTCGGTAGTGCTCAAGGATGAGTTCTCACAGTTACCTTCTGCATTGTGTCCCGACGCTACCGTATTGTGATTCAGTTGGTCACTCTATCAGTCTAGCATTAAGCTTCTCTATGTATAAACTATTAAAAGTATACAGAAAAACAAAGAGAGTTCCTACAGGTTGTAAGAGAATCTGCCGGGGGCCGCTAAACAATAAGTAACATTTTGGATCTTTGCTTCGTCCTTATCCCAGCTCACATCACGCCCGCTCTTAACTACCATCTTATGGCTATGCTTAAGATCTACCTTGCCATGAAAGCGAACTATAAATTCGCCTATATAAGGAGCTGTATCCTCGCTTATGTAGTTACGTTTAGTTGTGTAAGACTTCCTTATAGAATCCTGACTGAAGGGCCTAGCAAATGCATTAAAGGGACCTCCCCATTCGAATTCAGCTGAATTCAGATCGAAGCTGCCAGAGAGCATAGTGTTGTTCCCAGGTTCTACTAACAGGGGGTTCCTTCCGCTAGAGTTGGTTATTAGGGCTGTAAACTGGCTGCTGTCTGTTGCTCTATAGACTCTAAGTCTATTATATATGCATTTAAATTCATATCTGTTGTCTATACTGGTCATATCCTGTATCCTGCAGGTTGGATTATTATGGCTTATAGTATCAGATGGATTAAGCCTGTATATGACTTTATTATAGTGAAAATCTGAGACAGTTTTAATAGCAAGGTTAACAGATAGCGGAAGAAATGTGTTATCGTGATGTGCAAGGAGTTTGGACTGGTTAACGCCCTTGGGCCATCCATATAGAACGCTAATGAAGGGGTTTTTTGGGCGCGGCATGAGAGGTCTGCTATTCCCTGCAGCGGAATGCATAGGATCCAGTATAGACAGTACGCTAGTCAGCTTCCAGTTGACCCTACTTTCTGACTCCTTGCAAGTGCCATTATAATGATCGAGCTTGATTGAAATTTCCTATTCTTGAGTGTTAGATGACAGCTATTTCTCGTTTCTGGTTACAGGGATTTCTCTCCACTTACTATTGTTCCATTGTAGTATGTGCCAACCTATCGATGCAGCCAGACTGGACTGGTATGACCAACTTCCATCCGACATGCATCATTGCGTGCTTTTTCCTCGGGGCTAGGACCACTGTCACTACTGTCGCCGTCACTGCTTCCTCCGCCACTGCTTGATCCACCGTCACCGCCGCCTCCTCCACCTCGATGAGCCTGCACACAAAACGCACTTGCAAGAAGCGTAACGATTAAGAGCTGAAAACGAAGCGTGCTGAGATATGCCATTTCGATGATAGTTTACAAGCAGCAAGCCGGAAGGCTAGAGAAATAAAGAGACAATAAAAACGTGCCAGCGATGCGCAAGGTAAGCAGATGTCTCGATGGACGAAATTTACGCCGGTTGCGCTAATTAAAGGCCCGCGGAAGCGGTCTTTCCTTCCGCCCAATGCAAATCTTTACCCCGTCACTTTAGCCGCACCAAGCGTTCGCCGAATAGCTAGCCACTGGTTTTGAATCCCTTCATTTAACGTTATGCTTAATTTAAGCTGGTTGATGACTAAGGCATGTGATCCCACGGCGGCGACTGATAGGTGGGCGCCCGGACGCCCATTTATCCTTGGGCGCGTGTCTGCTTCAAATTTCCCTACAGTCTCTACGCTACTTTCAGTTATTCGTCCGCAGCATAATGGAAAATGGGGTCGAGCGAAACGGCTGCTCGTTTTCCAGATGACTGTCTTCCTCCTGAATGCGAGTGCATATGTCGAGATGCCGTATTTAAAGCGATTAATAGCTGGGCAGCTCCACGGGGCTATGCCTTTGTTACTGGAAGGTCCCACAAAGAGAAGACCGGGAGGCTTACAGTTACGTTCACTTGTAATCGAGCCTATCGCCCTCCAGATGCATCAATAGAACGTAGACGGAAGACACGCACCCGCGGCACAAGCTGCCAGTTTTCGGTGCTTGCAAAACAGAGCCTTGACAAGACCAGGGCTGCCGTCAGATCAGATTAACCATCAGATATATCAATCGGATCGATCGATTCAAATCAGATATGGAATTTTGTCAGATCAATCGATTCAAATACAACGTCTGTACATCTGTGTCGCAGGCCGGGCATGGTCTCAATGGTCCTCAGGAACAACAGCCCTTAGTAATCAAGCTGGGTGATTTAAAGTAAAACCTGTGGGATGGAATACCCCACACAGAAGATAGAACCAATCAACTCACTACTGCTGCTCATTATGAATGACCCGACCTTCAATCCATTTTAAGCACATCCAGTGCGACACGAGGAATTCCACGCCAGGGAAGTTTTATCCAAGAACTTTCTCCCAAACGCCTGGACATACGTTCAAAGGACCCTCTGGAGCGCCAAAAACAACGGATTACTTGACGATAACCCAGACGGGACCGACTTCGAACTCTCCGAAGACGAACTTGCCTTCTCGATCAGTTGTGTAAGTAGGGATCAATGATTGGTTTAGGTTGTCGGTTTTCGGTTGTGTTTGGAAGGGCTCGGCCAATCAGACGAACAGTGTCCACCCAGCGCGCGCGATCCCTGCTCAGCAGCATCCCTGTTCTTAGATGGTAAATGATAAGATATGATAAGATAAAGGGAAAACCCTGAGAATGCAATAAATATTAATTAATCCGGGCTAATCTGGACAGATGCAACCCTCATCCTTGGAGCAAGCGCCTCTTCATTTCCTTCACGTTTTGGAATAATTCTTGCCCAATGAGAGTCC
The DNA here is from genome assembly GCA_013183765.1 of Fusarium xylarioides. Lineage (NCBI taxonomy): Eukaryota > Fungi > Ascomycota > Sordariomycetes > Hypocreales > Nectriaceae > Fusarium > Fusarium xylarioides. Next base: position 110,542 of record SRZU01000132.1, on the reverse strand, counting down.
TAGATTGAGGCATCGAAAGTTTCATATCTATACATAATTTCTTTGGACTTTAATAGGTAGATGAAAGAAAAAAAAAGCAAGCAGTCGATTCACAAGTAGATGTTTTAAACCGTGCAGGGGGGGAAATCAAAATAAAAGGGGCTGCTGCATCACAATCCGGGTCAAAATCATCATTGGCGAGGAGTAATGAAATAAAAACAGTTGCAAACCCAGGAGGCTTGAAAAACTGCGTATGAGAAAACACTCTGTTGCATTTTCGGAGGATGGGCCGTCGGGCACTTTCAATCGAAGAAAGCGAGCACGTGCTCGAGAACGCATACGAAAGCAGAGGCTTAAGCAACATCTAGAACATCGAAGCGACAGAGCGGTTGCGCCCAACAGTGTTCGCACCAGTCTGGCGTCTACCTGGTGGACAACGCCAACCATACACCCCCAGTTGCCGGAAGTATGATTGTACCTGATCCCAACGACGCTTTCCCCCATCACTGTTGTCCCTCGCTTTATCTTTATTTTTATTTTTATTTCCATTTTTGTCTCTGATCTTCCCGCTCACATGATTGACGTTTTCTTCTAACCCGACTCCAGTCCGAACGAGCATACTTCATCCTCAGGAAACTACCCTGTATCCACGCAATGCTTTGGAGGAACCATCAGGTCGAGACAATAAGCTCACAGGGGGTACCGCCCCGCGAACCAGTCAAGCAACATCCTTCATCCCTAATCCAGAGAATCCTACAATGACGCACGCTACCGAGGACGTCACCACATCATCGTCATCATCATCCACGCGGCTCCCCTCGCGACAACCGCTTCCGCAATCATGCAGTCCGATCACAGCACCTAAGACAGGCTTTACGGCAGCGTCAGCAGCGCCATTCCTAGCCTCCATCATTGAACCCAATAACCTAGTCTCTGCTCACCAGAACACGCGCTCATTGCTCTCGCCGAAGCCTAGTTATTTCGAGTCGTTGCCAGCTGCCCACTTAAGGCATCAGCCGGAAGCTCTTCCCCCACAGTTCTATCCGCGTGTGCCCGGTTCCTCGGCCTTGGCATGCTTCATCCAAGCTCTAGGCGCGCAAGGAATTCATGATAATCCCGAATTCGTTGAGCGCAGCAGCGCAGTGTATGACCAGGTTTTCCGGCATTCCTTCAGCCCAAAATGTCCTTGTGAGTTCGGACACAATCACTGAGGTTTCTTTCAACATGCGATACTAAGAAAAGCTTACAATTACAGGCTCAGCTCTAGTCGAGGCAAATGACTGCCAAGCATGCCAGTGAAGTAAATAGTGTAGCCATAAATAAGACGATATCATATTCAATATCATATTGCCTGCATGGTATTTTTATACTGTGCAGTGCAAGCAACACCAGAAACCATGTAGTACAGTGCATAGTTGTTTAAATATTGTATAAATATGATATTAAATATAGTGTAAATACTATATAACTAGATTAATATGAGGTCTCTCCCTATATATGAAGTATTATGAAGATCCTAATTTACAGAACTTTTTACTAATGAAGTGTAACCTGGTTAGGATGTTGATCTGCACTCGGCTGATGCTAATAGTAATAACACTACTAAATAAAGGCCTCACTATAAACTCCTAAGTGTTTGAGTATGTAATAAGCTTGCCAGCTCTCCGAGAGCTTTTAGTTCTTCTTTTCTTTAATATAATTAATTTATTGGTTTCTAAGAACACTTCTGGATGAATAAGGCCTGTGCCCCTTACACGAAGCGTGTTAGCTCCTGAATCTTTCCCTACTTTATTAATAAGTCTTATTGTATGAAATAATGACTTCTTAGCGCCCAGGCATTAGCGTTTCCTTCACGGCTACATCATCCCAGACTTCCCTAGCCCCTGATTCGTCGGTTATCAGCGACAACGGAGATTCTGATATCAGAGAGACATCTATTTCGCCGTTGTTAGCCTCTCAATTTAAGAAGAAGAAGCATACGTTGAAGATATGGGATCATACGCCCTTCAGAAGCAACCAGATCATCCGTAATACAGAAGGTCAGATTATATGGCGTTGTAAGTACTGTAAAGGGAAGCCTACTAAATATCTCAAAAATGGAGGCACGGCACACATCTACAAGCACCTTAAATCTCACACTACTCTCGATATATTAACGCCTAATGAAGAAAGGGCTGCTAAAATATGGAATCACCTTGAGGAAGCCTTCTTATGGATGTCTTAGAACATGAATCCCCTTAAATGCTGTTGATATGATGATGAAACGATAGATCTTGATGCTGATAAATTTGAGTAACTGTATGTAGAGTGGATTGCAGACTGCAGGATTGCACTTTGTATGCTAACAAGAGAAAGCTTTTGAGTGTAAGTGTACTAATATACTTAATATTAATGGTTTATATACTAATCTTATGCCCTTTTAGCTTGCTTAAATTCCTCAATCCTGGAGTCCTCTCGATTTTACTTACATTATATTAAACGATTCGCGAGTGAGTGATGTAAATGTTTGAGATGCAAAAATGATATATATGATAAGTTCTCTAATTAGCTGTCTTAAGAATACATTTTACTGTTAATATATGGTCCTCTCTAAATAAGCTTGGTATCCTTGGTATTGTTGTACATTTCATTGATAGTAATGGCGAGCTGGTTTCATATTGTGTTGCTTTACGAGAGGTATATGGCAGGCATTCAGGAGAGAATCAGGCCTATATTGTGATGAATGTCATCGAGGATTACAGAATTGTCACCCAGATTGGATACTTTGTTTCAGACAATGCAGACTCGAATGACACGTTGATGAACTCTCTACAGAAATGTATGTCTCTATCCGTTTATTGAGAGAATAATACTAATGATTAATAGTGTTAAACGAGAGGCACAATATTATACAATGCGAAACATTACTGCCTTTATTGTAATAGTTATACCATTAATCTAGCAGCGCATGCGTTTATACTCCCAAAAACCGCACCTAATAAAGCCCCTATGAAAAACCAGGTTAAAAAGGACACTACAAGTGAATATATTAAGCCTTTAGACGCTAATATATTGAAGTGGAGAAAGGCTAGTCCTCTTAGCAAGCTCTACAACATTATTATCTTTATCCAATATAGTCTACAACAGATATAGAGGTTAAAAGAGATTAGTGAGAAAAAGGGTCTTCTTTGTGACAACAATATAAGATGGAACTTAAAGTACTATATGATTAAGAGAGCCATTAAGCTCGCAGATTAAATTAATTACTATTGCTTAAAGGAGAAGGACCTTAAGTTTAATTCGCGTATGCTATATATCTAATTAAGAGGATAATACTAATAGTCTCTAGTTTCTGAATAAGACTGGGCTGAGCTAAAAAAAATTTATAACTTCCTTAAATCATTTACTGATGCTACTAAGGCTACAGAAGGCTACGCGCATATAATCAATTGAATGCTACCTATAATAGACTTCCTGCTTAGCAAATTTAAGGCTGCATAAATCGAGTACGTAGATGACGCTTTTATGGCGCCTTGTATTGATGCTGGATAGGCGAAACTCGATGCATATTACACTCTTACAGAGCGATCGTCTGCTTATATTATACAGGCTTGCAAATAAATAAATTAAATCCAAATCTATTTAAATTAAATTAAATCTATCTAAATTAAATTAAATTAAATAGGCTATAATATTATTTAAATTAAATTAAATTGCAATATCTAGATTTATTTAAATATCTAGCTATTTAAATAAGCCCCACTTGTAATCTGGCTTAATTACTGCTAGTTATTATGCCCCTACCTGTATTGCATAAGGTTATATAAAATTCTAGTTTCTTACTATCTTACAATATACTACATATAAAATCAGTTTATTCTAAACCTATATTAGCCTTATAATAAATATACTATACTACTTTATAAATATAATAGTCTAAGAATATTATAAAGTAATTAGTAATTTATAATAATTCTTATAGTTTATTTAATATAGTTTAATATGTAAATACTAACTAGGTATTAAGAGCTCTTTTTAGTGCTTCTTTTACTACTTTTAGCCTCCTTAATAGCCCTGACCTTAGTTTGCTAGAGATTAAAGGAGCAGCAGCAGATAATATATCATTTTCAGTTAACTATATTAGCTATAAAGGCATTAACTGGAATTGCCTTTTAGGGTATTCTATTTATAAATATAAAAGAAGGCTATAAATAGAGTAGGTATAGGAATATGGATTTAATATTAAAAAAGATAGCTTTAGTTACTGATTCTAGCTTTATAAAATGTATTACTAGAAGAAGGCTATAATTACCTATATATATAATGCTATATCTATAAGCTAAGTAAACAGTTATATAGAAAATATTTACTGTATTAATAAAGATAGATCTATACTATAGCAGAAGAAGAAATAATATACTCTTTTTAATATAGTTAATCTAGACTCTTATTAGCTAAAGGATTAAGCCTTAATAAACGCATTTATAGTATTATTTAAACCTACCTGCTTTTAACATTTACTTATACATTAGGTAGTATATAATAATATTCCATTTTATAAGCTTAAGAGCCTATACTTTTGTAATCTTATAGTATATATAAATAGTGCTATTATAGATTTAGAAAGTCTTCCTACCTATAGTATAATTTACAAATAGATTGTTTAGACCTTTAGTTGTTATAAAGGCATTATAATAGAATTACTTAGCTGTTCTCTTAGCTGCATTAATATCTCCTTTAATGCATAGTTATCTTACAGGTTTACCTCTCTGCTTAGCCTTACTATACACTTTTTTAATAATAAAGGGAAGTTCTGTATATTTCTTCTAGGCTTGCTATGTGTTAAATGTTAAAGGGTTTACCCTTAACTTTAGAATTAAGATTTAAGTTTAAAGTTTAAAGCCTTAAACTCAAATTATAAGACTTTTATCTAAGACTTTTTAAGACTTAAGTCCTAGAAGGAACTAGTTAAAGATATAAGATCTTAATAGTCCTTTAATTGTAAAAGGAGCAAGCAATATATATAATTTACCTTAATATCTAACAGTTAGAAAGGGATCGTTATGGGTCTTCCTTGCTCCTAATTGCTGTCGGATTCAACCTCACAAAGTTGTAACTTTCCTTAGCATATGTCGTTCGTTACTCTCCGCTGCAGGTGGGGTCTTTATTCTACTAGGGAGGTCTGGCGATGCTGCTGAGTGCTTGACGCTGGTGAAGGGTGAGCAAAACCAGGGGATGGAGAGGGGATGAGTTTGCCGTCGAGCTCTACTGGACTAGTCCTTATTAGGTAAGGGCTGCCACACGCCATGACAAAGAAGCACCAATGACGACGCGTGTTCGATGTTGAGGGGCTTACATGAGGGCGGCTGACTAACATAAGAGCTCGGATAATGGCTCTGATTGGCCTGATCTAAGTGCCAGATCTTTGGCACCTCTTGAGTACCGGGTAAGTTGTAAGGAAAGGGGGCCATGAGCCTAACCAGCTATCTTCCATGGCATCATATCCCGTACCAAGCAAAAGCCGCTCGATAACGTCCGGACCAGAGTTGGGTCCTGCAAAGGGAAAGTCACCGATGTATACATCCATTTCACAACATACCCAAAATGGCAGTTTAAAAGATATGACCATAAGGTCATAAAATGGGATTATTTTAAGCTAATAGGAAAGTACAAAAACATTAAGAGTATTCAAAAAGTAGCCAGAGTGGCTCAGGAATATATAAAAAAGAAACTAGCGAGAACAGGTCTCAAAGAAGAAATATAAACTTAACTAGTCTTTGAAAAGTTTTAACTATAATCTTGACATATTTTCTCAAACCGTGTACTATAGTGGTTAACTAAGACGCTTTTTATGCGTATATTATTACCCCGCACTACCATCTCTACTCAATGCACACAGACCTCGCCGCACGTGACCACTTCCATGAAGAGAAGCAGAGCGGTGGATGAAAAGTTAGTTCAATGAAGCAATTTCTGCCAAAACATCATAAAACTTATTGTGAAGCTAATTCCGTAGGGCATCAGCATGTAAGAAGCGAGGACTTGTTTTTTTGCGTATGTGGTTCGGCCCAGTAGATTCGATTGACTACAGTACAAGATATATGGTGCTTTCGTCATCAATCATCATCACCAGTCGAATCCATTATTCTCTCATCATCCTTCTTGACCACTCTTCAAACAATGTGGTATCTATACCTGTTGCAAAGTAATCAATACAAGCTGATGACGCCGTCTAATATACTAAGCACTGACAGTGCCAATGTACTAAGGTAAGGGAGGAGTATGAGGTTGAAACGAGCTTGGCTCACCGGTGATCTGTCCAGACTGTCATCCAGAAGAGGTAACTACCTAGAAGCCTGATGATTCCGAATAATGAGATGTCGATCAAGCAACCTCCCCTGATGAGAGAAGGGTCTATATTGCTGTCAAAGCCTCAGTCGCGTTGAAGAGAATCGCCGTACAGCGCCCAAGTGATAAATCTATTATATTGGTAATTAAAGCGCGGAAGAAGAACAAAATAGCAGTCAGAAAACTTATTAAGAGATATGTTATTACAACTCTGGTAGCCTTTCTGAAAGTCTCAATCGTCGAAGAAGTATTCACGTCTACCGATGCGGTGTGATACATTGAAGCTCTTCCGTACCTTACGGTAACCCATAAGAACGAGACACTTGTATGGCGCAAGGCCGGTATAGCTACCCAAGAGGCGACTATCCATTGGTCTTGCAGGATTTCCCAACTCTAGAATAAGCTACTTCTTTTACTGTAGAGGAAGAAAGAAAGGTAGGGTGTTTTACAAATGAATCTCTCTCCGATCAATCTGTATTATATTGGATCAGTATGATGATATTAATGAGGCTTCAATATTGTTTCATACCGCCGCAGACTCGAATTTGATATAGAAAGGCTTAATAGGTATTTTGTTTTTGGACTGTAGTAAACCAGTGACCTACACACTCTATATATGCTAATGCATCCCATTTATCATCAGCAGCCCCTAATAGAACGGCTTTCAATCTTCACTGCGAGAATAAGCCAACGTAGGAGGAGTATGTAAATAATTTCTAAGCCTGCGATTAGCTGGTATTCCCCGCTGCTGCTTCTAGCAGTAACTCACCACCTAAGAGTGAAATGGACTATTTTCTGCCCTCCCTTAGCACTGCTGTTTAGTAATCGTGTACTTAAGCTAAGTATTCTTATTAAAGTTTATATCTACATGCAGTATTAAAAATAGATCTTTCTATTACCTATAGAGTTCCTGTATATTATTCTTTATATTAACTAGCTTTAATTACATTCTCTTAATAGTTTAGCTAGTAGCTACAAATCTAGGTCTATTTTATTTATTATATATTAAGCTTCCTTTAAGCTGGTTTTTATTCTATTTCTTAGATAGGTTTATTTCTTTTTATACTATTAATAAAGAATCTTATTTATTTTATATAAATCCTTTGTTAAATTACTGTTAATACTACTGTTTATTGCCTTGGCATTAGTTATCATTTTACAGGGTAAATATGCTTAGTTAGGCAAATTCTATTTAATTAACTATAGCTTCATTTTGCCTGCTAAAGGACTCTTTAACTTTTAGGTGTAAACTCTTTCTTATATATAGAATTTTTTTTATTCTATATAATTAACTTTACAGAATTTTCTAGGCAATTATATTATGCATAAACTCTAAATGCTACCTATAATAAAAGCTTACTTACAGGTTATTACAGATATATCCTGCAAGTATAGTAATGCTTTAGATCTAGAAGCTATACTTATTCTTTAACTTATAAGAGTATAGGTCCTTTATGCCTAGAGTGCTTAGCTGCTATACCTTTCTATTAAGCTACCTTATATAATAAAAGCTTCTAGTTAAGCAGTAAAAGAGCTTATACTTAAAGATAACTAGCTAAAGTAACTAGTTATCTATCTACTAACTATAGCTAATAGCTAATACTTACCTAGCTTCTCTTTATATCTTGAATTTAGCTTTAAGAGTTAAATTAGTTTAAAGGAAAGTAATATTATTACTATTAATTAGTTAGTTATTATAATAGCTAGTAGAGATAAGCTGTAAGTATTATTAATTAACTTCTACTAGTTATGCATTAAGTGAGTTTAATATCTTAACTATAATTAAGGTTAGTGTTATTAATCTTATATAGTTAGGGTAGAGAACTTGCATCTAATAGAAGCTTAGTTAGTTTCTTAATAATTTATTAAGATAAGTATCTTTAAAGATAGATTAAGAAAGGTTAAAGTTATAGGGGAGTTATAGACCCTGTTAGTTAAGCTTTTTATAGCTCTTTAGCTAGTTAGGTAATATATTTATTATAATTAGAGTTGCTTAAGATGCTACAGCCTAAAGGTAACCTTATTAATTAAGTTTATTAAGATTTCAGTCTAGCCAAAGACTTTATAGTTAATACTTTTATAGCTGTTATTAGAATACCTAGGTTCTATTTATTAGTTATTACTGGGTCAAGGCTATAAAATTTTATATAAATAATATACTATAATATATAATTTAAAACTCTTTATAACTAGTATTATTTTCTTTATATAAATCCTTTAAACTCTTTAGTTTTATTTTAGCCTACTGCCTTTATATATTTATATTTTTCTTTAACTCTTAAGGTTTTATAATACTCTATTAACTTATAGATTTCTTATATTTTTATAAGGCATAAATACTCTAAAGCCTAGTTAATATATATAGCTTTATTTTAAGTCTTATAATAAGTTATAATAAGTTTTTAAATCTTATTATTAAATTTATAGTAATAATTAAAAGCAATTAAAATAATATATTACTTAGAAATTACTTTAATTATAATATCTTTATCTTTATAATAGTACTTAGTAAATATTTCTATAAGCTTATAAAAGAGTTTTAATTAAAGTATTATATTAATAAGTAATCCCCTGTTTATACTAATAGTGCACTGATGTTTAGCTAGTCTTTATGATTGTAGACTGGTTACATGCTATATAGTGTAATTAATTCTGCCCTCTATTGCTACTAACGCTAATGTTATAACTTTAGGTCTTTGACTTTAGGCTCCTAAACCTATATAAAACTTAATACATTTTTCTTCTAATAGAACCCCACGATTACCCCTCTCTTATCCTCACTGCGGAGTGATTCTTGTTGCCCTCTTGGCCTGCTACCTGATGGCCTCGAGCCACTCGTTGTACAAGCCGCCGCAAATGGCTATAATGAATTCCCTTTCCTTGACCTCTAGATCTGTCCCTTTAAGCAACTTCTCTCCAAGCGCATTGAGTGCCTTTATCTTAGCATTAAGGAAGCCTCTATTAACCAGCTTGTAATAAGGCCATGTAACCTTAAGGATCTTGCAACTAAAGGCTGCCCGCTTAATGCGGTTAATATCATCTGTATACTCCTAGGCCTTTAGGATCTCTATCGCCTCATCATATAGCTTGTAATGGTCACCGCTGCTGATAGCTTGGTTGATTATATCCTTCATTTCGGTTGCATTAGGTCCTTCTGTCAGATAAGGCTCGTCGGGATCGGGAGTCTGCAGGCTTCTTCTGATATGCATCGTGATGGTGTAGCTGTGATGTTGTTAGCGGCTGCGATCAGAAGGTAGGTTAGATGACTTACTGCATGTTGGACGATTGAAGCGTGGTATTGTTTGAAGTGGGTTGCAAGAGGAAGATCTAGCCCAGCTGAAGAGCAAGAAAGGCTCTCTAGCTGGCTTAAGTGCAGTTAGGTTTAGGCTGTAATTAAGGCAGCTAACTTAATAATATTAACTTAATGAAGCTTTGCTGCCTAGGAGGCAAGTAATGTTTAAATTATGATAGACTTTAGAGATGCTTGGATACCTTTTGAGGCTGATATGCAAACTTAAAAAAAAAAAAATATTAATAAGTAATAATTTAAAAGATAAAAATATATAAAGGCTATATATTTATAGATATAGCTAATTAAATATATATTTATATATAAAAGTATTTAGAAGATAGACTTAATGCTATATTTTAGTACTAATAGTAGTAAAATTTAACTATTAATTCTTAGGCTTAAACTTAATTATTATTTATATTTAAATTAAAATATCTTATTATATTAGTATTTATCTCCTGTTTATACTAATAGTTTACTGATGTTTAGCTAGTCTTTATAATTGTAGACTGGTTACATGCTGTATAGTGTAATTAATTCTGCCCTCTATTGCTGCTAATGCTAATAGTCTTTAACTTTAGGCGCCTAAACCTATACAAAACTCAATACATTTTCCTTCTAAAACCCCGCGATTACCCCTCTCTTATCCTCACAGCAGCTGCAGTTCGGTCTTCTTCAGTACTCGCTGGATCTGGTCCTGGATGGCCTTGAACCACTCATTGTATATATCATTGCAAAGGGCATCAATAAATACTAGCTCCTTATAGCATATATGTATCCCTCTAAGCAACTTCCCTTTTAGCTTATTTAGTTCCTTTAGCTCCTTAATAAGGAAAGCCTTCTTAATAGAAGGGTCTTGCCTATAGAAGCAGTATATAAGCAAGAGGATCTTATAACTAAAGGCTACTAGCCTTATGTAGCTAGTATTATCTATTTCCTCCTAGATATATATAACTTCTATTACCTTATTATATAGTTAATTATAATCTTCTTTATTAATAATAGCTTAGTTAATCTTATATATTATATTATAGCCTTCTATTAGATAAGGCTTACTAGGATTAGGCTTATTAGGATTAAACTGTAGGCTTCTTCTAATAATAGGCATTATAATAGTATAGCTGTGATGTTATTAGCGGCTGCGATTAGAAGGGAAGGCAGGTTAGATGACTTACTGCGTGTTAGATAATTAAAGCATAGTATTGTTTAAAGTAGGTTGTAAGAGGAAGATCTAGCCTAGCTAAAGAGTAAGTAAGGCTCTCTAGCTAGCTTAAATGCAGTTAAGTTTAGGCTATAATTAAGATAGCTAACTTAATAATATTAACTTAATAAAGCTTTACTACTTAGAAGGTAAGTAATATTTAAATTATAATAGACTTTAAAGATGCTTAAATACCTTTTAAGGCTAATATATAAACTTAAAAAAAAAATATTAGTATTTATACTTTAATAAGGCTTTTTACTAATATTAAATAAATATTAGTAAATATAAAATATAAATTAGTTTTTAAAGGATTTATATATTATTAGGCTTTTAGTAATAGGTAATAACTTAAAAGATACTATTACTATTCTTAAAGATAGCTATATTAATTTTAATAATATTCTTTTAAATATATTAAATATAATAATTAAAATTTAAGTAATTAAAGCTTAAAATAGCCTTACTATTATATTAGCTATTTTTAGTAAAAAAGGCCTTAATAGAAATAGAGTAAAGACTATTTATAATACTTATATAAAGGTTCTTATTATAGTTATCTTTAAAATGCTAAAGAAAGCTTATAGAAGTAAGATAATTAGCTTACTGCTAAGTACTTATAGTAAGTAAGTTATTTTAAGAAAGAGGGCTATTACTTATAGCTTTATAGGCCTTATTATAGAGGTTAATAGCCTCTTATTAATTAGTAGAAAAACTATAGCTAAGATTAAAGCTAGAAATAGAATTCTAGTTAAGGGCTTACTTTAGCCTTTTAGTAGGCTAAATAGTTATAAGCTAGGTATAAATAGCAGTAATAATATATTATCTAGAAATATTAAGCTATTCCTTAAAGTTAAACTTTTAAGGCTAAGAAATATAAGTAATTTAAAAAGTATTACTTCTACTATTAAAAATATAATAAATAATATACTTAAACTTTATAACTATTTTATAATACTTATTTTTATTTTATAATTTATTATTATAAGAAATAGCTATAATGCTAGTAATAACTAGAAAAGTAATATAGCTTAAGAAGTATATCTTTTTTTAAAGTTAATATTATTAATAGTAAATTAAATTTAAATAATAATTTAAGCCTTTAAGAAAATAAAAAAGATAATAAATAAAAAATTACTAATTAACTTCTTAATAAGTAAATAAGTAATTAATTTATAAAGTAAAAATTAATAAGCTTAATTAAATTTAAATAAAAAAAGAATTAAAAAATATAAAATAATTTTAATACTATTTTTAATTATTTTAATACTATATAAAGCTATAAAGCTATAAAGCCTTATAGTAAAAAGTTCTATATATACCTTTTTTATATTTTTATTTTTAAAATAAAATAAATAATTTTAACTTAATACTTTTAAAATAAAGTATTATAGTATTAATAATAAGTACCTAGATCTTTACTTTTTAAATATTTATAAACCTTTTATATAAAAATAAATATTTATAAATAGTATTAAAATAGAAAATCTTATTAAATTCTTAGAAAATAGCTTATTTAATTTAAATTAAAGTATAATAAGTAATATAAAGCTTATATTTCTATTAAGTATATTATAAAATAAATTAAAAAGGCTAATTAAAAGCTAATATTTTATAATCCAGGTTATAATTATTATATAAAGTATAATTAAAAATAAATTAAATATAGTTTTTACTTTAATATTAGTTCTTATTACTTTAATAATTTATATTATTATATTTCTTATTCTTTATATTTTAAATTAGTATTTTTATATATCTTAAATATATATAAGCACTTTATAAAAATAGTAAGTTATAAAATAGTATTAAAATCTTAAATATTAATCTTAATTATCTCTTAGTAAATGCAATTCTATATTACTTAATAAATTCTTCTATTAAATAAAAGCTTTTTAAAAAGTATTAAATACTTATACTCTTTAGTATTAAAGTTTTAATTTATACCTTTTTATTAAATTTCTTTATATTTATTATATTATTTACTTTATTACTTTCTATATTATATAGCTAGTTTTCCTTTTACTTAATGCTATAAGTAGTAATAAAAAAAAGTAACTTAAAATCCTTTTTTATAGTAATATTAATATTAAAGATTTAGCTAAAAGGAATAGATTATATATATATTACTTTATAGCTTAGATTATATATATATTTATTACTGTTAATACTACTGTTTATTGCCTTAGCATTAGTTATTATTTTACAGGGCAAATATGCTTAGTTAAGCAAATTCTATTTAATTAACTACAGCTTCATTTTACCTACTAAAGGACTCTTTAACTTTTAGGCATAAACTCTTTCTTATACATAGAATTTTTTTTATCTTATATAATTAACTTTATAGAATTTTTTAAGTAATTCTATTACGTATAAACTCTAAATGCTACCTATAATAGTCTCCTAGCTATAGGTTAGCAGAGACTATTATTATAAGTATAATAATGCTTATAATTTAGTATTTAAGCTAAGAGGTATTTCTTAATTTATAGAGTTACTGTTTAGCTTTGCCTATAGACTAAGTATCTATTAAGCACTATATCTTTCCTTAAAGCTACCTGCTATAATAAGAGTTCTTAAGTAAGCAGTAGAGAATATTACACTTAAAGATAGCTAGGCTAAGTAGCTAGTTATCTATCTAATTATTATAGCTAATTGCTTTTACCTATATAGCTTCTTCTTATATTGCCCTATAGGTTGCCTACTACTAAAGGGCTATAATATCTCTATTATAAACCCTTTAGTAGCGCTTATAGTAAGCAGGAGGGGGTTATATATACTATTAATAGATAGTAGTTACTAGCTACTAATTACTTAGATTTAATATCTTAACTATAATTAAGGTTAGCCTTATTAATTTAATATAATTAAGGTAAAGAACTTGCAGATAATTTAAGCTTACTTAGTTTCTTAATAATTTTATAATTATTAAGATAACTTTAAGGGATAGATAGATTAGAAAAGATTAAAGTTATAGGGGAGTTATAGACTCTATTAATTAGGCTTTTTAAAGCTCTTTAGCTAGTATTAAGGCTTGAATAAAATAGCCTATAAATTTACTGTAAGTAACAGGATAGATACTAGTAATAGAAGAGGTAGAGGTAGGAGAATTAGATAGATAAAAGGTTGAAACTGCTGAATGGTAAGGCATAGGGTAGGATTTATAGGATAAAGATAGATCCGCTAAGAAGAGCGATTTTTTTCAAATTTAATAATATATATTATATAATAGAAAAGTTGATAAGTGTCTGATTAAAAAGAAGTTCCCTGAGTGGGAAAACCTAGGTCTTATATAGACCTCTAGAAGAGCGGGCATTGTGATTCCCAGTGCGGGGTAGCCTCAATGATGAGAAGACTATCACAAAAACCGCTAAAATTCGGAGAAAAATAAGATATACTTTTTACCCAATTTGGAAGGCGCTAGGCTTTAGTATGCTTATAAAGCTTAAAGGGGAAAACAGGGTTTTTCGTGGTGTGTTATGAATCATCCAACTGAGGGGTAAAATCTCGTATACGTAATCCTCATTATATAATCATTACGTGACCGGGGTCACGTGACTTTCTCACTGATATTTCCTTAGTAAGAAATATTTAAAGTTTATAGAAAACTTTAATATGTAGAGTTTGCTTAATTCTCTACATATTGCTTAGGTAAGCACACCAATCGAAAGCCCTGAATTTTCTTATTATTTTAGTATATATTTTGCCCTGATTAGTCATCTAGAACATAATATATTTTTTAGTTATATAATAAGACCTTTATATAATATCAGGTCTTAACAAGGACTAAAGGCAGTAAATACTTCCTCTAGGTATACTTATACTATATTACTAATACAGTTTTAGAATTTTATTTTTTAAGAAATTTACCTTTTTTTTATATTTTTTAAGGCTAATTAAAAATTACTATTTATATAGCTAAGCTATCCTTTTAGTTATCTTTTTAATTTAATTTTCCTTTTTTATTACTTAATTATATATTTTACATTTTTCTTCTTTATTTTACTGCTTATATATAAGCTTTAATTTATAAGTCTCTTTAATATAGTATTATTTATTATATTATTAATAAAACTTATTTTACCTCTAATTGCTATAAGCTTAAATAACTTAGTTAAAGTAATATATTATAAAAAACTAATTAAGATAAAGTTAAATAGAAAAGATTTTAATTTAAAATAAGTATTTTTAAGCCTAGGCTGCTAGGGCTTTTTATTTATTTACTTAACTAAAATACTAAATTAAGAGTTTTTAGAATTTTATAATAATAGCGTTTTAATGCATATAAAATTTAACTTTATACTCTTTAGTTAATTAATAAAAAATACTACTATTAGCTACTTATCTTATAAGAAATTATATAAAACCTACTAATTACTAATAATATCTTTACTAATAGATAAGTAAGGGGAGAACTAATAAAATGTAATAGTAGTAATATTACTATATATAATTATAAAGTTAAATAAAGGGAAATTATACCTCTTATTATTATTATATTAATACTTACTTTTTACCTAGTCTTTAGCTATAGTATACTTACTAACTTATATAAAAGACTAGAATTATTTTATTTACCTTCTTTAGCAGTTAGTATCTTAAACCTTATAAAGTAAAGTAAAGGTTCTTTTATATTGCTCTCTGCTTACTTTTAATACTCTTAGCTTAGTAACTTATATAAGCTTAATAACTTAGTGTTAGCTTGGCATAATAGTGTTAGAAGTAAGTAAGGGGAGGTAATATAATATAAAGTATTAGCAGATCTAAAAGGAAGTTATATATAGCTAGCTATAAATCGGGATAGTAAGCCTAATGCAATTTAATATTTATTATAAAGTAACTTAAGATATAAAAGCTTTTATAAAATCTTAAATAGAATTATTATAATTTGCTTATTTTACTTAATAGCAATTACTATATTAATCCTGCTATAATAGCAGCTAGCTGCATTGCTAGGTTAGCTATATATAAATTATTATACATAGCTTAAAAAGGCTATTAAAACTAATAAATATAAGAGACTTAACTTAAAACTATTTAAAATATTACTTAACTCTAGAAAGTATTTACTTTATTATTAATACTAATAATTAAAAAAGAAAAAGAAAAAATATAACTTTTTAATATACTTAAAGTAATATCTAGTAAGTATTTATAATAAGATTTAATAGTTAAAGCTAATATATAGTTACTTATATTTACCTTCTAAAAGCAGTTATATTAGTAGGTTTACTTAAGTGCTAATAAATAAAGCTATAAGTCTAGGTTTTAGAAAGAAGTTTTTAAGTTATAGCTAAGTTATTAAATAGATTATAGATTAGCTGTAAAATATATTATATTCTCTTTTATTTACTCTTTCTTCTCTTTATAGTTTAATAAATAACTCTTATTATTAATAAAACCTAGTACTTTTCTTATATAAAAGCTTATATTAACCTTTACAGTTTATATTAAGTAAGTTTAATAGCTTTATAGAAGCTGCAAACTGCTTATTAAATTAGCCTTAAAAAATAAGGTTTATAATATAGTAGTTGTAAATAAAAGTATATTAAATCTTTTTATATAATACTTATTTACAGTTATAGTTTTATAAATGCTATTAGTATTAAAATAGTATATTTATTATAATTAGTAATATAACTTATAAAAGGTAAAAGAATTTTTTTTATTCTTCTAGTAAATATAAAAATAAAAGTAAAGTTTTATTTAAAAAATATAAACTAAGTAATTGCTAACTACAATCTTAATATAGCAGCTTATTTAAATAAGTTATTAGCTAAGAATTTTATATACCTTCTAGTAGTATATAATATTCTTTTTTAAGTAACTTATAAACTTAATAGAATAATATTTTTAAGTTTATATATTAGCCTTAAAAGGTATTTAAGTATCTTTAAAGTCTATTATAATTTAAATATTACTTACTTTTTAAGTAGTAAAGCTTTATTAAGTTAATATTATTAAGTTAATTGCCTTAATTATAGCCTAAACTTAATTGCATTTAAGCTAGCTAGAAAGCCTTATTTGCTCTTTAGCTAGGCTAGATCTTCCTCTTATAACTTACTTTAAATAATACTACGCTTTAATTGTCTAATATGCAGTAAGTTATTTAACCTGCCTTCTATACCTTCTAATTAAAGCCGCTAACAACATTATAGCTATACTATTATAATGCCTATTATTAGAAGAAGCTTACAATTTAATCCTAATAAGCCTAATCCTAGTAAGCCTTATCTAATAGAAGGCTATAATATAATATATAAGATTAATTAAGCTATTATTAATAAAAAAGATTATAATTAATTATATAATAAGATAATAGAAATTATATATATTTAAAAGAAAATAGATAATGCTAGCTATATAAAGCTAGTAGCCTTTAGTTATAAGATCCTCTTATTTATATATTGCCTTTATAGGTAAGACCCTTTTATTAAGAAGGCTTTTCTTATTAAGAAGTTAAAAGAACTAAATAAGCTAAAAGGGAAATTACTTAAAGGGATATATATATATATTATAAGGAGCTAGTATTTATTAATACCCTTTATAATAATATATATAATAAGTAATTTAAGGCTATCTAGGACTAGGTCTAGTAAGTACTAAAGAAGACTAAACTGCAGCTGCTGTAATGTAAAATGGATAAGAGAGGGGTAATTGCGGGGTTCTATTAAAAGGAAAATGTATTAAGTTTTATATAAGTTTAAGCGCTTAAAGTTAAAGACTTAAAGTTATAATATTAGTATTAGTAGTAATAGAAGGCAGAATTAATTATACTATATAGTATATAACTAGTTTATAATTATAAAGACTAGCTAAATATTAGTATATTATTAGTATAAATAGAAGTAATAAAATAATATAAATTTTCCTTTTTTATTAGCTACTTTTTTAATCTAGTAGCATTTATAATTTATTATAAGCTTAACCTTTAAATTAAAAAAGTTATACTTTTCCCTTTAAATCTATTAATATTTATAGTTATAGTAAAAGTAATTAACTAGAAAAGGCTATATTTTCCTTTATTTATACTTTAACTTATTATCTCTAGATAGTCTTTACTTAAGCTAGGTATATAGTTATTCTTATAATATAATATTTATTTCTTTTAACTAAGGCTAAGACTTAAATAGTAAGCGGCTTAATTAAACTTTTATATCTTAAGAATAGTGCCTTTTAAGTTTTAATTTAATACTCTTAGGTAACTTTTATATCTATTAACCCTTAACTGCCCTTAGTAAGGAGAGAAAGGCTTACTTTATTTAAAAGGAAAAAGGGTTCTTACTGTAATTAATAAAGGTAGCAGTAACCCTGTAGAGAGAATATATTAGTATTGCTTGCTATAGTAATAATAAAGCTAGCTAGTTTAATACTCCTTATACTACCTAGCTAGTTTAGATAGTATTTAAAGCTTTTAAGGAGAAAGAGAAAATAACTTTAGCCTATTATTATTTTTAGTTTTAATATAAACTCTATTAAAGTCTTAAAAGCAGTAAGCTTAATTAGCTGCAGCTGTAATAGCAGGGATATATACTAATTAGTATAAAATACTAGCTTATATTATATATTAGTTTTAAAATAAAAGGTAAATAGTACTATATACTGTAGTTAATTATTATATTAAAAGCTTATAAAAAAATAAATAAGACTATTTACTTTACTATAATAATAGCTTATAGGGATTATATAGTAACTTTTATAATTTAATTATAATACTATAAGATACTTTTTTATTTAAAGTATTTTTAAATTAAGTTAAAAGAAATCTTTCTTTTATAGCTAATAAGCAGAATCTTGCCTATTTAAGGTTAAAAGTTAATAGAAAAAATATAAATAAGCTAGATTAACCTATTTATTTCTTTAAGTATATTAATTTATACTTCTTTAAGTAACTTATTAAAGCTTTTTTTAAAAAGAAAACTTAATATACTATAATTAAGAATTTAACTTACTATTAAGATATAATACTTTATTATATATTTAGTTTTATTATCCCTAATATTATAAAACCTTAAGTTATTAGTAATATTACTATAAGTAATGCTAAGTTGTTAAAGTATATTTAAGTTAATAATTACAATTTTCTAGGTTATAGATATATACTAGCTAATTAAATTCTAGAGACATAATAGTAATATACTTATAAATATATAGTTTATTAAGATATAAGCTTCTTTAATATAGTTTTTAGCCTTTAATTGCATTAAAGGCTTATTAATATTAAACTTTTATTAATTTCTATAGTAAATATCTCCTTTATTAAAGTAATAGGCTTAACTATAATTATTAAAGACTTTAAAAGTAATAAAGCTATTTAGTAAATACTTTAATATCTCTATAAGTATTATTATTTTAAAATATATCTTAAAGAGTTAAAGTTATTTACTTAAAGTTAACTTATTTACTAGTTTATTTAAAGTTACTTATATAGCTTTTATACTAATATAAGCATTTAGTAAGTATTAGTTTAAAATTTAAATTTAAAGGTTTAAGGATTAATCTTTAAATAGTTATTAAATAAGTTCTTCTTAAGAGTAAGGGAATAGAGTTTTATTACTTAGTAATAGGTTTTATAAGTTTAGTAAATTAAAGAAATTAATATAAATTAAAGCAGTAATATAAATTTATTTAATTAAATATTAAAGATATATTATTACCTATAAGCAGGTATTAATCTCTTTTTTAACTTACTTACTTATATTATTTAAGTAATAATTAGCTGTTATTTCCTTCTAGTTTTTATTTTTCTATTAAAAAGAGATTCTAATAGTTTTACTACTATTAGTAAAGAAATATAATTAGTAACTTATATAATAATTATACTATAAGTTATATTTTATTTAAAAAGGCACTTTAGTTACTAGTATTTTTATAACTTAATAATTGCATTTAGTAATTATAGTAATAAATAAGTATAAAGCCTAAAAGTTTAAATACTATATAGTTATAGAAAAGTATAGAGTTAGTATAAATAAAGTTATATTATTATTAATCTCTAGATAGTATATATATTAAAATCTCTTAACTTTATATTTAACTATTTTAAAGGTATAATATATATATATATAGATAGAAGAGGTAATAAGTAAGTATTTTAGCAGTATTATATCTAGCTACTAAAGAACTTAGTTAAATTAATTCTTATTATAACTAAATTAAGCTTATATAGTTAAAAATAAAAAAAAATTATTATATAATATTAAAATTACTGTTTTATATACTTAGCTTTTTATCTTAATTATATATATTTTTAAAATAATTAGTTTTATTATTATCTATTTGCAATTTTAAAAAAGATTAAGCAGTATATACTATAAATAGTTAAAGGGCATTTAAGTAGTTAAAAACTTTACATTTTTAATTCTATAAATATAAAAAACTTATAATAATTTATTTATTATAATATAGTATTAATTAAATACTAATACTTACCTTATATCTTTAATCTTATTAATAGTAATAAGGTTATAGTATAAGGAATATCTCCTGTTTATACTAATAGTATACTAATGTTTAGCTAGTCTTTATAATTATAAACTAGTTATATACTATATAGTGTAATTAATTCTGCCTTTTATTGCTGCTAATACTAATAGTCTTTAACTTTAGGCTCCTAAACTTATATAAAACTTAATACATTTTTCTTCTAACAGAACCCCGCGATTACCCCTCTCTTATCCATTTTACAGTATACCGTTCCCCTTATCTTTACAGCGGCTTAGTCTTCTTTAGCACCCTTTTAGCCTGCCTTTAGATAGCCTTAAGCTACTTGTTATATAAGCTACCTAGTTGAATAGCTATGATAAAGTTGCTTTCATTAATAGTTAGATCTATCCCTCTAAGTAACTTCCCTTTAAGCTTATTAAGTTACCTTATCTTGCTATTAAGGAAGCCTCTCTTAATTAACCTATAGTAAGGCTATATAACCTTAAGGACCTTATAACTAAAGGCTACCTGCTTAATGCAGCTAGTATTATCCTTATACTATTAGGTTAATTTAATTTCTATAGCTATATTATGCAAGTTAGTATAATTATTTCTATTAATAAATAAGTTAATTATAGGGATTACTTCTTAATAGTATCTTATCTAATATGCCCTGTTATCTTAGGCTGGTTGCAGGCTTCTTTAGAGCATTGTAATGGTGTAGCTGTAATGTTATTAGCGTCTACGATCAGAAGGGAAGGCGGGTTAGATGACTTACTGCGTATTAGATGATTAAACTGTAGTATTGTTTAAAGTGGGTTACAAGAGGAAGATCTAGCCTAGCTAAAGAGCAAGGCTCTTTAGCTAGCTTAAGTGCAGTTAGGTTTAAGCTATAATTAAGGTAGCTAACTTAATAATATTAACTTAATAAAGCTTTACTACCTAGAAAGTAAATAATATTTAAATTATAATAGATTTTAAAAATGCTTAAATACCTTTTAAGGCTAATATATAAACTTAAAAAAAATAAAATAGTATAAGAAATATAATATTTTACTTTTATATATATTTTTATACTAATACTTATTATTTTATTTATTTTTAAAATAAATATTAGCTAATAATAAAGATATTAATAATAGTAATATTAATTATATATATTAACTTAACTTAACTTTTTACTTATTTTTAATTTTATCTTTATAATAAATTATAATATAAAGCTATTAAAAATGCAATGCATTATTAAGTTTTATATTACATTAAAATAATATGCTAACTCTGCTACTATCTAATATAACTTAAGAAGTATCTAGGAAAAGTTAAAGGCAATTACTAAAGAGACTGAAATAGGATTAGTAATTGAAATAGTCTAGTCTAATCTAGTCTAGACCCCTAGACTAGACTAGACTAGGTGCTTATATAATAACTAGTCTAGTAGACCAGTTAGACTAACAAGACTGCTAAGAATAAGGCTATTAGAGTTCTACCTAACAGGTTATATATATACTTAGATATATATAGTATTATTACTTAAAGGCAGAATGTTTTCTACTTTTTAAGTAACCTCTTTATTAATATATACTAAGCTTGCTATAAAGCTCTCTAGCTCTATAACAGCTAAAGTAGTAAAAGGAAAAAAGGAAATGTATTTTATAAGTAGCTATTAATTTATTTATTATTATTCTTACTATCTTTACTATTACTATTATCCTTAGCTTAAGGCTTTCTATACTAAGCTTAAAAATACTTATAAGCTTCTATAATATTTGCTTTTAGCCTATTATAGCAATTAACTATAATAAGCTTTATACTACTAAAAAGGCATTTACACTTATCTAACATAAGTAAGATTATAAATAGATTTAAAGTAAAGTAAGTAAAATCTCTTTAGGAGTTATAATAAGATAGCCAGTATATAATAGCATTATTATAATCTGCTTTATTATTATAAAGCCTATTAATAGAAATATATTATTTATATAAATCTGTTATAAAGACTGGAGCATTTATTTAAATATGCTTATATTCCTGCTAGTAATTAAATGCTAGGTTAGAAGCTCTCTCCTTCCTGGCTAGTAGTAGCAGCATCTTAACAGGGTATCTTCCCTTATACTCTATCTCCCAGAGATGCTTTACTGCTAATTATACATTATTAAACTACCTCCTCTTCTCTTTATTACTATAAAGAACCTACTCTTACCTAAACCACGCCTACTTGCAATATAGATTAAGGATTCAAGCTATATAGTATACTAGTAGAAAGTTAATATCTTTAAAGAATTAATTCTACTAATTTAGCTGCTAGTTATTATAGTACTTAGTACATTTTAATTATATAGTATTTATATTCCCTATTTATACTAATAGTATACTAATATTTAGCTAGTCTTTACAATTATAAACTGATTATATACTATATAGCATAATTAATTCTACCCTCTATCGCCACTAACGCTAACATTATAACTTCAGGTCTTTAACTTTAGGCGCCCAAACCTATACAAAACTTAATACATTTTCCTTCTAAAACCCCACAATTACCCCTCTCTTATCCATTTTGCAGTACACTATCCCCCTCATCTTTACAGCAGCTGCAGTTCAGTCTTCTTTAGTACTTACTAGACCTAATCCTAAATAGCTTTAAATTACTTATTATATATATTATTATAAAGAGTATTAATAAATACTAGCTTCTTATAGTATATATATATCCCTTTAAGTAATTTCCCTTTTAGCTTATTTAGTTCTTTTAACTTCTTAATAAGAAAAGCCTTCTTAATAAAAGGGTCTTACCTATAAAGGCAATATATAAATAAGAGGATCTTATAACTAAAAGCTACTAGCTTTATATAGCTAGTATTATCTATTTTCTTCTAAATATATATAATTTCTATTTTCTTATTATATAATTAATTATAATCTTTTTTATTAATAATAGCTTAATTAATCTTATATATTATATTATAGCCTTCTATTAAATAAGGCTTACTAGAATTAGGCTTATTAGGATTAAATTATAAGCTTCTTCTAATAATAGGCATTGTAATAGTGTAGCTGTAATGTTATTAGCAGCTGCGATCAGAAGGCAGGTTAGATAACTTACTGCTAAAGCGTGTTAGACGATTAAAGCGTGGTATTGTTTGAAGTGGGTTGCAAGAGGAAGATCTAGCCTAGCTAAAGAGTAAGGCTCTTTAGCTAGCTTAAGTGCAGTTAGGTTTAGGCTATAATTAAGGCAACTAACTTAATAATATTAACTTAATAAAGCTTTACTACTTAAGAGATAAGTAATATTTAAATTATAATAGATTTTAGAGATGCTTAAATACCTTTTAAAGCTAATATATAAACTTAAAAAAAAATAGTATTTATATAGCTTTAAAGGTATTTTTATATAAAGTTATTATTATTCTTAAAGTAGATATTATAGTAGTAATTCTTTATCTTGCTTATCTCTTAAAGAAGGCAGTTTAAAGTTAAAAACTAGTTAGTAAGTAATATTTTCTTACCTTTAAAAAGTAAAGTTATAGCATAGAAGTCTTTTAAAGCAAGTTTAATTATTTTAAGCTTAAACTAGTACTATCTATTAAGTTTAAAGTTTATAATCTCTTAAAAGCCTTTTCTAGGTATATAGTAAGCTAAGAAGATTTCTAAATATTTTTAAACATTTAATGCCTATATAATTAAATAAAACTATAAATTCTAGTATATTAAGTTATTCTAAATAAGCTTAACCCTATTAAATTCAGAGAGATCTCTGCTAATAATAATTATAGCAAACTCCTTATAGCATTATAGAGTAAGCCTAATGTATTATATAAAGTTATAAAGCCAACCTAAATATCTAAACTTTTTCTAAAGCTCTTCTACCTTTACATAGTCTCCACATTAATAGTGCTTTTTAAGCTTTACTAGATACTTCTTACAGTTCTAACCCATAAGAAACACCTAGCAGCAGAGGTTAATAATATAGCCTAAGCAGCAAAGTCAGCAATAGTAATATTATTTTAAGTCTATCTATAAGCAAAGCTCCTTAAATATAAATCTAACAGCAATATCATTTAATAAGGCATTATCCAGTATAAAATATCCAATCTCATCTCCGCCAATATCATATTCTTTAGCAATTCAAGAATAACTAATCCAAGATTCTCACCAGTGTATTCACTATACACACATCATATACCTAAAACGGTAGTTCATCGCTTACTAGTAGTGTCAATCTACATAGCAATAACACCTAGAATAGCGTAAGGGTTTAGCGAGGTCTAGAGATTAAAGGAGATAGAGATTCTGCTCCGCAAGACACTGTTGCAAGGACTGTACGAAAGTTCTCCCTTAGCAGTTATGAGGGCGGTGAGTGGCGCGAGCATTGCCATGGCCTGGTCGTCACCGAGTACGAGCAACCTTATACTGTCGTGGACGATGGAAGAGAAGACTTCGAGTTCCAAGAAGCATGTAAGAACAGACTTGCGAACGTGGAGAAGGCATCAAAAGTTGAGACCTCTTTCCGACAGCTCTATGAGCATTTGTCGACCGTTGGTCTTGACTTTGGCGCTACTTTCCAAACCCTCCGCGACATTCGCTGCGGTGATATTGGAGAAGCTGTGGCGACAGTCGAGAGGCAAGATCTCGAGAGCTTGATGCCACTAGGCTACCTTCAAGACCACCTCATTCATCCCACTGTGCTCGATGGTATTCTCCAGAGTATCATTGTCAGTTTGACAAAAGGTGGCCGTGAAATTGACCAAGTCATGGTTCCCTCCGAGATTGGTGACCTCTGGGTATCTGCTGATCCCTCAACATCCAAGTTCGATGCTGTTAGAGTCTCTTGCTCAGGCAAGTTCCTTGGCATTAGGCAAGCTGAGGCGCGCATCGTTGGTATGGATGTTGATACTTGCAAGGCCGTTTGTACTGTGGACAACTTTGTCATCACTACTGTGGCACGAAGTGAAGGCGCTTCCTCATCGGACGCTGCAAGAAGACTCTGCTTCAACCTTGATTACAAGGTAGATCCGGTTCTTCTGGACCAAGAGACCGCAGACAAGACACTCCAGCCTGATGCAAAATGTGGTGCTACACCTCAGCAGGCACAATTGATTCAGGAGGTGGAGATGATGTGTTTCTTGTACATCAAACGCTTCTGGGACAGAATCTATGATGAGAACCGCGACGCCAAGTCAGTTCCCTATCACAAGAAGTATATCGCCTGGATCAAGCACCAACTCGAGAAGTATGATGCTGGCCTTATCCCTCATGCCATGCCTGAATGGCGGGAACGAGCAGCCGATGATGGATACATAAGCCAAATGGAGACCAAGCTACTCACAGAGGGTTCAGCTGAAGGAAAGCTGGTCGTCAATGTTGGACGGGAACACCCTAATATCCTCGCTGGCAAGTCTGATGCACTGGAACTCCTCTTCAAAGACAAGTTGGTAGAGAACGTTTACCGTTCTGGAGTCGGGGCTGATATTGGCTATGACCGCATGGTGGCCTACATCGATGCTCTGGCCCATAAGAACCCAGCTCTTCGTGTTCTCGAGGTTGGTGCTGGAACTGGTGGCGCCACAAGACCCATTCTCAAGTGTCTCACGACGCAAGGTAATGGTGAGACTGGCACCCCACGGTTCAGCCACTACGCGTTCACAGATATCTCGATTGGCTTCTTTGAGAACGCTCGAGAAATGTTCAAGGATAGTGCTGCACGCATGAGTTTCCGGGCGCTCAATATCGAGGACGATTTGGAGCAACAAGGGTTCTCGGGCCCAGGAGAACAGTACGATGTCATCTGCGCTGCCAATGTCATCCACGCAACAAAGAACCTTGAGGTGACCTTATCCAACGCGAGGAAGTTACTCAAGCCTGGAGGCAAACTCATCTTGTATGAGATGACAAACACTGGCATGATACGGACTGGCTTTGCCTTTGGATTACTACCAGGTTGGTGGTTATCTGTCGAAGACTTCCGTCAATTCACACCACTGGCTGCTCCGAATGACTGGTCCAGATCTCTCAAGGCCAGTGGATTCAGTGGTATTGATTTGCACATCTATGACTTTCCAGATCATAGGCATCAGATGGTCAGTGTCCTCATCTGCGCAGCTCTTGGTGATGGAAGTGAAGAGAATGCCCCAGCCACTTCCTACTCCTCGTCCCCTATCAAGATCATCACTTGCGGTACCGGATCCAGATCAGCCACCCAAGAGAGCCTTGCCACGACTCTTGAGAAGCAAGCTGCCAGCCTCAGCACCAGTATTGATACTGTCAACCTGCACGATGCCGTGGCAGATCTTGAAGAGCTGCAACAAACCCGTTGCATCTTTCTGGGGGACATAGAGTCCGACTTCCTGGAGCACGTTCATGATGATGACTATGAAGCTTTTCAAAAGCTGATTAGTTCCACCAAGACGTTACTCTGGGTTAACCAGGGAGGCGGCCCATCTCCCAAAAACCCTGGCGCTGATATGGTGACTGGTTTCGCTCGTTGCATGCGTGCTGAGAACCCGGGACTAAACTTTGTCACTCTATCCATCGATGACTTGGATTCCTTGGACAAGGCCAGCTCCATCATCTTGCGAATCTTGAGTTCAGGCGGCGGAAATGAGAACACCTTCTTCGAGAAGGACGGCGCTGTTTATATTCCCCGTATTACCGAGGCAAACACAGTCAATCATCTCATCGCTGCTAAGACCAAGGGCGAGTCAGGCAGGTCAGAGGCATGGCAGGATGCTAGCAAGGACAGAGCTTTGACGCTACAGTGCGCTGTGCCTGGTCTTCTTGATAGTCTTCAGTTCCAAGATGACGAGCTATATGAGAAGCCTCTCGGACCTTATGATGTCGAGGTACGCGTTCACGCAACTGGCCTCAATCTTCTTGATGTCATGATCGCTCTCGGTCAGGTCATTGGCGAGGCATTTGGGCAAGAGTGCGCTGGTGTAGTGACTCGTGTCGGAACAGATGTTGATCGTGTCTCTGTCGGCGACCGTGTCTGTGGTCTCCTTAGAGGAACCTTCAAGACCTTTGCACGGGGCTCTCAATGGCAGTTCGCCAAGATTCCCTCAACTATCGATTATGCGGTCGCTGCGGCAGTACCAGTTGTTTACACCACCGCATACTATGGACTTCATGATCTTGCGCGTCTCCAAGCGGGAGAGAGCATCCTGATTCACTGGGGTGCTGGTGGTGTCGGCCAGGCTGCTATCCAGCTTGCCAAGGCTGTTGGAGCTGAGGTGTTCGTCACCGTGGGTTCCATTGAGAAGCGAGACTTTGTGCATGAGCACTACGGCATTCCTCTGCACCATGCACTGTCGAGTCGTGACTTGAGCTTTGTACACGGCATCAAGAGATTGACTGACGGACGTGGCGTCGACGTGATTCTCAATTCCACAGCCGGACAAACCCTGCGTGCTAGCTGGGACTGTATTGCACCATACGGTCGATTCATCGAAATTGGCAAGGTTGATATCTTTGCCAACGCTGGTCTCCCAATGGGACCGTTCAAGAAGAGCGTTACCTTTTCCTTCTTCGACATTGGTCTTATATCACTTGAAAGAGGGCGACTGTTCTCCCGTGTACTTCAAGACGTCGTTGATCTGCTTGCCAAAGGATCCATCACCCCACCACAGCCACTCCATGTTTACAGCTACTCGGACATCCAAGAGGCATTCAGAATCATGCAATCAGGATCTCGCATGGGAAAGCTCGTTTTGAAGGCTCAAGATGATGATCTCGTCATGGTAAGTTATATCAACAGCTCATAGTAGGTATCAACACTAACGCAATCCAGGTCGAACCCAGTCGAAAGCCGACATACTACTTTGATCCCGAAGCATCATACCTTCTTTCTGGAGGTCTCGGTGGTCTTGGACGCAGTGCAGCACGTTGGATGGCATCTCGTGGGGCCAAGTATCTCATTCTCCTCTCTCGGTCTGGAACCACGCGGCCTGCGGCTCAGGAACTCATGAAGGAGCTCGAAGAGGCTGGTGTGACAGCGACGGCACCCCAATGCGACGTCTCTGACCGTGCTGCTCTTGAAAGGGTTCTCACTGATTGCGCCAAAACGATGCCGCCTATCAAGGGCTGCATCCAAGGCTCCATGGTTCTCAAGGATAGCATATTCTCCAACATGTCCCAAGAAGACTACTACACTGCCGTACGCCCGAAGGTCGTTGCATCACGAAATTTGCATGAGCTTCTTCCTCAGAAGCTGGATTTCTTCATCCTCCTCTCGTCTGCTTCTGGCGTGGTAGGCAACCGAGGCCAGTCCAACTACTGTGTGGGCAACACGTACCAAGATTCCTTAGCTCGCCACCGGGTCGCTTTGGGGCTTCCAGGTGTAGCTGTCGACCTGGGAATGATCCTTTCGGTCGGGTTCGCTGCCGAGAACCAAGAGAGTATGGCTAATCTTCGTCAAGAAGGTTTCAATGCCATGCGAGAAGATGAGTTCCTTGCCCTGCTCGACATGTTATGCGACCCGAATGGAAAGTACTCTACCAATGCCACCCAAGAGTTGCAAGCCTCCTCATTTGCTCAAATTGCAGTTGGTCTTGAGGCGCCAGCTACTCTTCGCATCAAGGGCATCCCGGAACCAGCTTGGATGACTGATCCTCTATTCAAGCACTTATACCAGATTCGAGGGGAAGGTGATCATGAGGGTGAAGGCGACGGTGAAGGTTCAGCGACGTCATGTTCCACGCTACTCCCAGCGGCGGCATCGTTAGCAGACGCAGCCAAGATTGTTAGCGCAGCTATTGTTCAAAAGCTCTGCAAAGCTCTATCTTCAAGCGAACGCGACATTGACGTATCAGAGCCTCTTCACAGTTATGGCGTTGATTCCCTTGTTGCAGTCGAGTTGCGCGCCTGGTTCATGAAGGAGGTTGGCTCTGATGTTGCTGTATTTGATATCATGAGTGGGCAAAGCTTGGAAGAGTTGGCTGAACTGGCGGCAAAGAGAAGTTCATTTGCCAGTTTTGATGACGGGAAGGAGGACGATTGAGCATGCTGGGATTTCAATTTGTCATAGAAGATTTCATTTTGTTTGGTGTACTTTAGGTGGGATCTGGGCTTGGGCTGGTCGCAGCTATTCCATGCCTGCTCACAGGCTGGTTGTTGTCACCGAGGACTAATGACTTACTATCTAGAACATAACTGTGTATTTCATTATAAATAATCATTCGAATGCTTTGAAACAATTTCCATAACATCAATTGATTAGGCCCGGCTGGGTACCCGAGAATTGGGTTTTAAACACCGGGCACTTTGGGTACAAGCATCCCTGCTTGGATCCATCCTGAACTAAAAGTCAAAGTGGTTCTGCTCGCTTCCGGAATCCGGAGCTACAGCCACCGAACTCCGTGTTGCTTGCTTCACTGCATTTCTCGTAGGTGATTGCCTTCCCAGCCTGGCCGTCGCGGACTTCAATAGCCCAATCGATATGATGATATTCACCCCTGGGAGGCTCCGCACAGTTTGGATCGCAACCAAGGAGGCAAATCCATCGATATTCTCGTCAAGTGCACCGCGCAAATCATCATCACGACTAGAGTAGTCGTCCGGGTCGGGGACCATGTTTCTCTCCCAGTTGATGCAAAGCCAGAAAGGCTCAGAAGGTCTGATTCCTTTGCCGGCTGCAGGTTGTATGAATGTCACTTTTGACCTCCTCGGCCAGATCACTGCTTCTAGATAAGGCATCTCTTGCAACCTCTTTATATACTCAATTAGAGACATATCGTTTTTCAGGATAGTACAGTGTAAGACTGATATTGAAGTTTGTAAGAATAGGAAAGTCTTCTTTTGCCTTCTCGCTCTTGAATTGAAGAGGACTTTTTAGTATAAGCTTAACCTGCTCTGTCTCTTGGTTAATGCCAATATTCATTGGGATGCAGTTGGCAACACTTCTACCTGCCTACAGGCCACTAAGCCTCTTTGGAAACGGAAGGTCGAAAGTCCCAGAGCCTGTTTTAAACTCCTCTCGGGAGCACTAGCTGTATTAAGTCCGGAACTGGATGCACCAAGCCGTGTCGGCGCTAGATTTAAGGGCCGAATCTCTCCGCCATACAAATCAAGAAACATTAACCTTCGAAGTACAGTGATCCGGTTGATACTTAGAAGGTACCTGAGTTGAATTGTCTTTTATATACTAAAGCTTAGCTAGGTATGAGTATGTTATGTATTTATGGGACTATTATTAGTATATAGTTAACACAATCTTATAATGTGCTGTAATGCCTAATATTCTATTTAAGCAGCACGCTCTTCTCTATCTCCCTAATAATCTACAGAAACTAATAATACAACTCTGGCTTCAATGGCTTCAATTTACCTCCTTCTACAGTTCTTAATATCCCTTCTAATGGTAGCACCTCTAGGAGTCGCACAGGATGTCAAATACTTAGTGACATTGTAAGCTTTGCACCAAGTATTTATATTTTACATGGAATTGTTAACAATCAACTAGTGGGAGCTCGACTACTCAAACTGGATTTCAGCTTGACAAGTCCAGACCCTCAGCTTCCAATCCTCTAGGGAACCCGAACCTGCCCGGATGGACAACTAGTGGAGGATTGAACTGGTTGGGATATCTCATCACCGAGTTCAACGCCAGCACCACATACTCATACAACCTCGCTGTTGGCGGTGCAACTACCGATTCAGCCTTGATACCCCCTTACTCAGACACAGTCAAAACTTTCGTCGATCAGGTTGACGAACTCCGCCGAGTATTCGCCACAAATCCGCCGTGGACTTCCGAGAATTTGCTGGTCGGCGTCTGGATCGGGAATAATGACGTTGGCAATTCTTTTGCTCAAGACAACAAGGAGTCATTGTACCTTCAAATATCAAGCACATACATACAACAGCTCCAGAAGTTATATAAACTTGGTGCCCGGAATTTTGTCATCCTGTCAGCCGGCCGTGAGTTTCATTTCCATCATGCCCGCTTCTAAGGCTCTTAGCTAATGTTTCCATTACAGCGCAACACTGGACGCCGCTTATGATTTCTAAAGGTCCAACATCTCAAGCCAAGTTAAAGAGTGCTGTTGATCTCTACAATCATTACCTGGGAAAGGGGCTGGAATCTTTTTCATCACAGTACAAAGAAGTCCGCGTCTGGTTTGTCGATTCTGAAAAGTCTTACTTGAAGGCTCTTGATAACGCGACTAAATATGGTGCTCCTAAACTCAACCTGCGACAATCCCGATGGGCAGAGCTGTTTGTGGTGGAATAATTATCACCCGGGAACCGCCATTCATCGGCTCTTGGCAGAGGAGGTTGCAGGAGCTGTTGGTGACCCGTGGTTTTCATGGCAATCTTAGGTCCCGGGTTTGTTACCTGAGGCCCAGTTGCCACACCCGGTCAATATCGAAACCTAGTGGCTACAGGCCCAGTATTGCCCTCTAAACTAGCTTACAAGTTTAGTAATAATACAATTGCAGGTCAAGAAATACTCTATATGATTATTAATTAAAGATATAGACCTACTTATAACATTAACCTTTAGATTATAAACAGCTTTTACTGCATTAGTTACAGAGTGCATTTCAGCACTATGTCACCTCTGCACCGAGACCGACGGATGCGGAGGCTGAGTGCGGAAATCCAACAAAGATATTTAACTTCTCTAGCCACGGAATTGTGATATGGTACTGATGGTTATTTCTTGTGTTACAACCGGCAGAGATGAGACTGCATAAAAGTCATGCTTGATGAACTCTCTCTAAGCACTACTAGACCTGCTCCTTAAGCTGAGTCTGGGCTTGCATGTGATAGGCACTATCATCATGTCTGGCCTCTCCTCCTACGGATTTATCCTGAGGACACTACAGCCAGTGAACTTTACTATGATGTTAATAAGGTTGGCAAGCATTTATATTAATAGAGCAATAGCAAGGACTACCCAAACATCCCGTTCAGATCTCGGACCAAACGGTGCATCAAACCCCATCTAATGTGCCGTCGCATCCGAAAGCTGCACCAATAGTAGAATTGATAGATCTGTAGGTTAAGGGTCCTGCCATTGACTTAGTTAGTCTAGAGGTTAATTCGTTTATCCGATACGATTGCCGTAGCAATATGCCGTATGGCATGGCACATGTGAATGCTTGTCGATACAGTGACGACTGGCGGAATAATATGGTTTCGGGTGTAAGATTGATCGCTTGCAGATAACAAATGTTGGACAGATCGGAATTGATAACCACCGATGCCCCGATCTTGCTTGGTCTAATAACAAGTAAACTCAAGAAGTGGTCCCACTTTAGATCAGGCTCACAGGTTGAGAAGCTTGTTAACTTTCCGCGGACTCGAAGTCCATGGGCAGTCGGGGACTCTCCAGTGCCCGCAGTGCCCGATTGCTACTAAATGGTGTACTGCGTGTTGCAGTTGATATCGCAATTCCGAGTACTGATACGTAGATGTCTAGGATATTAGACCTTGCAATGATGATCTTTGAGTTTCATTGATAGCCATATTATATCCCTTCAACTTTCCACCGTGATTCCCTTTCCACGATTCCTCTCTCACATCCACAACACAGCAATTACCTGATAAATATCACGTCATACGCTCACTGTAGCAAACAAAGAGTAAAGGCCTGCGATTTAAGTGTGCGAGCTAGCATATCTAAATTCAGCAACAACTTTCCAACTCAGCCAGTCCACGGTCGAAGCAATAATGGCAGAGTCTGATGAGAAAGCTCGCCCCGACGACGCCGAATACACGAAGCCGAAAGCTCTCCCACACTGGCGGCTTGTCATCGATCAGGCTGGCGTTACTCCCGAGGTTCTTGCCTACAACTATCAAGGGTCCGGCACCGAACAAGACCCTTTTGTGGTTCAATGGATCCCAAACGACCCAAGAAATCCCCAGCAATGGAACGACTCTAAGAAATGGTTTATAACAACAGCCGTTTCATTTGCCACTTTGACTGTTAGTCTGGTATCATCTGCATATACAGGAGGCATAAAAGAGATCATCCGAGACTTCCACCTCAGCCAGGAGGTAGCAACTTTAGGCGTCTCTCTATTTGTCCTTGGTTTCGCTCTCGGGCCTTTGCTATGGGCGCCACTGAGCGAAATTTTTGGCCGCCAGCTACTGTTTATTGGAACCTATGCTGGCCTGACAATCTTCAATGCGGCTTGTGCTGGTGCTCCCAATGGAGCTTCGCTACTGGTCTTCCGGTTTCTAGCTGGCTCCTTTGGTTCTTCTCCTTTTACCAATTCTGGCGGAGCTATAGCTGACATGTTTCCGCCCCATCAACGAGGCTTAGGGATGACCCTCTTTGTGGCTGGGCCATCGCTTGGTCCAGTGTTGGGCCTTATTTGCGGCGGATTCCTTGGCGAGAATGCTAGCTGGCGTTGGGTGATGGGATTCCTTGCGATCGTCGCTGGAGTTATGTGGATCGGAGGAACCATCCTTATCCCAGAAACCTATGCCCCGACATTGCTGAGGCGCCGGGCTGCCAAGCTGTCTAGCATGACTGGCAAAGTGTATACCAGCAGCATTGAATTGAAGCAAGGGAAGGTCTCTTTGCGTAGCGCTATTAGCACCTCCCTACTGCGGCCGTGGATTCTGCTCTTCAAGGAACCCATTGTTCTCCTGTTATCGATCTACATGGCGATTATCTACGGCACCCTCTACTTGTTCTTCGCCGCCTTTCCAGTCGTTTTTGAACAGGCTCGAGGTTGGAGTCAAGGTATCGAAGGTTTAGCATTTTTGGGTATAGCTGTGGGTATGGTCGCGGCTTTGATTTATACGATCCCTGACAACAAACGTTATGTTCTCCTTGATCAAAAGCACAACGGATTTGCACCACCAGAAGCTCGACTCCCACCGGCAATAATTGGATCTTTTGCCATTCCAGTGGGGTTGTTTTGGTTCGCTTGGACTAACTATCCATCTATTCATTGGATCGTGAGTAGGGTTTAAAATACCCAGCCCATAGGTATCTATAGGTACCCATTTAACAGGAGTATATACCTAGAGATACCTATTTTAGATGTCTACCTACAGGCAGGTACCTAGATAGGATAATTATATAAATATAAGTACTTATAGGTAAAGATTAATTGTAAATTAATACTTAGATAAAAATTTAAATTATCTATAATATATATTTTTAATTTATAGTAATTAGATATAATAATTGCTTTAAATTAGTAGTAAATTAGTATCTTATAAGCCTTTACTCCTAGTACTTTAATAAATCCCTTAAGAAAAAACATTAAAACTATAGCAGCTTAGTTATTACCCTAGACCTAGTCTTCTAGTGCACTCTTATATGCATCTTTACTACTATTTTATAGCTCTTAATTAGGCTTATCTTTACCTCTATCCTGCATCTTTTAATTAATCTTATCCTTACCTCTATCTTACATCTCTTAATTAGATATAGCTTTATCTTTATTTAGCTTATTAAAAGCGTTTTTAAGTCTAGCTGCTAGATCTTCTAGGTTAACTTATATTTTAGACTTTTTCTATCTATTTTATTGCTATTTTTATATTTTAGTATCCTTAGTAGTATATACTTAAGCTTTAATGTATTTATTCCTTTTATAAGCTTAAATTTCTTTTAATTTTGCTTAATCTTATGCATACTATACTATTTAATTTTCCTTAGTGCTAAAGAATAAAAGTAACTTAATAGTATTTAAATTAATTATTTACTAGAGGTAATTATTTATAAGGTTTATTATAGTATATTAAATGCAATAGTATATTTATATATTCTTCTTTTAAATAGTCTTATAGCTAGTATAAGTAAATAAAAGATTAATACTTAAATTTAAAATTAATTAATATAACTAATTATTATATAAAATTATTATAAATAACTTACCTTTAAAGAGCTAGTATATAAAAGCTTTAATTACTTCTTTAAAAGTACTAATAGCATTAAAGGTAATATAAGTAAAAGCTATAATATAGTCTCTAGTTATATTAAATATAATTTTATAGATAAGGTAGATAAAAGGAGTATATATAATAGTAAGCTTATTGCTCTTAAGAATTTAGGTTTTATAATCTTTTATCTAGCAATTTATAATAGTATTAAAGAAAAGAATTATAATATAAATAAACTGCTTACTAAAAGTAGTAATAGAACCCTTAAGGTAAGATTTCCCTTTTAATATTTAGGCTTTATATATACTTTTTTAAGGCACTTTACTAGTAATAGACTTTTAAGGTTATTTACTAGTAATAGACTTTTAAGGCTATTTACTACTAGTAGTCTTTTAAGCTGCTTATAAGGAAAAGCTTTAACTACTAGTTATTTTAAGTAATTAAGGAATTAGAAGTAATTATCTTAATAGATTACTATAAGAAAAAGAGATTAAAAATAAAAACTCTTAAAATAAAGGAAAGAAGAATTAGAAATTATAAAATTTAAAAGGTTATATAATATTAAAATTTAAAGTATAGGCTTAGTAAAAGTAATTATCTTAATTAATTACTATAAAAGAATTAATTAAAAAAGCTAAAATAAAAAGAAATACTAAATTCTACTTAAAACTTATAAATTTTAAAATTTAAGGGGTTTAAAAGGTTAAAGTTAAGTTAGTATTAAGATTTAATCTTTTAAGTAATAGGTCTTAGTATAGTAATTTATTATAAATTTTAAGCTAATTAAAGGAAAGTATTTTATTAATTATTATCTATTTAAAACTAGTACTTTAAATTTAAGATCTATTTTTTTATTTTTATTATAGTACTAGAAATCTTAATCTCCTTTTAAACTTATCTTCCTTAAACCCTTAATTTTTTAGCTTTTAAGATATAATTGCCTTTAGCTATAAGGATATTAATTTTTATACTCTAGCCTCTATCTTCCTTATATATTGTAGTAAGAGCTACTATTTTCTAATTTTTCTTAAAGTAAAAAAAATAAGTAATAGAAGCTAAGATAAAGAGCTTATTTATACTTATAGTAATTATTTAAGTTAATCCTCTTAGGGCATTTACTTAATAGGCTATTATATAAATAAAAGCCTAAGGAGGATTTATTAATAAATCCTTATATAAAGAAAGCTTATATTAGAATAGATATACTTCTTATAAAATGCTATAAATATAAAACTATAAAGAAGAACTTTAATTAGCAGTAGAATTACTTAAAGATTAAACTTTACTAATATATAGACTATCTTAATGCTAATAAGGTAATTAAAAAAGCACTTAAAGATGCTGCTTTTAATAACTATAATATAGACTAGTAAGTATATTTTATTTATTAATATTTAAAGGCTAATTTAAGGTAATAATAAAAAGGGTAAATATTATAATCTCTTTAAAGATAAAGCATTTATAGTATTAACTTTTAAGGCTAATAAAATCCTATAAAATAATAATAATCTTCTCTAGAAGGATATTAATAATCTTACTAAAGAGAATAATTACTAGCTTACTTCTATTAATAAAATACTTAATTAAAATAAAAGTTAAGCTATAATCTTACTAAAAACTAATAAATAAATTAAGCAGTAAAAGATTATAATATAAAAATATAATATTTTTAAATTAATTTAAGCTAATTATTTAAGCTAATTTTAAAATTTATATAATTTATATTAAATAGCTAATAATTACTATATTATATTTCTTATAAGTTAAATGTAATAAAATTATAAACTACTCTTAAAATATTAAATATAAGATTAATGCTATTTAAATTAAGTTTAAGTTCTTTAAGTAAGTATTTATAGTAATTATTTATAGTAATTACCTACTTATAATTAGCTATAGATAATTTATACTTTTACTTTATAATTTAAATATCTTTTCTTAACTTAAGTTATATATTTAGTATATTATAAAACTAAAGAATCTAAAGGCACTTAAGCCCTTTAATCTATTCTTTAAATCATTTATAGATAATTAAGCTCTTATATAGAAGCCCTTTAGTAAGCTTCTAGGTTTAAGTTAAGCATATAAGGATATTCTTTCCTTTAAGTTCCCTTTAGTATAAAAGTAATAATAAGATAATATTATTATAAGATTTTATAATATATTAATTTATTATAGTAACTTTAATAGATTTTAAGTTCTTTATTATTAAGGATAGTAAATATAATAAGAAGCTTATTAATATTCCTATTAAACTAGTAAACCTTCTATACTTAGAAAGATTTAATAAATCTATTACTAGTAAAGGCATGCATCTGCTATATAGGATTACCTTTTTAAGCTTCTATCTCTTTAGGATAATATTACCTTATAGCATTTAGGCCTAAGTAAAGAAGTATTATAGCATTTTAAGAGTACTAATTATCTTATATTCTAGCTTCTTATTAAAGCTTATAAGCTATTAAAGCTTATTAATACTAAACCTTAAATTGCCTTAATGCCTTTAAGACTCTTTAAAGGAGAGAAATAAGTAAAAAATATATAGCTAGTATTAGCATAAGGAATAAGGTACTAGGGATTTTTATTTACTTAGATTAAAGTATAGCAAGGAGTTAATTAAGCTAATTATTTATAGTAATTAGCTAATATACCTTTTATTTATTATTTTAAAAAGCTATTTTAAGATTTTATATTTTTATAAATTATCTTTATTAATCTTATATTAATATAATATAAAGTTATATACTTTATATAAATTATATATAGGTTTAAGCTTAATTATACTTAATTAAGATTTCTAAAATATAAATATTTAACTTACTTTTAAATAGTATAATAATAAAGCTTTTACTTATTTCTTAAAGCACTTTAATTACTAATAACTAAAATTGCAAATTAGACTTTATATTTAATTTAATTTCTTAAATAATTTACTAAAATAGCAGTTATAGTATAAGAAGTTTAGTTATATATTAGAGTTAATAGATATTCTAAAGAATTTTTACTTATTATATTAATATAAATAGTAGAAAGTACTTAAGAATTAATTTACTATTTTATTTTAATTGCTGCTATATATAACCTTAAGGCTTTTACTTATTTTATATTATATATTTTCTTCTTCCCCTGTTTATACTAATAGTATACTGATGTTTAGCTAGTCTTTACAATTGTAGACTGGTTACATGCTATATAGTGTAATTAATTCTGCTCTCTATCGCTGCTAACGCTAATATTATAACTTTAGGTCTTTAACTTTAAGCGCCTAAACCTACATAAAACTCAATACATTTTTCTTCTGATAGAACCCTGCAATTACCCCTCTCTTATCCATTTCGCGGTACACTGTCCCCCTTATCTTTACAGCAGCTGCAGTTCAGTCTTCTTCAGTACTCGCTAGACCTGGTCCTAGATGGCCTTAAACCACTCATTATACATGTCATCATGAAGGGCATCAATAAATACCAGCTCCTTATAGCATATATATATCCCTCTAAGCAACTTTCCTTTTAGCTTATTTAGTTCTTTTAGCTCCTTAATAAGGAAAGCCTTCTTAATAGGAGGGTCTTGCCTGTAAAGGCAGTATATAAGCAAGAGGATCTTACAACTAAAGGCTACTAGCCTTATGCAGCTAGTATTATCTATTTCCTCCTAGATATATACAACTTCTATTACCTTATTATATAGTTAGTTATAATCTTCTTTATTAATAATAGCTTAGTTGATCTTATATGTTATATTGTAGCCTTTTATTAAATAAGGCTTGCTAGGATTAGGCTTATCAGGATCAAACTGTAGGCTTCTTCTGACAATAGGCATCATGATGGTGTAGCTGTAATGTTATTAGCAGCTGCAATTAGAAGGCAGGTTGGATGACTTACTGCGTGTTAGATGATTGAAGCGTGGTATTGTTTAAAGTGGGTTGCAAGAGGAAGATCTAGCCTAGCTGAAGAGTAAGGCTTTCTAGCTAGCTTAAGTGCAGTTAGGTTCAGGCTGTAATTGAGGTAGCTAACTTAATGATATTAACTTAATAAAGCTTTGCTACCTGGGAGGCAAGTAATATTTAAATTATAATAGACTTTAGAGATGCTTGGATACCTTTTGAGGCTAATATGCAAACTTAAAAAAAAAAAATAAATATATTTTCTTCTTAACCTTTTTAGTTTATTTTTAATTTTACTTAATAGCTTTATATTTAACTATTATAATTTTTTACTATATTATAGGGTAGATCTTAAAGTATAAGAGCTTAACTATTAATTTAATTAAAGTAGTAATACTTATAAAATAGTTAATAAATAAATATATATAGTAAATAAAATATTAATATAATATATACCTTAAGAAGAATTTTACTTTTAGAATTATTAAGTATTATTTTAAAAGTAATATATTTATATTATTTTAAAAATTTTATAAGTTATAAAAAAAAAAGAAGGATAAGAATTAGAAAACCTTTTTTATTTATAGTTAGATTCTTATTAAGTTTAAATAAAAATAGCTTTTTTAGCTAACTAAATATAATCTAGCATTTATATAATAAAATATACTAAAGTCTTAAGTATTATACTAAAGGCTTACTTTAACTTAATATAGCTTTAGTTTATTATAGCTAAGATTAATTAATATAATTATAAATCTTTTAGTTTAAAGTTATTAAGTAAAGTAATAATCTTTTATAGTAATCCTTTTTATAAATTTCTTCTTACTCTTAAACTAATTTTAAGTTATATTTTATTACTAAAATATCTTTATAAAGCTTACTTAGCCTTAAATTAACTATACTTAATAAGCCTTTTTATATTCTATTTAACTCTTTTACTATTAATGCCTTTTTTCTTTAGTAAAAAATAATATAATAGTAAATATTATATATTAAATCTACACTTAGTACTTTCTATTTACTCTAATTACTAGAGTTAAAGGCTTTAAAAATCTTCTAAAGGAAGAGAGACTCTTCTAGCTAGTTCTAATTTAATTAAGGTTTATAGAGATTAAATAGAAGACTATAGATTATATACTGCTTTTACTATACTACTCTAATACATTTTAATATATCTAGAACTAGTACATTAAGTATATATAGGCATTTAAACTTAGCTATTTATAAGAAAAAGGCTTTTAGAATAAGGATATTTAAGGGAATTAATATAATATATTTTAATTTTAATATAAGTATATTTATAGTAATTAAATATAATAATTCTAGCTTACTCTTAATAGATTAGTATTACTAAGTAATAGATAGAATCTATTTACTATTTTACTTATTTTATTACTAGTAGCTATTTATCTATAAATATTATAGTAAATTTAGCATTCTAGCAGCTTATAGCCTTTATCTTATTATACCTTTAACTACCTAGTAGCTTAACTCTTATTAAATGAATTTAAGATAAGTCTTTATCTTTATAAGAGGCTATTCTTTAAACTCTTCCCTTAAAGGCTAAAGTCTTTCTTATATTAAATATATAGTTAATACTCTATAATAAGTTTACTATTCTTAGTATTTTTACCTATTTTCTTAATACTTAATAGTAACTTAAAAGAGTTATACTTAGATTTATTAATATATCTAAGAATTAAGGCAGGGTTATACTAAACTCTTATATAATATATAGCTTCTAGAATTATTATCTTTTAAATTACCTTTAGGTAATTATAGCAGATAATAGTATATATCTTAATATTAAGAATCTAAATTATAAGATTAAGACTAAGTTATAGCCTATACCTTTACCCTACTTTTATTTTATATAATATATAGCCTATATTCTTGTTAAGACCTGATATTATATAAAGGTCTTATTATATAACTAAGGAATATATTATGTTCTAGATGACTAATCAGGGCAAAATATATACTGAAATAATGAGAAAATTCGGGGCTTTCGATTGGTGTGCTTACCTAAGCAATATGTGGAGAATTGAGCAAGTTCCACATATTAAAGTTTTTTCTATAAACTTTAAATATTTCTTACTAAGGAAAATATCAGTTGGAAAGTCATGTGACTGGGGTCACGTGATGATTATATAATGAGGATTACGTATACGAGATTTTACCCCTCAGTTGGATGATTCATAACACACCACGAAAAACCCTGTTTTCCCCTTTAAGCTTTATAAGCATACTAAAGCCTAGCGCCTTCCAAATTGGGTAAAAAGTATATCTTATTTTTCTCCGAATTTTGGCGGTTTTTGTAATAGTCTTCTCATCATTGAGGCTACCCCGCACTGGGAATCACAATGCCCGCTCTTCTAGAGGTCTATATAAGACCTAGGTTTTCCCACTCAGGGAACTTCTTTTTAATTAGAGACTTATCAACTTTTCTATTACATAATATACATCATTAAATTTGGAAAAAATCGCTCTTCTCAACGAATCTACTTTTACCTTATACATCCTACCTTATGCCTATCTACAACACAGTTACAACCTTTTTCCCTCCTATTTCTACAGCCTCTTCTACACCTATTACAGTCATCTATCCTTCGACCTATATCGAATTCATAGGCTATTTTATTCAAGCCTTAACAATTCTAAACCTTATTATATAAGAAATTATAGATTGTATTAAAATTATATTTTAAGAGATAGTAATTTTAAAGGGTAATAATTATAATAAGGATAAAGATAGGGGAGATAACCTTTCTTAAAATGAAGGCCTTAATAATAAAGACCTAATAGATAATTAATTTAATGCCTTAAAATAGCAAGTTATAAATTAATTATCTAATCTTATTAGTATTAATTATCTATCTTTATTAATTCTTTAAATATATATATTTCTTTTTATAATATATTCCTTATAGTAATTGCATATAGTAATTACTAAGTTAATTATAACTAATTATCTTTTAAGTTTATTACCTTACTATTAAATTTACTTAAAGTCTTAAGCTTATATAAAAATTTAAAGAGACTTAAGCTTACTAAATATAAAATAAGACTATTTTATAACCTTTAAAATTAATTTATAATATCTTAACCTAATAGAACTTAATAACTATAATACTTATAAGGGCTAGGATACTAAAACTATCTATCTAAGAATAGTTTAAAGACTACTTTAATAGGAATTATAAAATTACTGCTAAAAATTAGTAGTAGATTAATTACCTTATTAATTACACTTACATTTTTATTTATCTTTTTAATTCTATTAGTTATTTAGCTATTAATAGCTTATCTGCTATATAGACTTAGCTTAAGATTATTAGCTGCTATCTTAGTATTTATTAGGAGAGGCTCTTTCTACTTAAAGGCAGCTAAAATTATTAACCTTAAGTAAAGGTTCTTTTCTATAGCATTTATTAAGCTATAATAAAGCTATATAAGTATATAGATTTATTTATTACTAAGACCCTTTACCTTATTCTTCTTCTTCTTTTACCTTTACTAAAATTAAAATAAAATACTTACTAAAGTAGTATTTAATTTATTCTTCTATCTTTAAGTATTAGCAGTATTAAAGAATAAGCTAAGGCTAACTTCATTTAACTTTATGCCTCTTAATATGCATCTAGCTATATAGATCCATTTATATTACTATTAATAGAAGAATAGAATCTTCTTTTTAGTTTTCTTAGTCTTAAAAAGGTATTTATAGTAATTTAATATAATAATTATATACTTACTATAGTTTATAGGCTAGCTACTCTTAAAAATTAGCTTTAACTATATGCAGATCTTTCTTTAAAGAAGGTATATTTAGTATAGTATTATATTATATTATTAACTAATATAATAAATAGAAAGGCAATCTAGAGAAAGCCTCCTTTAATTCTAAGCCTATATTACTTATAATCCTAAATATTCTATATTAAGCTATATAGCTAGAGACCTTCTTGTAATATAGCTAAGTATTATTGCAATTAAAAGAGCATAAAGTATATATTGCTTTATATACTAATATAAATGATATGCTTTAAAGGTTTCTTTAATTAAAGAAAAGTTCTTATTACATTTCTATTTTATAGCTTTAAATTAATCCTAAGAATCTTTTAACTTAGACTTATTTAAGCTATCTTCTTT
This sequence comes from Fusarium xylarioides, assembly GCA_013183765.1. Taxonomy (NCBI): domain Eukaryota; kingdom Fungi; phylum Ascomycota; class Sordariomycetes; order Hypocreales; family Nectriaceae; genus Fusarium; species Fusarium xylarioides. Next base: position 67,441 of record SRZU01000132.1, on the reverse strand, counting down.
TATAAAGGATTCCCTAGACTAGCTTAAAGAGCTATAAAAAGCTCTTATATATTTTATATTACTTAGAAAGATACTATAATATCTAACCTTCTTTTACCTACTAATAATACATAAGGAAGAAGTTATTTATATAAATATACTATTAGTAACCTATTAATAACTATCTTTTATTCTTCCCTAATTATAGATATCTTCCTCTTATTCTTAAGACTTATAACTTTTATAATTATTTACTAACTAATCCCTATTACCTATACTATTAAGCCTACCTTAGTCTTTTTATAATTTAAATTCTATTAACCCCTATCTTTATATACCTTTAAAAAGACCTAGATTAAGTAAAGCTTAATATACTAACTTATAGTAGTTATTATAAGTTAGAAGCTAGATTAAAAGAATAGATTCTTAAAGTACTAGTATTAAGCAGTTAGCTAGAAACTAATAACACTTTTTATATAGATAGTATATATTTAATTTAATATTTTTTTTATATATATAAATATGCTTTTTATATAGATTATTATAAATAATTACTATAAATATATTATATTTATACTACTTTTAAGAGTTATATAAAAGAGTATAATATTACCTATAGGTACTTATAGGCAATTTCTAGTACCTATATATATTATAGGTATTATAAGAACATTCTAAAATACCTATAGGTACCTATATATAATATTATTTACCTAACTAGATGCCTAGGTGACTGGGCATTAAGCTATCATTAGGTACCCATGGGAATTTTAAACCCTGATCGTGAGCATCATGGCCGGTGCTCCTTTTGGCTTCGGTCTAATTCTGGTGTTTCTAAGCATCATGAATTACCTGGTCGATGCTTATACGATCTTTGCCGCTTCGGTTCTTGCTGCTAATTCGATCCTGCGCTCACTATTTGGCGCAGCCTTTCCGCTATTTACAGTACAGATGTATGACAAGTTGGGCCTACACTGGGCATCAACCATCCCAGCATTCCTGGCATTGGTCTGCGTTCCGTTTCCCTACCTTTTCTACATATATGGAGCGCGCATCCGCACCCATTGCAAATTTGCCGCTGAATCGGATGCCTTCATGCAAAGTTTGAAGCAGGCCCAAGATCAACGAGAACAGGGGCTGGAGGAACAGGATAACAGTACCGAGGACGAGCGTACAGTCGTTGATGAAGGAGTTATCACCTCAAGCCACAGACGAACATCCTCGGTCCATGGTCCATCTTCACTATATGATGGGAATCCCTACGACATTGATCGTGTTCACACCAGAAATTCATTCTCCTAGCTTTTAGAAACCCAACTTAGCTCAGCTGTAATTAGACTTAATATTAGAACCCAGGTGCTCAAAATGATAATTCGGTTCCCTCTTTAAACCGCATGGAACTCGTTTAGATCTATCTCGCCGAGATATTATGTAAACTGGCTTGCTAAATGGAGTTGGGATTCGCGACCTAAGTTCAGTATCTAATCTAGGAAGTCAATGCGCAGTGAAACCAAGTGGACCCGTTGATCTTGACCATAATGTGAGGTGGATCAACCGAATCTCGCAATTGGGGATTTGACACTGCCGGCGAAGTCTCAGAAACGGACCGCTTACACGCCGCTCAAGTAAGCCTTGCCGCTGGGAGAAGCACTCGTCCTCACTATTGTCAAGTCAAGAAGCTTCAGGTAATGGAGGCCAAGTTAAGGTCGATCTACAGCATTTCTTGGCTGTGAAAATTCACGTCGTAAAGGTGGATACAGCCTAAGCAGTTAAACTCAACGCTAAGCATTCAGCTGCCTTATTTTCTTTACTGGCACCCACTGACCACTTCCGCTTTTCACTCAAGAGGACTAGGCCTATGGGCCCAGGGACGTTATGCTGAGAATGGCAGTCACCGAAAATTATTTTATCTCCTTACTCTTGCATCTGCCTATTTCAGGGCCCAGGTACTAAGACTTCGATTAAACATAAATATGCTGCTCAAGATCTCCAAATCTCTTGTTCAATCAATTCCTCAGAAAACATCATTCTTAGCCTACTATGACTCACACCCGAGATCCAAAGCCGGCACCACTTACCATCGCGGAAGAAGAGCTTCTAGCTGCGAGCGAGGCGGTATCTAAGCTCAGCCAATCCCAATTGGACACATTCAATGACTGGGTTAGAGGATCTAAGAATCCTGGAGTACTCGAGGCAAAGTCTTGGCTTACAAGAAGATACGATCTCTACTACAACACCTTCTCTTACTCAGAGCTAGTTCTAATGTTGAAACGGGCCAAATACCTCTCCAGTGATGAGGACCACAGCAAGGTAAGAACTACTATTGTTTCTCAGAGTCTATCTCAGTTTAAACAAGAGTCTTAGAACAAGGTCGACTTTGTCATCCGAAAGCCGGGCCTCGGCTTGCCTCTCGGCCACATGCCTGACCAAGAGGGCCGATTCCCTCTGCTGTTCATGGAGGATAACTACGAGACTGGCTGGCGAGCTGCCACTTTACTTATCCGCGAGACTTGTATGCTCAAGTTCATCAATGAGCTATCTGATAAGCCGGAGTGGTGGCTTAAAGTTAAAGACGAAGCCATCTCCAGCAAGTGGAAGAAAGAGGCATTGGAATTGGACTGGACTTCTTATCGGAAGCACGCCGACTTTACCTCCGCTATGGCCGATGCGGTGAGTCAAAGCTGGACCCGGGTGTCCTCGATGCTATCATACTAATACTTGAGCAGTGCATCAGTGAGCTGCGACACAAAGCAGAGCTATACGAGAAGACCGGTTTAATGCCTGTTTATGACTATACAACCACTGTCATCAAATCGGACAGTTTACTGACACCTGATCTGGCTAAATCTCTGCAAGAGGGTGTGAAGCCGCTGGAAGATGTCCCCCCGGAGTTGAAAGACTGGCATCCTAACTCCAAGGAACAAGTCCTCGATCTTGTGCACCCTTCACTGTGGCCATTGATGTATGGTCGCTCCAGGGTTCTCAATGACAGAGTCATCGGAATCGACAATGCCCTTGCTTCCTGTGGTACCGGCGTCGTACTACGCGCACCGGGGTCCGAGCAGACAACGCATATCATCGGAGAAGGCGGCTTCTGTGAGGACGAGGTCGTGGTGCTATCTAACAAGTTCAAATGGTTGCCATGCGATGTTGACCTTGACCCCGAGACAGGCAAAGCCAAGATTGCGAGTTATATCAACAATCTCCATCCACAAGAACATGCCCGTCTCTATCCCATCATCGAAAGGTTCATCGAAAAATCACTTCCGGCTTGGGACATTATCTACGACTGGGAAGATTCCTTCTCGGTGCAGCGTCTCAAAACAACTGAGGCTGAATATGATGAGTGCCCCTGCCCTGAGCTCTGTGACGTCGAGGACGGCTATGGCTGCACTCCATGGAGACGTCCTCTTGGTGAGGGCGAAGAGCCCAGATACGACGTCGAGTCGTGGGAAGAAATGCTGGCAGACGGTGAGGAAGATGATTGTGAGCCAGATTACTACGAACTCGGTGAAGAGAAGGAAGAGGATTATAAGACGAATTGGGTACGCAGAAACCTGGATGACGCTTGGTTTGCATTAACCCACTCTGCTAAGCTCCCCGACGCCGACCCAAGCGCAAATGACCATATGAAGATTCAAGCTTCAGATGTGAAAGCTAGTGGGTTCTTCAACGGTAGCAGTCAGATCCAGGTCATTGTCAAGCTTGCTAATATTCACTTGACGCCTGAGAAGCCCGTTTACAATGGTGGTTCGTGGCATACAGAGGGCCTGCGGAATGAGCACATTGTCAGCACGGCTCTTTACTACTACGACAGCGAGAATATTACAGATTGCACTCTGGACTTCCGGACCTGCGCCGACAAGGAAGATCTGGCTGCCGAGATCTCCTATGAGCAATACAAACACGATCCAATTGAGCGGACTTTTGATATTACTTTGGGAGGGAGCATCTTCCAGGATATTGGTTCTGTTCTTACCAAAGCTGGCAGGGCAATATTTTCCCCCAATGTTTTGCAGCATCATGTTTCGCAATTCAGACTCGCCGATCCCAACAAACCAGGTCACAGAAAGATCCTCGCGTTGTTCCTCGTCGACCCAGCTATACCCATTATCAGCACTTCCAATGTACCGCCACAGCAGAAGCATTGGTGGACAGCTCATTCAGGATTGGACTCTGGACGTGGGGTAATGCCACCTGAGTTGGTCGAGAAGGTTGTTGATTATATGGACTGGCCAATTGACTTGGAAGAAGCCAAAAAGGTGCGCTTGGATCTGATGAAGGAACGGACATCATTTAAAGCCGAGGAGGAATCTAGATTTGAGAGGATAGAATGGAATTTCTGCGAGCATTAATTGTTACCAGGAAACATATCGATTTGTTTTTGCGTTAGAGTAGGGTAGCTTGTCTTCATAACTTGCTCTCAAAAGATCTTCCAAGGTCCGCTCCATATTGAAAGCGGTGGCGATGAGCAGACGTGGCCGTTTGCAATAACGCTGCCAAAGTATGTTGACCCGAGATACTTGCAAGGCGGGCGCCAAGACCAGAGCTATTTACCTCTCGGCGCAACAGATCACATTCTACCATCGACCTATACACTGCGCTCTATTGGAGAGACTGAGGGTTTTGTCGAGTACTTTGTGAAAGCTACCTTGAGGGCCACCGCAAAAGGCCATGTTGATATGACTGAAGCTGTCCTTCCGTTCAATGTCATCAATCTTAGTCCTGACCCTCCCATAGCGGACTTTGGTCTTAAAGGTTCACGGAGCCGTCAGACCATGTCGAGCTATCGCCTTGTCCCCGGTATGGAAGATGTCAAGTTATCGTTTTCTCAAAAGATGAAGCAGTCTTTCAGCACTTCAAGTGTACCAGAATTCGTCTACAATCCCCTTGTTGACGTCCCAACTGTCATTCAACTTGAAAACCCAACTCCGATCCCCTTCAAGTTACGTGTCGTTCCAGATTTGAATGCGACAAGCGAAATCATCAGACAAATCCCACAAAAGGTCAAATTGACATCAGTCTCTATGCGAATCGTCAGCAGCACCGAGGTCATAAGCGAAGGAACTCTGTTTTCCCAGACAAATGAGAAACGTGAGGAGGTTGACCTGTGTGATGAGAGTGCTATAAACAGAATCCAGGGCGATATCTATGTCCCCTGTACAGATGAAGAGCCTCCACTCGATATTGGAGCCATACTTGGTTTGCGACTTGAACAATTACGACCTGGTTCTGCTCATCGACCAAGCAGTTTAGCGAAACTCAACCCTACCTTTACCACATACAACATTCGTCATTCGCACAGATTGACATGGAAGGTCATAGGTGAAATAGCTGGAGAGCGCTTTAGCGCGTTGGGGGCAGTCCCATTAAAGATCCTGATGCCAAGTGACGAGCGAGGGCGGTTGAGTGAAAAGGACTCAGCTCAAATGGTCGAAATTGAAGGTACATTTGACGGTGCACCAGGCCCGTCTCAATTGCAAAGGAACGAGTCGTGGATACAGCCTCCGGATGAAGATGACACACCCCCAAGCTTTACTGAAGTAGTCGAGGAAGACAAGGGAGCCCATGTAGCAGAGAAGTCCCGTGAATAGGCAGACACGATGGTTGGATGTTAATGTAGTGTTATGTAATAATGAGATGAATATTTGCTAGTCTGCCGCTTGAGTCACTGCTTACTACCCAAGCTCAACGTCCATTGCTTGTTGCTGAATGTTTCCATAACTTCTTCCTGCCTATCAGGTAGGATTATATGAACAGGTAGCTGCTTTCCTTCCTGCATCTCTTCACCCTCATTCTCCCATGACAAAGTTAAAATAACCTCATTGTTCTGGTCCGTCTGCCATGAAACGTGAGCCAGTATTGGCTGTTGCCAGGTACCACTCACTGGAACCCTGGCCTCGAAAGTCTGAAAGAGGCCCACCCGTGGTTTGAAGTTGAGCACCCTTTCGCCGTCGATCATGGCGAGTTTGAACCCCGCAACCTCGGCGGTATACTCATATAGAGGAAGGCTGCCCCATGCGTGGCAATCCGATCTTTGCGTGATGTAGTCTTCCACCCAAGTTGTCAGGTTGAGTTCAAGCTGCTTTCGCCAGGGTGCCCAGAAACTGAAGAATTGGGCTTCGTATGCCGCATCGTCGACAATGGATAAAGCCCTCAGACTATAGAACGCCATTGCTATAGATACTGGTGTGAGCTTGTGCGCCTGCTGTCCTTCCGTATTGGCTTGTAAAGCAAGAGAGCGATTCAAAAGGTCAAAGGCGTCATTGCCAGTTATTGCACCACAGAGAACTGCCCAAATTTGACAATGTTCACTATAATGAGTATGGTTTGCCAATGTAGCGAGACCATCCGTGAAGTAGGTACCGTCGAAGCAGTGGTTTCTGACAGCATGTACAATCAATTCAGCCTGATGTTTGTGTTCATCTGCGCGTGATGGCTTGCCCAGACACAATTCGACCGAACTGAGCCTCTGTAGAGTATATGCGAACAACTGATTCGTGTAGGTGAGGTAACCAGTATCCTTTGCGGCGGGCGGAACTCCGAATGGCTTATATGAATCAGTCCAGTCAACAAATTCCCAGTCACCCGCTAATCGAGAAACGCGGAGAAGGCCAGTTTCTTGGTCAAGACGACTACCGAAGGTGTGTAGAATGGCATCAATGATGGGTAGAAAGCCAGTTACAAACTCCTTATCGCCAAACTGCTCGTAATGGTCTGTAACCATACATATCCAGAAAAGAGAGAAATGGGAAATAATCTGCAGATGGTGGCAAGGAGCACGGCTTGCCGTCAGCCCGACTTGGGGTTGAAAAGAGTTGTAGAATTGTAAGATTGCTTGGCGTGCAAGTCGATCATCTCGGGAGACCACGTCGGTGAAGAGAGCCGAGCTTCTTGTGTCCATGGCATACTGAAGCTGCTCGTAGAACGGGCAGTCTTCATAGCAGTCATGCATACAATTCTCCAAAGTGCGTAAGCTCACCTCCCAGAGCTTGTGAAACCATGATGGATCTTCATTCTCAATCTCAACCGTGGGGAAAGTGGCCAATACCTTTAGGGGGTAATTTGTTTTGACAATGTTGATCCCTTCAAGGACCAGGTCTGAGTCTTGAGCGACATGAATGTCCATGGCAAGGTATCGAAATGTTCGGAAGTGAAAAGGACTGAAAGTTTCATCGTTTGCTTCAGCAATGCCATATTGAACCAAATCTTGATCCAGCGGGGCACCCCCGAAGATAAACTGGTCTTTCGGTCCTACAATAGACTTTGAAGTGTCGGATCTGTCTCCTTTCTTTCGCTCAAAAGGTAGCTTAGCAGATCCCTCCTCATAACCTTCAGACCAAGTTATGTCCAGCCTGCTACCACCAGTTGACGGCCTGGCGAAACGGAAGTCGACATAGGCTGTTGTATGGTAAGGTACCTCGAGCTCTACATGGTGAGTACTGCCTTTAACCAGGACAATGCCTGCTTTGTGCTTCAGTGTCGGGTCAAGAAGGCGTTCCCAGATCTCTCGGGGTTGTGCACTTCTGATATTGTGAATCGCTGCCAGATGCAGTTGCTCTAGCCGGGGGAATGGAATCATTCGAGGACGTAGATTCCAGGGCACAGAAAGACCCCAATTGACCATGAACCGATATGGTTTTGCCGCAACCCAAGTGAGCGCATGGGATTTCCGCTGATCAACCCTTTCAAAGACGTGGAGGAAGAAATCAAAGTTTCCACTGACAGGGAGAGATCTGCAAGTATCGACAGCCGTCTCCCATGTGTCATCCGTTTGAATGTTCAAAGCCTGCTGCTCCAGGCCGCCTTCATTTGAGTCATTTCTGATGCGCAACCCTGGAAATGGGGTCCTGGGAAAGCTCGAGGCATTTTGTGACCCATGATAGAACCGAAGAACATGAATAATAATATTGTTCCGGCCAGCGACGAGATATGGCTGGATGTCTAGGACGTCGTAGAACCATGTTTGATCGTCTCCTTTAACAGGACCACTGTGAACCACCGACTTGTTGATGTAGAGCTTGTATCTGGTATCGGCTGTAATGGAAATCCTGACAGGGCCGCGAGGAATATCTTGTAAGTCGATGGACTTGCGGAAATAGACAAATTCACCCGCAGAGGACGATTCTGGCTTCTCGGTCCAATGTGGGTGCCAAATCCACGAGGTCTCAAAATCGACAGTCATACTGGGGATGGTTTCGGATGTGGTCAACCCTCAAGAGTAGCAAACTGTATTTGAGCAGAGGGTATTGACAAGGGGGCAGAGACCGCCGAAAATAAATAACCTTATGTACATACAACCCGATAGAGCTGCAGAAGTCCCTACGAGTGAAGTCTAGGCTCGATTGTACTTCGTATCAAGATGCACCGAATGGTCTGATCACAAGATGACGGATGAGACCGAGGTAGGGATACCCGATACGGAATGGGTTGGTATCTTGAGATGTAAGTCAAGGACATATCATGTCAGCTGGCATCTCGGTAGAACTCTGGAAGGAACCGTTCATGAACAAAGTTGAGGGACGATCTTAACAATCGGGGAACAGCCCCGATTACCCCTCACTTCCCTCTGTGAACCCAAGTCCCCCTCATTATCTCTTGGCTCAGAACAGGACAACTAGGGCACAAACCACGCTACGCAAGTCCTCTACACCAACCATTAGCGGTAGCAAGCACCCCGGACCAGTACTTCATTTACTTTCATCTTATTAAAGTGGTGGTTTAACCTACAGCTTACAGTGACTTTCTATTATGTCCCTACCCTGGCCCAAGTCTTGTGTTGTAAGCTGGGACAATTAGAAAGTCTTACTAAATACTTCTAGTCATGAGCCCGTACCTGTTTACAGATACTATCCTAATTCTATAGCAGGTAGTGCTTTAGAAATCGCTTAAAAGAAAAGTGATATACTAACTTAAATATTAAGCTAGATGCAGAAACGTTGATAAGTAAGTATAGAGAAATTAATAAATATTTTCTTTTTAGCATTAAAGTTTAGGCAAAAGACTAAATATATAGAGAGATAAAGTATACATAAGGTATTGCATTATAGTATTTAAAGCCTTATTTAAATAATAAATCATTACTTATAAGAAAATAAAACCTATAAGATAAGTCTTCCTCCGGGAAACAGAGCTTCTGGTTCCAACTTGCATATTAGAAAAGCTTTCTTAAATGGACACCTGACACTGGTATTTGCGGAATTGTCGAGTCTTGACCTTGTTCTCAAACATCTCATCTAGCTCCAGATAGGAGCGGTTCTTCATCTCAGGCAAATCGAACCAGAAGATTACCCAGGCAATAACAGACAAAGCCGCAAAGATGAGGCCAGTCTTGCCACCTAGGTTGCCTTCATCCGAGTTAAAGATGTAAGGGACACAAAAGTTGAAAACCCAGGACACGAAACTGTTGCAGATGAAACCGACGGCGTTGGCCTTGGCACGGAGTCGGACAGAAGAGGTTTCAGAAGCAATGATGGGAATGACTGGTCCGGAACCAATGTTAAAAAACACCATGACAAGGTTGATCATAACACCCATATACCATAGTGCGGCTTGAGTTGAGAAAAAGCCAGCGATGCCGACAGAGAGCCATGTTGCTGCCAGGAGTGCTGTGCAGCTCATTATAGTACGTCTGCGACCTAGATAGTCGACGAGGAACCAGGAAATCATGATCGCAGCCAGGGACAGACCAGAAGCGATCTCAAGGACCATGATGGACTTCTCTGGGGAGAGGCCAGCGATAATCATGAAGTAGGTACCGTTGGCCACAAAGGTGGTACCATGGAACTGCTGAACGATGCTGGCGAAGATGATGATGCGCATCCGGCGAAAGTTGGGGCCCTTGAAACATTCCGACCAGGTCACGTCGGCTGCATCAGCCTGCTCTTGTTTCTCGTGCTCGAGGGTAGACTGGAGGGCGACCATGACAGCCTCGACCTGGGAAGGTTTGTATAGCCAGCTAAAAGACTTGCGGGCGCCGGCCTCATCCTTCTTTCGGGGGAGCCAAGCCGGAGACTCGGGGACAATCAGGGCCGAGATGAAGGCCGTGCCAGCGAGGGCCCACTGGGTAGCGAAGCAGATACGGTAAGACATTCTTTGAAGACCGTCAGGGATCTGGCTACCAGCAACGACGGCGGCAATGAGCTGGCCAAAGACGAGCTGAAACTGGAACAAAGATAGGGCAAAACCTCTCAGCTTGACAGGGACGATTTCAGAATTGTATGTCATGCAGGTGGTAGCCATTATGCTCAAGCCCAATAACAATCTTGCCGGCCAAGAACGTCCCGCGGCGGTGGTCCATGGAGTCGCTCGAGTCGCAAGTATATACCACGGCGATACCGGCCATAGTGATAATAGATCCAGTCATCATAGAGATCTTTCGGCCGAATCGATCAGCGACCCAGCCGACAATGACGGAACCAATCAACAAACCGATCTGCATCGAAGCATTCCAGAGAGACAGCCACATAGATGGCAGAATAGGCATTCCATCTCGAATTTCGCCGAATCTCTCCCTATTTTGGTTAATCAGAATAGTTCTGTGGGATGTTTTGTAATGATGGGACTTACAGGAAGGCTGGGAAGGCTGTGACAACGCCAACGATGATGATATCGAAGCCAAAGGCCATGGGGCCAGTGGCCATGAGGACGCTGAAGATAACAGATTTGTAGTTCTGTTTGAGGGATTGAAGCAAGGTGAGAGAGGTGGCATCGTGCTCATTGACAGCCAAAGAGGCGTCCCCCTTTTCCTTCTCTACCATCTCGACGCTGGGCTTGGTATCGTGTTCCATCGTGTAAGTTGTTGGTGATGGATGTTTGGCTATTGGTGTTTGATTGACTGGAAAACCTGGGGAATGGCCATGTTGATGTATATATATTGCATGAAAGTTGTATGTAGAGACTCATTTAAAACCATCACTGCTCCAAATTGAACAGATTCTGCGAGATGAGATGCCGCAGAATGCGGGGTTTGACTCGACGCTAGACGCGATCGAAGCCCCTGGTTGCGGGGGTCTGGGGTCCGGGGTTGGTCTAGCCTGGAACAGATCAAGACTGCCCATAAATGTCGGGGCTCATCCCCGATAATTCCACTGCCCCCCTCAGTCTCTCTCTACATCATCTAAACTAGTTTCGCTACATTTTCCGCCGAGCGCTACTGAATAATGGCAGAGGAACGAGCATCAAAGCGTACCAAGTCAACCAATAGCATGGTCTCGTCGGGTGATGAGCTCCCGCCACCTGGTACTAGTTCCCGTACGGGACTTGCTTGTGAGGCTTGCAGGCTGAGAAAGACTCGCTGCGTCGGCTTTCCCACCTGTACGTGGTGCCAGCGCCGTCGCCAGTCTTGCGTGCGAGGCCAGAATAGTCAGACGAGCCCGTGAGTGGACCTCCTCTTGGCTTTGCCGAGCACTAGCTAACAGTTGTTTGTCATCTAGGCTGGACGATTGGGGCAATCAGATACTTGGTGCAATATCAAGAGCCAGGGATGAAATTCTCGGTGCATCCACCAGATTCAATGCTGATCAGCTGCTCAACAATACCTCGGTTACACTGCCGGATGACGATCACGGTACTTGGCCTCGTCCCCATGTAGGCCAGGGATGCTTCCCCACAATGTCGAGCGCTGAGGACATTTTACAATGGAATGTTTTGCGGAATCGGCTTCCGAGCTCAGTCCAATCCCCAATCAATACCACTGACCCGTACGAACCTGATAGGTCCGCCAACTCCAAGGCCAGTGCCGACACGTCTTCTGCGGGACTGCAAACTCTGCAGCAACGTTTTGAGACTCAGTTCCTGGTCCGGTATCCTATTATCAGCAGAACCTGGCTTACTCGATGTGTCCGCAATGTAGCAGAGAACGGCGGAGATTGGAGTGCTGAAGCATGTCTCGTCTTTCTGGTTTGTGCTATCGCATCCTTGTGCGACTGCTCTGCTCATGATGCCTCGACGGCTCAAGCCACCTCCATGAGTCCTGAATCTGCTGTCTCAGACTCATGCATGCGAAGCTCTCGCCGGCCTGCGTATCAATATTGGATCATGGCAAAGCGGAGACTCGGCTGGGCCCTTGACGAACCTGCGGGTCTTCTCGCCGCCCAATGTCTGTGCCTAGCTGGGTTCTGGCATCTGCTGAACCTGGCACCACGGAGGGCTCGCAATATGTTCTCTCGTGCTGTTGAGAGTATGAGAGATATAACATTTTCAAGCTTGCCGGAGACTGAGAAGCCTCTGGCAGGATTCCTTAATGTTCTCTGTGCCGACCTGCTCGAGTACGTCCCCAGCTCCGTTGCTCACAGCATCATGGTGCACCGTCGTGGTACTGACCTATCTGTTATAGACGCCTAAATGTTGAGTTGGAGCTTTCTCCACACAATGACCAAAAAGCTACTGGCGAAGCATTTTCCTCAAACGACAACCCAAGTTTTCCTGGTGCGATCAGTCCTCGCACGGAAGGCTTGGCTGGTGGCTTACCTTTCGAGCTCACAGTCAATCCCCAGCAGTTACACCCTACTCGAAAAGAGATCAACAAACTTCTGGCTTCAATATCAAAAATCTCCAGCTGGCAAGACCTGCATTCGCTACTTGACCAGGCGAAAGATTTACGCAGGCGTCTCAACCAACTCACAGGCCTAAGGAACAATATCTACGATGAAGTTTCAAGCTCGACTGAACTTGGTCATTCGTTCAGTGGGGCGATCTCTGAAGATGAGAGGATGCAGGGGAGAGAACTCACTGTGCGCTTATTGCGTTTTTATTTGTGTCTGAACCTGCACCTTTCGCCTTCCCTCATACGGGAATTGGACACGGTCACCAATCCTGTATCTGTCCAGTCACGCCAACACATCTTACAAGAGATACAAAGTTTTTCGGATGAGTGTCTGTTGCTGACAGCTGAGGTCTTGTCCTTGCATCTCAAGAACTGGCAAGATAGAGAGTCTCTGCCAAGCCGTAGTGCCGCAAGCAGTAATCCAACTTATCACAATCCTGAAACAGTGTTCTCGTACCACTTTTCATACATAGGTTGCCTAACACTCCTTTCGGTATACTATGCAAAGAAAAGAGCAGCCCGTGGAGAGGTTGACTTTGCCCATTGTCAGTCACTGAAGCTGCCAGCAGACTGGCGTTACTTGGTTGCTGGCCACACGGGAAAGCTGCTATCACACGATGAGGGGACTGACATATGGAAGTACGGATATTTGGTCAGCCAATTTGATATAGAATCATGAGATTTTTTGCTCCTTCAACTATCATCCGCAGTTAAAATACTAGTCTCGCAACTAGTTTCAAGCGGTGGTGATTCCAAGCGCACAATCCACTCAAGATACATCCTCGCATCCGCACTCTCAGCGCCCCAATACGCAAGTGCAATCTTGAACTTCTGCATTCCAGGCTCCCATACTGGAAGACAATCTAGACCCGGTATGCCACTCTTCGCTGTAGCTATGATTTCCAACGCCGCACATGAACAGTAACGAATACCGAGCCAAGTCCCGGGGTGGCGATGTGTAGTGAGTCCATGGGTTACAAGGTATCTATCGATACGGAGAGCTCTATTCGCAAGCTCGTTTGCCTGGGCTCGCAGCGACATAGATAGTCCATCGAGATCTCGATGAAGAATAAAGTGGAGGGCCGGCCTGCTCAGTGTGTGGCGAATGATGATCAATCGGAGCCTCAGATATTCTCGCAGGTCATCGGGGGAGTGGCCAGACTCGTCTGTCTCAATAGTAATAGAATCCGGAAGATTAACGAAGTGTAGCATGATCTGGTTATCTAAATCTGCCAGGGTGTTAAGAATGTCTCGATAGAATGACTCGCGGTCCACGTTGACCGGCTGGTGCTGCTCAGCCTGTTGGGTGGCGAAAAATGATTCAATTCGGATTTCCAGCTTCCGAAGCGAGATATCGGTCAAGTAGTACATCCAGCTCTGTTCGTGTTGTGCGGCCGATGAATCAGAACTGGTATCTATGGCGGAAGGGGATGACCATGACGGTTCTAGGTCTGGGAGAAGCGATGACATGTTCTCATACTGGATCAGCTGAGCGTTTGCAATTTCGAGCCCCAGTTCAGAGGCAACTTCTCTATTCAAGGGATCATCAGCATGGGACACTCGGTGGGGGCCCATTCGACAATGGGCTCAGACCTCTCTGTCTTGAGACAACTCCAGAAGAGTTTACGATGTGCATTATCTGGCTTCTTGTTCGTGTTCCCCAAGGTCGCCTGAATCACGGCTGACCCGCCTAGGCTTTTGGTCAATACATCTTTGCACATGATACTCGCATTGTTCAAGCATCTCCAGGAGGCGAGCGGGTTGAAGGTCGTTATGTAGTACCCAGCAGCCAGGAAGAAACACTGTGCACCGACGATGCTGGCGTGGCCCATAAGGAAACCAAGTCTTTTAAGGCCGGCATCGAAGTACTCGCGGCTGCGCAGGTACTGTTCCGTATCTATTGACGGCTTGGAGTACTCTTCCAACTTGCTGTAGTCATATGGAGTGCAGATACTCCCCAGTGCACAAGCCATTAACTATCTTGATCGTCAGCTAAAGTTAAGCATCTTACAACTATTGAGGAGCTTGAGGGTTGCAGTAGCTACCAGTAGACATGTAGGTGCATCCCAGCCAAGTCCTTCCTCCTCCACTACTGAGATCTGGTTGTAGAGAAGCCCGAGGTCGACCAGGGGCTGCTTAGCGTGAATGTACTTGGTGAATCGTTGGAGAAGCTGCGTCATTTCGGCTCGATCATCGATTCCCCCACGGGGAGGCGGGAGATGAGCCGGCAAACGAACAGAAGCATATTGAGGATCTGCATTCGGCCTGACAGCTTCAAAGTCGTCACCGCAGTCAGTAACCGAGGTCAGAGGGGCCTCCAAAAGGTGGTAGGGGCGAAGGCTCGGCCATGTTAGTGTAGATTCAACCGATGAAGACCACCATGACCGAGAAGGCGGGGAAGTCATGGATGGCTTGGAACCTAATCGGCAACAGGATGATAGCGGTTTGAGTTGACAAGCAAGTCTTGGTTACATCGGCTGATCTACGGAAGAAGATTACTCGTCTCGGTTTCGGAGCAGAAAGCTGCTTCGGTCAGCTGAGGGGCTCATGTTTAATAACCACGATCTAGGCCCGCCCAAGATCGCAAGTGATTTTACTTAGCCTAACTTGTACTAGAGGGATTTTAGACTTTGCTATGATTATTGCTCGGGTTATCTACCAGCGAATGGCAGAACTTCGGGGCACATCCCCGCCAAGTTCGTCATTACTACCCTAGACAATAAAAGCCAATACTGTTCTTCCAAGCCATGTGACGCATAACTGTTATCAGACCGGGAATTGCAACGAGTCTAGACATCATGGCTTACATGAAGGTCATTAACTTACGTATTGATCATTACCGGGAGTTTACAGTCATCAACGAGGAGAAGCCTCGCATCTCTTGGTCATTTGAAGGTCTGGAACAAAGATGGAGACAACAGGCATACGAGATATCAATTCAAAGATGTCATTCCAACAAGACTGAAACGGTCTCCGTCATTTCCTCACAATCACTTTATGTACCATGGCCATTCCAACCACTCGAGTCACGGGAGCTTGCAACACTCAAAGTTCGGGCACAGTCACATCGTATGACATGGACGTCATGGTCGGCTCCTCTGCGGATCGAGGTTGGATTGCTCAAAACCGCCGACTGGCACTGCACCTTGATTCAACCCTCAATTGACCGCGATTTATCCAAGCCAGTTCAACCCGCGCGTTTTCGAAAGGACTTTCACCTCAAGGAAACACCACAACAGGCTCGCTTGTACATCACTGCACTCGGTCTCTATGAGAGCTTCATCAATGGGAACAGGATTGGAGACCACGTGCTCGCGCCTGGGTGGACGTCTTACGACCATCAACTGCCATATCAGACTTTTGACGTCTCAGCACAGCTGAGGAAAGGAGAGAATGTAATCGGCGCTGAGGTTGCTGAGGGCTGGTATTGCGGCAGGTTAGGCTTTGGAGGTGGTGAGAGGAATATCTGGGGCACTTCAATCGGTCTGTTTGCTCAAATCCTCATCAAATACAACGACGGAACTACCGAGGTTGTCGGAACAGACAGCAGTTGGAAATGGAGCCATGGCCCTTTACTTCAAGCCGAGATCTATGATGGTGAATTGTACGATTCTAGGTTGGAATGCCCTGGATGGAGCGAGCCGTCATTTCTGGATAAGGACTGGCAGTTCGCTCACCTTGGTCAACTCAATCTCTCGACCTTGCAAGTACCATATGATAGCCCACCAGTCCGGCGAATACAAACCCTCCCCGCGCAAAAGAAATTGCGGAGTCCTCAAGGAAGCATCATCCTTGACTTTGGGCAGAACCTGGTTGGCTGGGTACGATGTGAACTTACTGGGCCAAGGGGTCATACTGTTCGTCTCGTACATGCTGAGGTCTTGGAAAATGGTGAGTGTGCTACTGCGCCACTGCGAGAGGCCAAGTGTACCGACACTATCATCTTGTCGGGTGAGCCCCTCGTTTACGAACCTCGCTTCACGTTCCACGGGTTTCGCTACGTGCAGATCACAGGATACGACTTTGATCAGGTCGACCCGAATAATTTCCGTGCCGTCGTCATCCACACAGATATGCCCCGGACTGGATGGTTCGAGTGTTCAGATGACATGTTGAACAAGCTGCATGAAAATGTAGTTTGGTCCATGAGGGGCAATTTCATCTCAGTTCCTACAGATTGTCCTCAAAGAGATGAGCGTCTTGGGTGGACCGGGGATCTTCAAGCATTCGCTCCCACTGCAGCCTATCTTTATGATACCGGAGGCATCTTAAAAACTTGGCTTCGAGGCCTGGCCTTTGAGCAAACCGAAGATGGCAAAGGTATCCCGCCGCTTTTCTCTCCCGATATTTGGAAAGGGCGTCCAAATATCCCATCTGCCATCTGGGGAGACGCACTCATTAGTGTACCATGGGATCTTTACCAGTCCTCTGGCGACACAGCATTTCTTGCAGATCTCTATGATAACATGACTGAGTGGTTAACAAAAGGCGTCAAGCGAGATCAAGATGGCCTTCTCTGGGATCCCGATCACTCTCAACTTGGGGACTGGCTTGAGCCTGGTGCGCCCGCTGATGACCCGGGCAATGGACCGACAGATGAGATTCTAGTTTCGAATGCATTCCTTATCCGTATGACAGACATCATGGCCCAGATATCTGATATCTTAGATCGTGAGAAGGAGTGTGAGCTATGGACAAAACAAGCAGCCGATTTGCGAGCGCGTTTTGCGCAGATTTACATCACTGACGAAGGAAGAGTTGTGTCAGATACCCAGACCGCCCTAGCACTAGCCATCTACTTCTCTCTCTGTCCCACTTCCAGGCAGCAAGACACAGCAGCAGCGCGTCTTGTCCATCTCATCAAACGCAACGCGCGCTTCAAGATCGCAACAGGCTTTGCAAGGACACCTATTGTCGGCCACGCGCTCAACAAGATTAACCAACACCAACTCTTTTATAGAATGCTTATGCATAGAAAGCCGCCATCTTGGCTCTACCCGGTCACCATGGGCTCTACAACCATCTGGGAAAGATGGGATAGTATGCTTCCAGACGGTACACTGAACTCATCTAATATGACAAGTTTCAATCACTACGCATTGGGAGCTGTAGCAAACTGGATGCATACCACGATTGCTGGTATACAGCCATTGGAGCCAGGTTGGAAGAGAATAAGGATCGCTCCTGTGCCAGGAGGGACAATCACGTCTTGTCACGCTCAATTCATCAGCCCTTATGGTGAGATAGACGTAAGTTGGGAACTGAGAGGCGATGAAATACATCTGTCGGCTACAATCCCTGGGAATACAGAGGCAGAAGTCACTCTGCCAGATGGAGAGCCGGTGATCGTAGGGTCTGGAAGGCATGCATTCTCTCGTTCCTACACCCCGCCTGATTGGCCGCCGCTGCCTATCTATCCCCCGTTCGTTCCGCATGATGACGATGAACCTTGAGCGCTCTGTGATGGGCTATAGCTTCGGTATGAAGTGAGCTAGAGGTTGGAAATGAGGAGAACTATGGATTTTATGCAAATAGGTTGTTTTTTTTACTCGTAAATGTTAGTTTTAACTTGTCCCTATTTGTCAAGATCACTGTTTGAGGTTTAATCTGTATCCAGTCTCTAAAAAGACGGCGATTGTATACCATCCCGGTCTCTTTGAGCATTTCTTGTTTGTCGTCACACCACCATTTCCCCGGACCTTCCGTCCCATTGTCCACACAACATTTGCGGAGTCACCAAGCTAGTATCACGGTATGCCTCACCTCGGTAAGATGGTGGCCCGATGGTGGGGTACTACTGTAGACAACCTAAAAGAGTAGCCCCTAGCGTCTCCGATGGACATGGATCAACCAGAGTGGAGATGCATTGCCCGCACTTCAGGTATCCGAACTCCGTCTTTGGCCGTTGGATATTAAAAGAGTAGATGATGCCGGTATAGTCTCGGCGCAAGCAATCAATAATCTTTTACAAAGAAGAACATCTCTAACACAATGATCGTTAATGGTTTCCATCCTCAGGAGTTTGAACACCCTCAACTCGGTCCCATTATTGGAAGAAAGCGAAACGAGCATGTTGTTCAGTTTCGTAGCATTCCATACGGCCATGTTGCTGCGCGTTTCCGGCATGCCACATTGATCAGCGAGCTACCACCAAAACAGCGCACGTTTGCGGAATACGGCCATGCCTGTCCTCAAACCGAGCAGGGTATGGAGCCGTTTGGCGGTCCAATCCCAGGAAACGAAAAGCGACAATACGATGAGCTTTCTTGTCTCAACCTGACCATCACAGCACCAGTGTCGGTCTTGAAGTCTGGGAATACCCAAAAAATACCCGTCATGGTATATGTCCATGGCGGAGGCTTTACGGTTGGCGCGCATTACGGTGGCCCTAATGGTAACTCTTGTCCTAGTCAGCTTCATAAGATGTCGATTTAACATCCACTTTACAGATACAACGAGAATGGTGACACAAGCATGCGAGGACTCGAGGCCCATTATCGTAGTTAGCATCCAGTAAACATTTCTGCTCCACCTCTGATGACTGCTTACTGACTGGGCCAAGCTATCGACTTCATTTCCTGGGATTCCTAGCGTGCCAGGTAAGTAGCAACCTAAATGTGACTTATACTGGAACCGATTCTGATAATCTGCAGGACCTCGTCGACGAAGCCGCAAAGCTCAACGAAGACCCCTGCAATTTTGCCTTATACGACCAACGCCCGGCCCTCCAATGGGTCCAAAAGTTCATTTCAGGTTTTGGCGGTGACATCAACAGGACAACCGCGCTCGGCGAAAGCGCTGGTAGTTCCTCGCTTGCCTTCCACCTCAGCTCCAACGTCCCCCTCTTTGATCGAGCCATTCTACAATCCGGAACTGCATCAGCCATCAGTCCCAAGCCTCTTGCAAACAAGGAGGAAGAATATCAGGCACTTCTTAAGTTTTGTGGGATTAGCGTAGATGATCCTCAGCGCCTCGAGAAGCTCAGGGCTGTGCCAACTGCCAAGATTGTCGAGGCAGCCTCGTCTATCAACAAGGCAGCCTTTTCACCACTTGCCGACAAAAGCTTCTTTCCGGTCATTCCCAATTATCTCAATCATGCAAAGATAATATCCGATTGCCCTTGGGTAGATGCTATCATCACGGGTGATGCAGTCTTTGAGGTCAGTAAATCGAGTGTCTTCTCTTCATCACAACTCTGACAGAGCATAGGGCTACCTGTTTTCGCACAACCTTATGAATGTGCGGCCCGAAATCTTTTACCAACACGTGGAAGATGCACTCGGAGCTGAGAATGCCAAGAGAGTGTTGGAGGTATATGAAATATCCAGAACTATGGATCAAAACCTGTTCTGGATAAGGCTATGCACATTGTGTGGTGATGTGATGTTCTCCTGTAAGACAATCCTCCATCGGCTCATTACTTTCAGCAATACTAACACGAGATGCAAACAGTACCTTGCCACATCCTATCAAAAGAGTTATGGCAGGGTGGAAAGAAGCAATATCGTTGTATACTCTCACTCCGTAATCCATTCCCCGGTTCCTTCTTCTCCAACATTCTTGGCCACCATTTCATCGAACTCATCTACCAATTCATGACCTTCATGGAGCGCCTACCTCTCCAGAGACAGCGCGATGTCTGCGTAGGTTTTGTGCGACGATGGACGGCTTTCGCCTATGGAGAAGAGCCTTGGTCTCAGTATACATGGGTAGATGAAACAGTGGCGGTGGCAGATTCCCGTGAGGGTTGGGTCGTGCGGTCAAGAGTAAAGGACTTGGAGGTTTCTGCATATGACGAGGGCGGCCAGCGTCGATACGAGAAGTGGGAAGCATTGGATGAGGTGTTTCGATCACTGGGGGATAAGGCACCCGCAGCGGTCGAAGCTCTTAGTTTCCCGACATTGGTAACTTTGGGAAGCAAGTAACTAGATCTCAATGTTCTTTACTCAAATGGCGATGATAGAGCAAGGCCAGTCCATGAATACATGGAAAAGAATGACTCATAAGTATGCTGCGACTAAACAAAGATCATGCTAGCAGTGGACCTCCCTTTCTTGCCTCTGACTAAAGCCAATACCATTGACTTCTTGAAATCAGGGACGCTGATTTCTTCTGGCCGAGATCTTTGCGCTTCCTTTGTCTTGACCTGCGCCTCCCATTTCCCATTGGTAACCTTGACGTCTTCCAACTCCTCCCCATCAACATAAACATGCAGCTCGCACAATTCGTCCTCGATAACGGTACCAAAAATTGACAATTGTCTTTCTCCGTCCACAATTGACACTGTGGCATCCATAGTCAACTGGGGTGGTGATGACCCGATGTCCTTACTCTCTTGGCCGCTCACAATAGTATCTGTCACCAGCTGTGGGGTTCTCGATGGCTGCTGACGAAGAGAGCTTCCCTTCTCAAAGGCATAGGCATATCTAAACAGGTTCTTGTCATCATAAGCCTTGGATGCGAAGGTGAGATTGACAGGCATTCTCGTATCAGCCATGACACCCATTGGCACGCTGACAGTGGGTATACCAAATTGGCGAATTGCGCAGTTTCCATTCGAGTACAGAACACCATTAAGCCATGCATGCTTTGCAGACTCTTCGTTGACATCCGCGTCAGCTTTGCCCACATCGGCATTGCATGGCCACACTACCATGTCCAACCCCAAAGCATCAAGCCAGTCTTCAAAGGCAGACTTGCGCTTCAACTCAAGATTCTGAAGTGCAGGACCAAGGTTTGGAATCTCGTAAGTCGGGACCCGGCCATTGGTGATGTGAGCAACAACAGCCGTATGTCGAACAAGAGGATCGTTGGCGTCGTATCTGTCTGGTAGGCACCCAGCAGGATGAGGGAATATGGTCGAGGACTCGACTTGTGCAAGGGTGGTTACCACATTGTTATCTTGGTTTGCTGCCAGGAAGTCGTCCCAAGAATAGGCCATCAATTGGCACATATCAATCTCATTGCGATGAGGCGGCGTCTCCGATCGGGTCTCACCACTGACAGGTTTCTCAAACTCGGTGACTAGTGGGAAGTCAGTCTCGATAACAGTGGCGCCTAGTCCCTCAAGTATGGTCTTGGCCTGTTTCCAAAGGTCGATGACACTCTCGCGAGTATGAACCTTGCGTGCATCCGGGTCGAAGTCAACACCGCCAATGTACATCTTCGGTACACCAATCCTCTTACCCTTGAGAGCATTGGGATCAGAGAGATCAAAGAAGGTCTTTGGTCGCACGGAATCGACATTGGGAAGCTTAACAAAAGGCTGCTCGCGCCAGAAGTCGCAGCTTGTCTCGTCATCTGCTGCAACGATGACATCCAAAAGTGCAAACATGTCTTCCATAGTTCTTGTGTGAGGAACTACAGTATCGCAGGTGGGGAAAAGAGGCCAATTGCCTCTGATCGATATGAGTCCCCTGGAAGGAGTGTATGCCACCAAGCCATTATTGGAAGCAGGTGAACGGCCAGATGAGATAGTTTCCTCGCCCATACCAAAGACACCAAAGCTTGCTGCGGTCGCTGTGGCAGATCCATTGGATGATCCTGAAGCAAAAGCAGCTGTGAGATAGTCTTCGTTGTATGGCGACTCGGCACGACCGTAAACGCCTCGCTGCATGCCACCTGCAGCCATTGGGGGCATGTTGGTACGACCCAAGAACACAGCGCCAGCGTCTCTCAGCTTTCCAACAGTGAAGGCGTCTTCATTTGCGACGAGGCCCTTGAATGCGGGAGACCCAGCAGCTACCGTCATATCTCGGATCTTGTAAGAATCTTTGATCGTACAAGGAATTCCATCCAGCAAACCCAGCGCCTTACCCATGGAGCGACGCTGGTCCGATTCTTGAGCAGCATCAAACACATCTTGATTGATGACTGGGATAGCGTTCAGCTGAATGGTGCGGCGATCGTACTTGGCGATTCTTAGTAGGTGCTTGGCGGTCAGTTCAACGCTGTTGATATGGCCTTGAGACAATGCAGATGCAAGGGATGCAATTGAGGCCTCCACGATGGAGAGTGTCTACAGAGTCAGTATCTGTTGTGTAACTCTCGATATATATGATATGAAGACGGCTCACAGTAATCTGGTCGTCGATTGTCATGTTGGGAAGGTTTGGATTCTGTCGGGTTTTCTGGGTAATGAAGGATGGAAGTTTCAGGCTTACAGCCAAGTCATTGATGAGAAAAGACGATTTAAGTATTAAAGCAGTATGTCTTAGAGTACCTAGCCATGCTGAGTGCGCGGAAATTACAACTGTTAATTAAAATATGCAGCTGCAGAATAATGTAATTAAAGACAGTTGTTATATTAATTAGCAGCTGTTGAATTGTTCAACAGCTGTTAATTGTATTTATCAGTATGAGACAGTTTATCTGACTGAAAAGTCTGATAAGCTGTTATCGCACAGTTCTGATTCGCTGACAGTGCCACACGCTGCCCATAATCGTCTTATCGTTGATACCAATGGGCACTTCCATATTGGATATAAGCCTACAACTGCCGTGCAATCTAGTCAATATCTCGATACTCTAATATCTCAATTGTTTGCGCATTCTCCAAGATGACGGAATCTTCAGTCTACCATGATGATGTTCCTGGCACCGTTCGTCTCGTTGACATCAACGGGATGAACTCATCAGGGCCCCACGACTCTCAGCACAAAGACATTGTCCTCGTTCCTCGCCCAAGCTCTGATCCAAATGATCCCCTCAATTGGTCCCATCGTCGAAAGCTCTTGGCCGTCAGCATGGCTTATCTTTATGTCCTCGGAACTGGGATAGCAACATCTCTTCAATACTCTGTGCTCGCAGATATCACAAAAGATACCGGCATTTCTACAGCAAATCTCGTCCAGGGAACAGGAGTCATGTTCCTGTTCTTCGGTTGGGCTTGTCTGATTTGGCAACCGATCGCTCTAACATACGGACGGCGTGGCGTCTATCTCACCACCATGTTGCTTACGATTCCGATAATGGTTTGGACTGCCTACTCGACATCTGCTGGGGAATGGTTTGCCCACAGGATCTTGATTGGTATCATTGTATCTCCAATTGAGTCCCTGTGTGAGGTTACCGTGTTCGATCTCTTCTTCGCCCATAACCGTGGGACTTACATGAGTCTCTACGTGGCCATTCTCTTTGGGTCGAATTTTCTTGCCCCTCTCGTCGCAGGATGGTTCAACGATGCTTTCGGGTGGAGATGGACGATGCATTTTGGAGCAATTATATGCGCAATCCGCTTCCTTATCATGTTCTTCTTTATGGAAGAAACGATGTACTTCTGCGGAGCCTCACTCGAAAGTCAAACAGCTACCGATACCGAACATCAGGACTTGGGGACGTCCAAAGCCGAAGGGAAAGCATATGAAGGATCGCCGAGAAACTCTCTGCCATCTTCTCCATCGGTCATCTACGATGACATCAACTCCGGTTGGAGAAAGTATACTTGGTTCAAGGTTGTGACAGGTCGACCCAGTAACACGGACATGCTACGAATGGTCTACCGGCCTGTCCTTATGATCTTTCAGTTCCCAACTGTTGCATGGGCTGGATTCCTTTACGGAATCAATCTTGCCTGGTACAATGTCCTGAATGGAACTGCCAGTCCCGTTCTGTCAAGCAATCCATACAATGTGCAGCATTGGTTGGCTGCGTATATGCAGGACCAATCATTGGAGCAGCCGTTGCTTGTCTCTGGGTTGGGAAGGCGGCAGACTGGATCGCCCTGTGGTTAGCGCGACGCAATGGAGGTATCAGAGAGCCTGAGCAACGACTTTTGGTGCTGCTTCTCTCAGGTATTATCTCGTCGGCTGGTCTCATCATATGGGGTGTTGGTGCATACTACCACGTCCACTGGGTCGGCCTCGTTTTTGGGCTAGGAATGCTCACGGTTGGGTGTGTTGCTGGAGGTGCGATTGCTGTGAGCTACAACGTCGATTGCTTCAAAGAGATAGCCGGTGAAACCACTGTCTCTATCATGTTGATTCGCAACACGATTGGCTTTGGCTTCAGCTATGCTATCACACCATGGTGGACATCCCAGGGGCTGAAGAACTGCTTCATTACAGCAGCTATGATTTCACTTGCTTGCACACTTACTTTCCTCGTCATGATCGTTTACGGGAAGCGAATTCGACGTTGGTCCATACCATCCTACAGGAAGTACATGGCTAGCATGGCCGTTTCGCACGAATGAGAGACGGAACGAGAGTCATGATAGACCTAGTAGATCACTCGCCCAAGGTCGGAAGAGAAGGAGATAGCGCTCGAGAATGGTTTATTTCGGATTTAGTCAGTTTATGTAATACATTTTGCCAGCTTTCGCAATTGTTCTCTCGCCTCGGTCGCCGTAGGAATATCCTGCTCTAGATTTTTGACAATGTCCTCCAGATACGTAACAAGCCGTCCTACAGCAAACTGGGATTGGTTGTCGTCATAAAGAAATGCATTATACACCATATGGCCAACACCCAGCAGTTGGTGAACAATCTGACTACTAGCGACCTTGAACATGATAAGAGAGGCTTCAATGATCTCATTCAGAAATTCTTCTGCCACTATGATCACCTCATCGACTGGGGCCTGGCAATGAAGCAGACCCATGATATTTACCAGTGCCTCAGTGCAAGTTATTTGAACTGCCATAAACTTGCATCGATTGCGCTGGAGGTCGTCGTGTGATTGCGAAAGGACGCGTAGTATAAAAGGTTTGCTGGCTTTGAGTTGATCCAGACTATCAAGCAAAGCCTTTGGGGACGGCCGGTCGGAAAACACCGCAACAACATCCCTGTGAGGCTTCCGCTGACGAAGATTAAGTATCGCATACTCCATCAATCGGAAAAGATCGGTAATGTAATCCCATCCAGCTGTCCAGGCCTGCGTATCGCGACTCATAGCTGGTGTGATACGAGGGTAAAGCACCGAGACTTGGGCCTCAGGAAGACGGATGATGTGCCCAAGCACGCAGGCTGAATGAATCTCAAGCCGATAGACGCACCAGAAGAGACGTCTTCGGTCATCCACCTCGAGTAGGGAGATTGAGCTGTCCCAGTTGTTTTCCATATTGAACCCGTGTTGAGCGATCCATGCATGGCATAACCCCAGATATCTGTGAAAGTCACTCTTGTTACCGCTTCTGAGCGAGTACACAGCCAAGAGGCCGAATGATCGCAGGTAGTCAAGATCAGGTGTATCTGGAATGCGTGCTGGAACATGGGATACAGCCTCGTTGAAATAGATGTTGGCGTCATGGGAGGCAACGTCACCCAGCAATGCATTGTCAAATACCGCTTTGAGGGTAAGACTCTGGGCGCTCAGTGCACATAATGCCATCAGAAGCAGGTATGATGTCTCACTGGTACTAGGTATCTTATCTGCCTAGCGTCTTTCCAGGTCATTCTCGGAAAGAAATGGAAAGCTTGGTGACTTTAGCAGCAGTTTCAGCAAATCGGGTAGGACGACAACATACTAGCACTGGTACATCGTATCCCGGTAGATGTCTATTAGACGACGAATGCATTGCGGAGACCTGAAATCAGAGATCTCATTGTCGGCCTGCTTCTGGTTGTTGCTTTTCCCAGTCGGCACAGTTGGCTTCCAACCGCGTTTTCGGACCGGCCGAGTCATGGCGCATTTGGCCCCATAGTCGATGCATGTGAGACAAGCCCCGTGACCCTCCCGGGACACCGCCTCGGCGACAGATGATCGGCGACACTTGAGGCCTCTGGAGTGACAGAAGTCACAGGCCTGTAAGGCCCGCTGTCTTTGAGTACCTAGAGATCTACACTGCATACCTTTCACTTGCGTTGACTATGGTGTTATAATTAAAAGCGATAAAATGGCCGTGTCTTGCGAAAGGGCAGCGTTTGATAAGTAGAAGTACCTTATTTATCAGTTGTTGAAGCTTATCAATTTAGCAGCTGATAAATGACCGCTGATAAATAACCGCTGATAAGATAATGAGTGGAGTACGTAATAGCCAACCACCACATCCTGGCGAATTACCCAGTTATCTAGAGTCCTCCCAAGTTTCATCCACTTAGCCAAGCAAAGCGCAAAGACAGGATTAATGCAGCAAAAGCTTAAAAGTTTACTGTCGCTTTTTCCAATCGCGCTAGAAGGAAAGATGCATAGCTGATTTTGTTGTAATCCTGGAGGATCTCAAATTTCAGCTCATACTGTTTGTCAGTCAGATCTTGGCCCGCATACCCAGCTGGAAATCATTGCTACGGTATGTCGAAGTTGAAATGGGTATTGACTCAATGTATTTTATCAAGAGTTCACTAAAGGAAATATAAAAACAAATAATATGAATTCTTTAATAATAACTGTAGAAAATAAATATCTAGTTTAGTCTTGTCCTCTCTGGCAAAACTGTACTGCATTGCCGATAAGACCTCTTTAATAGTCAGGTTACCCTAGATTCAGGCAAGTAGCAGGAGTACTCAGACGCAAACAAAGTCAGTCGACTTATATACAGCCTTATCAGTGTCATTTATCTTCAACCACGATTTTTGAGGGTAAGGGCAGAGAAGACGTTGTTGCTCGTAACCTTTGGCGTCCTCAAAAGAATGAGGCAGTTGAGCTGGCACGGTCCCGTTCTCGACCCAAGCTCGGAGTGCATCAAACGTGTTTGTGGGCTGTCCTCCCTTGCCTCCTGAGCAGTGCAGCAGCCCAGGAACTTCGAACATGCGGTAAAAGCTTGCGACTTCAGGGATGATCTCCTTCACCTTTTCGTAGTAGTGCCTTGTGCCCTTGACTGGAATAAGCTGATCATGCTGCAACTTGTCAGCGCGGGTTGTGAATGTGAGTAAGAAATGGAACTTACGGTTCCGTGGTAGCCTAGGATCTTGCCGCCCTTCTTGTAGAAAGCTGTCAGGTCAGGATCGTTGGTCCCTATGACTGACTCATACCGCTGAGCAGCTTCTTGTGCATAAATATCGAATGCTTCTCGGCTCATATTTTTGTACGACCATTCCGGGTTGGCTTCTATCCAGTACTTGATCCAAACCTCTCCAAGCCCCACTGGAGCTCCTTTGCATGTCCCGTTGGTGCATGTGGTCATGGCAAGGCCAATATCGCTCGTCAGCTGGAGCGACTGTCCGCTGAGCTGAGCTCCCGTGTTGGGGCCGTACCATATGAACTTGCCATCAGTAGTAGTCGGACCTGACCAGGTCGATTTGGCTATCTTGGCAGCCTCCTCGGTGACACTCATAATCTTAGCAGTATCGGAGCATTTGAAAGATTTGCCGACAACATCCATTGGGTCAAAATCACAGGCATCTTCGTTGGAGATAATCCCATCAATAATCCCATCGAGCCCATCACAGGCCTTGATGGCCTCCGCTAGGACGGCATTCATCTCGCAAGGGTACGGAAAGTAGTTCAGCTCCTGCATGATCAGCTGAGGCCAAAAAGTTGACATGAGGAATTGGTTCCAATTGATTGCCGGTGCACACGCATGTATGCCATCATAAGCTTCTGGATACCGCTGCGCAAGCATCATACCCTGTCTCCCGCCCTGAGAACAGCCACTCCAGTACGAATACTTGGGTGCTTCCCCATAGAAGCTTTCGATCAACTCTTTAGCAATGTTTGCCTAGTCTCATTAGCTCAAAAAGGTTAGAAAGATGTGGTAAGAACACACTTGATCGCCTAGGGATACAGCAGCGAAGTTCTGGAGGAGGGCGAGATTGGGATTCCCCTCGCTGGTCATGGCCCAGATATCAGGACCATAGTCCATTTGGAGTTGTAGACCAGCATCGGTCGCAGAGGTGGCATATCCCTCGCTGATTGCTCCGCTCATGGCAGCATAGCCCGGCGGGTATCGTCCAGCGACCCAGCCTCCTCCCCCGATGGACTGGAGTCGGCCGTTGAAGTTGTCCATAGGGAGCCATGTTTCAACGTGAACAGTGTCGTTCTGGCCCGGGTGAGTGTAGGTAACTGTGACGTTGCAAAAGTTGACATCCTCCGCGACGGTAGTTGGGTGGCCATAGTAAAAGATTGACTTGGCCTCAAAATTATAGTTTTCGACCAAGTTGACTGCAAAGTCGAGGACTTTTCCTCCGAAGATTATTGGCTGACTGATAGCATCAGCAGAACAAGAAAGAGACATGGTTCTGTGATTGGTATATAGGGTCGCGTGATTAAATATGACTTGTAGATATGGAAGCATTTGTCTTCCTGCCCTTTTTCTACTCAAGAGGCTTGGACTAAAGCCTTCTTATCTATATCGTAGTCTCCATATAGATGTAGAAGCCCACTTGTGGTTCTTGTAATGCCAATAGTCACATTTCCTCATGCTATTCTACGGTCAATCGGCAATGTATCAGATACTCGGTTTACCTAACGTTACAGGATCTAGATGAGAAAACGTATTGTGATGGTGGAGGCAAAAAATGGCCCAGCGAGGGAGACAATACTCGTATCCGCATGTCTTTGTGGGTTGCAGTCCACAAAATGTGGAGTTTTGACTGTTTGAGGACAAAGGGTTGGAATTGGGGTGTGGCTGATGACGACTACAGACACATTAGCCGTCACACTAAGCACCCCCAGTCAAGAACCCTCCATGACCTAGTGAGGATTTACACAGGCAAATGACAGGAGACAGCAAAATAGATCGACAAAAGCAAGTATATACAAAGATTGCTGGTGACGATGAATATGCTGAGTGCTCAAGAGGTGCAAAGAATTATTGTTGTTGTTCTAGATGCCTCAATTACCTAGACTACTGTTGTTGCTGTAACATTGAGTTGGGCCATTGTAACCATTCTGCCCAATGAAGCCCGAGATGAGATGTTATGGATTGTATTAAATACTGTCCGCCATCGCCGATTATCCACGTATCTCTGTTCCAATGCAGCAAGACTGCAAAGAATGCAAGGATCACCAGCGCTTCTGGCTGTCGCTTCTTCAACAGTTCGAAATATTCGTCATCAACATCGAGACAAAATGCTATCGCAGCATCGAATCGCCGTCTGTTGGGCTGATTCAGTGCTGCATGAAGAGAAAATGACCGCTACAGCGTGGACACGGCGTCGTGGTATTTGGTGGATGATGATAGGGAGGCATTTGAGTCGATCATCTCGTGGAGGATAGCTGTCGCTTCTATGTCGTTCTCGAGTGCTGGGAACGCGTCTTCTATTTGTTGTAGTATAGGTCCAAGTCCCGAATTCTTAATTGTGTTCCATGAATGTTTCGTCACAGCACGAACGCCTCGGTGAATGGACAGATAAGTTGTGAAGCGGTCGAGAACAGCGCCGGGACTCTCTCTTGGACCTTGAAGAGTATCGCAGAGGACATGGACACCAATAAGTGACGAGAAGAGAAACATGGGCACGCATGACTCTTCTGAAACCTCCTGTCTCTCCTCGTTGAACAAGACCAGCGCCCTTGTTTGAAGGCTGGTTGCAAGCTGATAATATGGTTGCTGGAGCGAAGGGGGGTTGCTGAGATGGAGCGCAGAGAGGGCAAGAAGCTGATTCATCAAGTAAGGAGCTTTAAGTGCATAATTCAATGTGTGAGTAATGACGCTCTCATTGGAGGGGTCAATTGACGTGACGGTGTGACGATTCGTCAGAAGATGATGATAAAGGGCAAAGTGGCTGAGATGGAACAAGTCGCCTCTTTCTGGGGTATCTCTGAGTGCCGTCAAAGCTGAACCAATAGTTTGACCAGGGCTAAGCGATACCAGCGTTGAGCCCGCGGGAGAAAGATGACAAGAGAGATGGAAGGGAGACGGCGTATCCGTATTTGATGATATCTGCGGCGGTGATGGCTGCTGATCAATGTTTATGTAGATACATTGGGATCCCCGGTTGGAAATCTTGCAGTTGAGGCAAATCGGTCGAGATTCATCACACTTCATGTGCCGTTGCTTGCAGGCGCCACAGCCATTTCGAGACTTGCGGTGCGACCGACGTGGTTTGAGGGGTTTGTCACTGGCTGTGGAAGACTTGTTGGACTTGGGGCGGGCCATAGGCAGCAACGATTCCAGAGCGTTGATTGATTGTGAGATTTGAGAATATGCAAACAGGCAAAGCAGGTCTAGTTCCGTAAAGAAGGGGGATACTCGTATTCTAACGTAGTCATAGTGGACCATGGCACGTGAACACTGACTCGGATTTGACCGTGGATCGGCGAGGCCCATGTTTTAGCCTCCGGAAGATAATTAGAGTACCCACTGATGCGCGCTATCCCCGTATCGAAGCCGTATAGAGATATTTCTGATTGGCGTTGGGCAGTATCCACAGCTAAAATCTTTATTCCTCGTTTACAGAAGTATATGATTGGGTAATCGGGCTCCGCTGGACTGTGCCATATATTGATTCTGAATTGTCAGTCTCAGAAGTAGCTCGCAATGAATGCAAAAGTAACTCAGTGACACGTACCTACATTCTGAAACGATTCGGCTGGTGAAGTCCCAGCATTTCTTGCGAGTGGTGGAGATAAATATTTAATGGATATTTTATAAATATGACAAGGCCTTTAAATTACTAGTAGCCATTCGCCTGTTCCATCCCCCATCAACCGTTCAAAACCCCATCTTCACGACCAACTATTTCCATCCCTGCACCTATCCATCTATCTCCCTCTGAATCGCCATAGTACCAGCCAGTCCATACGTCAATCTCATACCTACTTCGCAACCAGACAGCACAATGTCCACCGGAGGTCTCTTCAAGCCGGTTCCTCGAGTTAAGCCTACCAAAGGCGGCGCCTACCTCTGGCGCTACAGCCCGAGCGTACCTGCGGCAGCCATATTCTTGGTCCTCTTCATGGCTTCACTTCTCTGCATAGTCTGGAAGATTTGGAAGACACGTACCTATTTTTGCATTGTGTTTGCTATCGGTTGCTTTTGTAAGCTGCCACCACCTCCCTTTCATTCTTGCCCTCTGTCTAACTTTGTGCTTTAGTCGAGATGGTCGGTTATGGCGTCCGCGCAGGTGCTCATAGCAAAACCAATAAGATCATGCCATATGCCGTTCAGAATATGTTCATCCTCATTGCCCCCGCCCTCTTCGCTGCCTCGATTTACATGGTCCTCGGTCGAATCATCAGAGGCCTCAACGCCGACAAACATTCCCTTCTTAAGCCAACAAAGTTGACGAGGACATTTGTACTTGGAGATGTATTATCCTTCATGATCCAAGGCGGCGGCGCGGGAATGTCGGTTGTTCAAAACGCAAGTCTCAGCAAGTGGGCTGAAAGAATCGTCATACTCGGCCTTGTAGTCCAGATCGTCATCTTCGGTCTATTCTGCACTGTGTCATTTGTCTTCCATCGCCGTATGATCCGAGAACCAACAGCCGAGTCGATCGGCACTATTATACCCTGGGAGTCAACTCTTTATATGCTTTACGTCGTCAGTCTTCTCATTATGGTCCGATCCATCTTTCGGGTTATCGAGTATGCTCAGGGCTACACTGGGTATTCCCTTTCTCATGAATGGACGTTGTACATATTCGACACTCTGTTGATGTGGCTGGTAACGGTTATCTATATCTGGCGATACCCAGATGGGCTTAATGCTAACGCTGGCCACGTCCGCTGCAATAGCATGCTTCTCCATGAGGTTCACAATAATAAGTAATGGTACGACATGGAATTAAGCATTTTTAACCTGTACATAGCGCGCGATACAGGTGTTATGTCTTAACATATTAAGTTTACGTAGAATTTACCAGTATCTAAGCAGAGTACACTAAGTTGCTTTTTTAAGAACAACAGCTTATCTTTTATATATTTAGAAATAATACAAGTTATTTATCTTTAATTAAAGCCTTTTTTATCAGTTTAATAATTTTAATAATAGTGTAATTCTTAACTACCTCTACTAATAACCTTAGGAATACTAAGGTCTGACTTTATACAATAACTGACTGAAAATATACATTTCAAGATAACATTTTAAGTCTTAGTCCAAGAAGGGCCTCGGTTTCACAATCTCAACTCTCACTGTTAGTACCAGCCCTACCATAGCCAGTCCCAAGTTCTCTTAGAACATGCTTCACTGTAACAGGAGTAGCCAGGTTTCAAACCCCAACGCCATCACTCTCGCTACTCAATCCGTCTGCCGCAACATAGTTGCAAAAAATAAGAATAACAGCTACTATTAGTCTAATGATAGGCTCTAGGGGAAGAAGGTGCCTTTAACTGGGTATCACTTCTAGCTTGACTTTTCAGTCAGGAAGAATTATCTATAAAAGTCTAACTATAATAAGTGTATGAAGTACTAGGTGTTGCTATTAATGGCTGCAATGGCTGTAGCAAGTTAGATAAATTAGGTAGATATATCTGCGATAACTGCATTAAGGCTATTATTAACCTTAAGCCTTGTATTTAAATCTTCTTAAGTTAAGTAAACTTTAACTCTCTTAAGTAATCGCTTAAATTCTATAGACTTCTTAAATAAATAGCTTAAATAGATTTTAAAGCATGTTTATAGAAAAATTTAAAATTTAAAGTACCTCCTTATATTCCTTACTCAACTCTTAACTAACAGCTTACCGCAGGGTGTAACCAATAACTCTGCGTCATGCCAATAATGGGACTCTTGCCATTAGCGTCCTCGATCATTCTATAAGATTTGCTTGTTGAGTCGATGTCAGACTGTTGGAGCTGTGGCGACTGAGTGCGGTAGTCCATGGCTTACTATGTGGCTTCCACTCTTGGCTAAATGCATAAGAGTACACTAAGTTAAGTTCTCTCTGCCGTAAGCTCTCAGCCACAGGTCTCAACTGCAAATAACACTTCTAGCTCCGAACAAATAGTTGATATCCTCGCCATTGGGAAACAAGGCTCTCGCGAGGGTTATTCCATTAGCACCATCGCTGGTCAGAAAAAAGGTGGCGTCCTTGGCCAGCGATACCCATTCAAAGGTCACACCGACATTAGCTTCATTCCATCCCTGTGCAGCAATCTTGCGCTGCTGGGCAGCGTAGTCGGCGTTTGCTATGCCTGACAAGACTCAAGTTCTGAAATTACCTTTCGAGAAAAAGCATCTGAAAGTCTCCAATCTTCGTCGCCATCAGGGGCAATTTTATGTATCCAAACAGTTGAGAACTGCCAAAGCGTACTTTTCACCCATGTAGAACTTGAGGTTGGGCGCAACTATTTCCTCAAGATGTCTCTTAAAGGCCAAGGCATGCGAAATTTCAGGTCTGGAGGAGTCGATCTGCTTCCATAATCCAATCTCGATCAGGACAACACCTAGACTGTAAAGATCGTAGGAGCGTTTGAACTTAGTCTTGGAGGTTTGAGTGAAGGGGGAGCTGATACTCTGGGTGACGGGAGTTGTTATCGCCAGTTTGGGTTGCAATCTCAAGATAATAACTGTACCTCCGTTGTCCATACTCATGTTGAACTGCATGATACAATGTAGCGGGACGCCGCAATTACCAGGATCATCTGGACGGAAGCTGATCCATTGCTATCGATAGAAAGACAATGAAAGTGTTTTAAGGCAACAATGATAGCAAGGAGAAGACTAAATCCCACGTTCTGATCTGGTCGTGCGAGTTTGGTGGAGATCAATCACAGTAAGATAGCCTTTAAGAGAACCGGTAGTGAAGCTTTTGTTGATATCCGAAATTAGATCAGAAGCAAGGTAATTTCCTTCCAATGATCTATGTCAAGAAGATGCTTCGTGTTAAGACACGACATTAAATCAGAACAGCGGCACTGCTATTCACGGTGAGCATAGACTAGTTAAATAAACATAAGCTCTTTGGTAATGATACTACACAGATCTATCGACATTGCCAACTGGATGTCTTTTTGGGACTACCACCAATATATGTCTGCGTCTTAGGATACAGACAATGTTTACGCTGAAAGTCTATCCCGTTAGTGGCAGTGTCGTTGATAAACTTTGTACCCGTCAAACTCGCAGGAGCTTGACCCCTCTCAACCCAAGCCACCATGGCCGCCAATACATTATGCTGGGGATCAAAGGGAATACCCGCAGCAGGGGCGCCACCGCCCTGACCAACAGCCCAAGCGCCAGGACCCGAGTTGCAGTGGAACATGCCTGACATGCGGAAATAGCGATAGTAGTCCTGCAAGTCGTTATCGGCAGAGTACATACGGTTCCAGAAACGCTGGGTGTTGAATTGTGTGATTTGGTTATCCTGACCACCGTGATAGCTGAGCAACTTTCCACCGCGCTTCTTGAACTTGGGGAGTTCTTCAGGGTAGGTACGGATGTCGAATAGGTTCAGCTCATCCGCCTTTCGGACATCATTCGTGTTGTAGGTGCTGGCATCCCAGCTTGGGTCGTTATATACAACGTATCGGAACCAGTCTTCGGAGTAGCTGAAGGGAGTGCCTGCGATGAGCTTGGATACGGCCTGAAGTTCGTTGCCGGGGTTCATGCGAGGAAAGATGAGCTTGCCGTTGGGATAAGTATAAGGAGCGTAGATCTTTTGTAGCTGAGCTACTTGAGCCGAGTTCAGGCAGTTCTTGGGACGTCTGGGGCTGCATTGTAAGGTCTTTAGGTTGAAGAAGCACTTGTCTGGGACCTCAATAATTCCATCCTCAACGCCGTCAATTTTATCGCACTGTCGGAGAACTTCGTCATGAATGAGAGTCTTCCAAGTGTTGATGGGGATGTAGTTGGGTGAGTCTGCGGACCCTGTGATCGGATAGAACATGGCCCTCTGGCCTTGGAGGTTGTTGAAGTCAACAGCTGGGCATCCAGCTACAATCCCATCATAGTCTTTGGGGTACTTTTCTGCAGCCTTGATGCCCATGCGACCGCCAAGCGAGCAGCCGAGGTAGTAGTTATGAGCTGGCTTTTTGCCATAGAAAGCTTTCATGAGCTTCTTGGCTGAGCGAGTGCCAGTGTGCAGACTTCGATGGTCAATAATGGTTCGCGGCTGAGAAATGGAAGAAGACTGTAGTACTCACGCTCTGTAAGAGAAGTCCTTGATGATTTCAGGGTTGTTCAGCATGGTGATACCCGTGGTACCATTGTGGCCGTTGTTGGTACCCATGGTTGCGAAGCCATTGGTTGTGCCATAAGCAAGATCCTCATACTTGATGCCTAAACGTCTTGGGTCAGCTTTACTAAAAACTTGAGCTTTTCGACTAAGAATCCACTCACATCCATCAACTCCGCCATTGCCAGTTGCCAGGTATCTCGATTCCTTCCAATCACTGGGCAGCCATAGCTCGAAGCTGATGGAGGACCGCTTCGACGTCGGAATCTGGAGGGCAATGCGACAAAGGTCGACTGTGACAGCCTGAGAGGCGCGGTTGCATGTAGGAACGTTGTCTGACAGTTGCAATGTTGTACCAGCAGAGACAAACTCTTGCCGCGTCAAGGTCGAATTGTCGATGAGCCTTGTGGGCTTGAAGGTTAGACACCTGGTGCGAAAGTCTCTATTGTCGTTATGGCAAACTACAGTAGATACCAGGCAACAGAGTACAACAACGCACCAGCAGATGCGTAGTAGGAAAGACATGACTGTTTTCCTTTCCTTCAATAGTACCTAGCCTGTTAGTATTGAAGAACTGCGCCTCGACTTCTAGTTAAAGAAGCAGCGATGAAAGAGGGCGGGATGAGATGGGATGACGAACAAATGTCTCTCGGTGACTAATCCCTGTACAACCGAAAAACCCGAAGGATGACTAGGATAGGCCTTGGCGGGTGTAACATTTGTAGGCGAGGCGCAGGGGCGCGGCACAGACGCTGCAGTTCATGTTCCCCGAGATTGAGGCGGAGATAGAAGATGGAATCGGACAATGATGACAGGAGATTAATCGGGCAAAACAGGCTATATCCACTGTCACTGCATGTAAGCACTAAGGAAGTTTATTCCCGGCTCCCTGGAACCAACAGCAAGGAGCGCAACAGAATGCGGTGAGGTGTACGGAGTACGACTGTCAGTGCTATGTTGATTACTTGTTGTACAGTGTTTTTCTAGAATTGAATCAAGGTCTTTGATAAACCGTGAGATTTGGAGCTTTCAATCCCCGCACTTCCCCGATTTGAAGCGTGGGCTTTATTTTAATCCGTCGGGATGTGGGATCTAGCTTGACGCTTTTGTACAGAGATCTTCACTCGATTGATCCGAATTGGGGTTGGTGGAGAGGTGTAGTTCATCGTGGATGTTGAAAATACAAAAGACCTGAAATAACGGCAGTGAAGGATGCGTTCGTGGGGGTTATTGTTCGTTAAGGGAAAACTATTGGTGGGATCAATTTACCTACAAATAAGCCAAGGCGGCCTTATCAGACCCGTGTGGATACTGAATTTGGCAACGTGTCAGGGTATTGAATACTGGACAGGGTTATAGTAGAGAGGCAACCAGGTGAGTTCTTAGTAGACTACAGGCTTGATCCGTGACTTCGGCGATTCATGCCTCAATGCAATAAAAAACAATTCGATGCCTACATCTCAGTGCAAGCTAAAGGTATGAAATAGTCATAAATCGCGAATCTGTGTAGTCCTCTAAATATGGCATAATTGTTCTTTATTTGTAGATAACAAAGTCTATTCTATGCATCTTCAAGCTTTCTCCTGGGATGTTGACCCGGTGCAAATAACTCCTCGGTACTACGGTCTCTGCTCTGCAACTCGATATTTAGCACCTCAGTCTTAGCTGTCCCAATCTTGTTGAAGCCTTGACGATCGACCTTTCGTTTTTGACTCGTCGTCGTATCTATAACGCCCGAGCTATTCATTCGAGTTCTTCGCGTGCGCGAGGTACTCGTCACCGTCGTCGCTATCCCACTAAACACAACTTGAAAACAAGGGCGCATTGTCATGATGGTGGATACAATGACGGCCGTGAATATCTCAGCCATGGCGAGAGTATTGGGTGTTGTATTATACCCTGAGATAGTTAGAATGACGGAAAGGCAATGGAAAAGGAAATTGACTTACAGTGAGGATCAGTAGCAGCTCCTTCGTTTGGAACGTAGATCATCACAACGCGAACCACAGCACAAGCCGTATGTCTAACTCGTCAGCTCACCAATTCAAAAGCCTTCAATAAATGCCGATGTCACATACGCTAGACCCAAGGCAATAAGGAAGAGGAATTGCCATATCTCCTTACTCCGATGCCCCGTTGACAGAAGAGCAGGAAACGGTATCAAAACGAGCAAGACCGACGTAAAAGAGTTGATGTAGGCATTGGCTACACGGAACTTGGTGTTGTCGATGCAAGTCCCGTCGAGATCGCCTTGCCATGCTTTGCGAATAGGGTTGCATTGGAAAGTCGAGACCAGAGTGCCGCCAGTGTAATAGGCAACGATGACGCCCATGAGGGCAAAATTGGCGTATCGCGCAATCCTAGTACTCAAGAGAACAGGCTTGTTAAAGATGTTCATATAGATGGTACAGATAGAAAGCTTGATCACGCCCGCTGTCGCCTTGAAAAAGACCTGGTTGAGCCAGAAGCACTGTAATTGTTAGTGGGAGAATGGAAGTAGTGGGGTGACAAGAGGATCTACAATTTTAGGCGTCGGAGCCTTCTGGATATCTGGTGGTAGATCATCTTTGTGATAACCATATCCCCATCGGAAGTACGCTGGGACTTTGTTAGAGGTGTTTCGCCAACGAACTCGCGACACTTACGGTCCAGGTTGAAGCCAGCAAGACATATGCTTAGGGACTGAAAGGTTAGTCGCGCCTAAGATGAGGTTGCGCAAATCTTACCAGGCCAAGTATCAACAGGTAATCCGGTAGGCCGATAACCCTTTTCGAGAGTCGCCAGGATATTCTCCATACCACTAAAATAGTAGCACTAGCCAGTAACGTAAGCGTCACGGCTTTTAGCTTGGCCGAGTTGTTGGGCCCTTGGTAGTACTCTGACATGGGCGTCTGATGGAAACTGCAGCTTCGAATAAGCAGGTTGAAGGAAGAATGGGAAAAGACTCAGAGACTGATGTGTCTTTATTTAAAACATGGGAGTATATGCGCGTACTTCCTGCAGCATCGCATTGTATACGAACAGCCCATTTTGGCATTTAACCTTAAAGGCCGATGAGAACTTTGTTACGGTTGACAGGGTATTGCCACACACACATGATAGATGCATGCTGGATCCCTATCCTGGTAGAAGTTCGGACGAGACCATCAATCTGTGACTCGGCTATTTACATGGATCTTTGCATGCAGTTGTTCCTGGCATACATGCACTGCGGCACAGATGATAGAAAGAAATTTCATGGATAATGCAGTGCTATTTATTCTAGCAAGACTGATGGTGACTGAGTTATTCGCCGCTTAAAGTCATGTTTCTCTACGAGAGATATAATTCCTTACATTGCAAAACAACAGCTACTGCCAGATTGAGCTTTTTGCTATAAAATCTCATATCATTTGTGTTTCGACCTTGTTCCCAAGGCATCAGAATCTACTTCAAGCAGCCAGGGAGTCGAGATATCCCAACACCATCTTGTACAATGTTGGTCATTGAACTTTAAGTGATATATTATACTTTTTTCCAAGACCACAGGGATTTGAAGATGTGCGGCCTCTTTATTCTCGGCCATTGCCAAGCCCA
This sequence comes from Fusarium xylarioides, assembly GCA_013183765.1. Lineage (NCBI taxonomy): Eukaryota > Fungi > Ascomycota > Sordariomycetes > Hypocreales > Nectriaceae > Fusarium > Fusarium xylarioides. Next base: position 28,402 of record SRZU01000132.1, on the reverse strand, counting down.
TGAACCCAACGCCTTAAATGATCTCTCTCCTCTAATCAGATGTAGGATTCGGGTTAATTGCCGCCGATACCATACAAAACAGGCATCTCTCTTCGCCCATGTTGGTCGCCCACTTCCCTTGAAACTCGCTTGCCGGTATTCGGCTGTGCATTGCTTGGCACTTGTGCAGGAAATTTGGTGCGCTAATTCTCTTAGGAAAAAGCAAAACTGACTGGTAAGCCAATGTGAGCCAAACTTAGCTTTCGATAACCCACAGTCGTGGAGCATCGCTGGGGTCAGAGGTCGTGCCAGGCTCCAGCCAGGCATGTAACCTTCTTGAACCAGTGTCGCTTCCGACATTCCTAATTTGGTATAGACACCGCACATGGACTAGGCACGGGACGGAAGGACGGGCCAACCGCCTCCTCGGATAATCAACGGCTTCGCCTTCCGAAAGTCAGGAGAATGCAGGGGTTACAGATTTGAGTGCACCTATCTGTTAGCATCAGCAATCGGAATTGAGCACTACATATGAGTTTCTAACTATCTAAGATAAATTCCGTCTACTGGAATAAGCTCTCCTTATATTAGCCACAAGATAAAGAGAGGAAATAAGTTAAGAAATAATAGGAAGGTAATTAGAATTTATTTTAACTTCTATATTAGAGAAGATCTGTTAACTGCTATATTCTAGCAAATGTGTTAAAAGACAGATATCTTATTATATAGTAGAAGTAATTTCTCATGGCTTTAGAATTTAAAGAGTTATGAGAGTATTAATAACTAATTATATATACTTTTGCAAACACAATCTGAACAAGCTTCGAGACATTCAGTCGCGACCATTCTGCCACTCGGCTAACCTATAGCTACGAGAATTTGTAGTCACACTAAGCCCATTTAGCAAGCGGGTTCCAGGGGAGGCGGATTGTCCCTCCATCTCTACAAGATGCGATCCCAACCCCGCCCGCACTGGTCCTATAATAGCACACCAGCGTCTTTGGCTCCCAGCCCCAAAACCCACCGGCTCCCAGCGTATCTCCCGCACCATCCATTTCACCATCCTTCTCCAGCTGCTCTATTCTCGACCTTCTGTGCAATGCTGTCAGTAACCTGCGCAACTATAAATACGTCGAAACGATCTGATACTTACGTCAATACATTCTCATATCCCCAAACCACGGCAATAATTGCCGAGGATGGAGCCTGGCAAAATTCCATCCGTTTCTTGGATAGAGCCTCATGATTGATTTCGATATTTGACGAAGTGGTGCTTTCATGAAACAGGTCAATCGCTAATGTTTGCTTTCACCAAATGAGACTTTACTTACTCAGCGGCAAGAAGCTCCATGGGTCGATCACCGTAGGAATATAGCACGTTGAACATCTTCCTTTCGACCTCAGGCCATGGATCCCCAAACTGTTCAACCAGTAAATCTCCTTTAGTTTGCAGAGTTTGTTGTGGGGTTACAAGGCTTCGAACTATTTGCGTCACGTCCCTGTCTGCAAATACGGCACCATATATATGCAGTAGTGGACCACTCTGGGGCTGGAACGGACCTACAGAACCAGGGCTTTGAAGAGATATCGGCGCAATCACCGTCTGGTGCGGCGATCCCGAGCTCTCTATACCAGGAGCCGCACCAACGGTCCCAGCAGTGTGACTGTGAGCATAGCTGGAGCTACTTGGCGGATGTTGCCCATAATGTAGCGGCGGCGGCGGCGAAACATGGGGTCCAGGCACATAGACTGGATAGAAATGCATCTGTGTTTGCGTCTGTGTATAAGTCGCCGGTTGTACAGGTGGTGCGGCTGGCGGCTGTTGCTGCTTGTTTCCAAAAAGACCCATTATCTTGGCTCCAACGGCGCCAGCACCAGCGATTGCAGCAGACTGGGCCATTTTCCCCAAGCCATTTTGTTGGCCGTAGCCTTCGTGATGTGTCTCGAATTTATTGCGAAGGGAAGAGCCAGCCAGAAAGCCTCCACCAATAGCCAGTGCAGTCTTTCCTAGACCACGATCTCCATCCCCAACAACTTGGCTATCCACCATTACTTCTGTAGCGGGTGGATGATTTTCGATCGTAAGGCCATTCGGATCTTGGTCTTGAAGTGTCTGGCAATGTTGTTGCTGGGGTTGGAACACAGGACGCTCCCATTGAGTCGCTCCTGTAGCAGGAAAGACGTAGTACCTAGAAAATAAGACTAAGCTACTCATTCAAGCCATTTGACGGAATGTTGCTTGGTGATACTGACCATGCTTTGTGGTCGGGGCTCCACTTCGCCATCCAGCCAGGTGATAAGGGTGACCCATCACCTCCTAACGATTCCTCTGCAACTGGCAAAGTATACGCTGACATATAGGCAACACGATCTCTTTCTGGATTTCAGGCAAGGGTGAGGATGATATTTGAGTTAAAGGGATGCGGAGAATTTGTGACCCAGGGTAATGAATTTTTCAAGTATTGCTCGTGGCATGAATAGGGATCATGGCAGAAAGGGAAAAAGGGGCTTCGGCAGGCTGACGCGGAGTTCTTATACCCCATGACCGCGCATCGCGGGCAGAGTGGTATGTTCAGGCGCCATCGATGTACTGATGGAGGGTTACAGTGCTATACTAATGGGCTCTTATCAAGGGGAACCTTACAGTTAGTGGCTAAGTCCTAGACTCGCAACAGGGAGAATGATGTATAGAAAGTGACAATGATGTCGGGTTTTGCCTGGGGGGCAATAGATGTAGCTAGTAGGCGATTGCTGCCTACTAGGTTGAGTTATGGGCTACGAACGTAGGTGATAGCTCAGCACTCAGGAGCTTTCCCCTATACAAACGTCTGCCCAAAAACGTCCATGATGTGAAATAAGCCTTGCTGCAATGGATGGATGGACTCCCTCAAGGGTGTCAAGACTTAAATGTTAAGTGCCGATAGCCGCTTATCGGTCTGACTACGATGCAACGCTAACCAGATCTGTTGCCCACTGACATGTATTGCCCACCTTATTGGTCAAAAGCAACTCCCAGGCTATGATCTGATGCCAGTACCCCAGTATTGCAAATCGAGACCTTTTGTGGCTTAGGCAACTACGGAAGCTGTGACAGTTTCCCGAGTTCTTATTAGTTACAATTCATCAACTCCTCTATTATTAGACAGTCCTCCGACTTTTAACGGAGAGAAGACGAGAAGATCTCTAGATACAGCGAATATCTATATGGCCCTTACGCTTATGTTCTCTAAACCTTCAACATTGTCATGTCTTCTGGACCTTCTCCATGATCGCGTATAGAAACAACAGAGTCTAGGAAATACGCCTCAAAGTCTCTGTTTCCGTGAGAACCAACGTCAATTAGAAAGACGTAGTCGATAAATCGGAGGTGGAGAGTAATCGACGGTAACAATTCCTCAAGCTTCCCGTCGAATGTATCGTAGATAATAATCCTCCAGTCTCACTCGACATCGCAAATTTATGGCCCCTTCAGTGGGGTCATCATTGCTATCCCGGGCATTCCAATACTCCCCAGACTCAACGAACAGCAGAAGGCAAAGCACCTTCTGTAAGATCACATATAAGTGCCGCTGCCATAAAGATGAAATCACTAGTAGCCATCGGTAAGACATGGCTCAAGTTATCAGCAGCGACCGCAAGAAACTGTGATTCAAACAAAGCTATGCAAGCAAATGTTCTTTCAATATTGATCGAGTATTAAATTATCTACTCCATTACTGCTATCACTCTATTCGCTTTCATCATTACTATCTTCGGCATCTGTGTTCTTGGTTGACAGTCCATGAACAGCTAATGATCTGTTTTTGATAGCCCCCGATTTGAGTTTGGAAGTAAAGAATGGGTGATCCTTAGGAAGATTTCGGTGTTGAATTAAGTACCCCATAGGGGTGTGCATGGTGTCAGATGACCGAGACCGATGTGGAATCCATTCAGTTAGGAACTTGGAGAGCGATTGAGGGTTGAGAACACCAAAGTTGGGAAGGATATGTTTCCTGCTGCGTTGAACATTACCCATAGTCACTGCAGGCTCTGCCCTTTCGTCAACTTGAAGACAGCTTCGTAGCTGTGTATACTCATCATAAGAAAGATACAATCGACCGGCCATGAGACCAATCTCAATGCTCAGCCAAGAAGGGGTCACAAGTTCCTTCTTCGGAGTTGGTACAGGATAGTAGGCAAGGCAACCAACCTCCAAAAGAGATCTTGTACATGGAGATGTGTATGTAAGAAGAAAGGCCGGGGGCGTGTGTATCCTACGGAGGATTGGCAGAAGGAGCTCAGCCTCCTCAGGAATGATGACCAAGGCTGTTTCAATGTCAGGTCTCCAGAGTACCCATTCCACTGGTCGCTATATATACATCGTTAGTATCTTTAGTCTGCATCAAGTTGCTGGAGGACGTACCATAAGATGACGAGAAGTCTCAGCCTTCCGGGTTTGAACTGTTCTAGAGAACTCCTCAGAGACACGCAATTTCGAGGAAGTTCCCTTGGCCTTAATACCATACTTAAGCCCAAGATAGGTATCGCCTATCATGTCAAGAGCTTGTATAAACTGTAGGCTGGCCAGCTCGACTACAGACTCCTCACAAAATTGAACTATGGTTTTGTCGAGGCCCGGAAACTCAAGGGCTGTAAGATGTGTAGGGTTTTGCTTCTCACGAAGCTGGTGGACCTCAAATTCAACTTCTCTTTCCTGCTCCACCTCATCGAAAGCCAAGGAACACGCTCGTATTTGACGTTTAACCAGATCTGCCTCGAGCCCATGTAGCTCTTTCACAAAGCTTTGTAAATGTGCAGATTTGATTGCTTTCAAGCCGGTCGACGATGGTTTCTCCTTTGGCCCGTAGAGCTGTTCCAATGTCTGTCCCTCGGGCTGCTGAGTTTCTTGCAGAAGCTTGTCTCTCGTCTTCTTTTTTTGCGAGGACTTTCTGAACTCTAATAGAGCATCTGTACGTCTGCAAAATTCGAACCCTTGGGCGATGTGCAAGGACATCATATTGTCACTAGCCTCACAACTCTGCTCTAGGAGCCACTGGACGATGTCGGTAGACTTTAATGGTTGGGATGCTGCAATCTTTGGACTGTGCGTGGATCGAAGAGACAAAACACTTGTATATACCTCAGGGGGGGCAACAAATGCGATTGATTGTGTTGTCGCGAGTTGCCTCAGTCTCATTGCAGCTATAATGGTCAGCCTCATACGGTATGATGACATTTGTATGCAATTACCTTGTGTTATCTGGTCTTTTGTCGAATTAATGCCCAATGTCACAGCTCCCTGGGCGTATACTGGCAGCTTCAAGTCGGTCCCACGCGTGTGCGCTTCGTCGATATAGACTACGCATTTGTCGAGATTGTCTGCAAAGGAGCTAGCCAAAAGCGGCACAGGAGATTTTTGAAAACGAGCTCGTACCATGATACGGCTGTTCTTATCGAAATACACCGCGCCCTGGGCTTCGGGATAGACGTCAAGCCAGGCCGCAGCAAGTTGGTGGTTCTCCATCTCAAGAATCTGGGCACCCGCGTCTATCAATATCTTGATCGCATTGTTTCGGAGTAGTTCCAGTATCCCAGTCTCATTCAGATGCCGTCCGTGTACATCAATAGCTTGAAAGCATTTTTGATTACGTGGTTCCAGAAGATGTACCAACACTTCAGCGTTTGTTTGTATGAGACTGGGTAGATCATCTTGACGAATCGTACGTGGCAGGATCTTCTTGTTGTCGTTGGTCCCGCTAAAGCCTGTTGTCCTGCCTTGCCGTTCCATACTCTCGGATAGCAAGGGGATGTCCCAAGCTGAAGCTTGCAACTTAACTCCAAACTGCTTGGCATGTTGTGGGAACGCAAAGTTATTCATGAAATGATTGACCACATGCTTCTCAAACCTCAGATGTTGCCAGAGCATAGTGATCTGAGCCTCGTCTTCCATCTCCAGTAAATGCCAATGCTGTAGGTTATCTGGAAGGTGTTGTGAGGACGTAAAGCGTTGATAGTGTGAGGAGGGATCTTCAGAGTTGCTGATGAACCTGAGACTCTGGAGAAGTTGAGACTTGGTCAAGCCAGCATGGTAGAAGCTTAAACATGTAAGAACAAGCGCCGTATCCGGGTGACCGTACTCTGCAGTTTGCGAAGGTATGCCTTTGGCTTCGAATGGCACTGCAATGGGAGCTCTGTCAGGATGAAGACCGTACTGAACATTCTACGACTTCTTCAAACAGAGAATCAACAACCGCTGGGGAATGAGCCCGTGAAGAAGATAGAGTGTCTTTCTACCAGAGGGTTGATCATTTAACAACCCAATTGCATCGTCCCAAACGGATTGGCGAGTATGAGTAGTTGAAAGTAGCAATTTGACGGGTTTTGTGGCATTCAGACTTATATCAACTTTGAATCGAGGATATGAGAGCCGCCCATGGCAGATATCATCCACTAGGAGAGAGTTAAGATAGTCTTCAACCTCAGGACGCAGGAGGTGAATCACAGGAAAGCCCTGGTGCCGTCGCCATACCTGAATACCATCTTTAAACCTGGCCTGGAGTTGAGGTACATGGGATTCAACCAAAGATAGCATGCCTTCGATCAGCTGCCACCGCTGAGGGTGACCATCAATTATGGCGGGTACACCACTCGGATATATCAGCTGCGTCTTTGGTGAGAGAGTGAGATCAGACTCGTCGAGGACATCTCTGCTTGAAGACTCCAGCCATGCTTGGATGTTCATCATTTTTTGAGCTTTCTTAGCTTCCTTGTCGGCCAGCTTCTGGAGCCCGCTTAGCTTGAAGGAGAGCAGGTGTTCTGGCAAGCATAACATAACTCCACCTGATGCGAGAGTTCTCCTGTGAAGACTGTGATAAAGCTCTAGAGCTTGCTTGTCTGTAGGCGATCGTCGAGCAAAGGGTATGTGGCAAACTTCTCGACCTACCAGCCCACTAAGTCGGCTTTGCATCACTTGTGCTGTCTGAAGGAGAAGGGTCCGGGGCACAACCAGTCGGCACAGATTAGTCGTGTCCGCCAACAGTATTGCAGCCATGGGCATGATGCAAGAAGTTTTGCCTACAGCAATAGTCAGTTACGATTCCTCGTGACATGTCAGTGACATATGCAAACCTTGGCCCATGTTCATCTGTAGAACAGAATTGGACATCGATAGTGGTGAAATGATAGCATGGGCTACTTCGAATTGGATAGGTCGAATCAGCATGTTGCTGTCGATCTCTAGGAGAAGCCATTCCAGTTGGAGTGTCCCTCAGTCTCAAAGTTCTCCTCGAACCATCTATCATCTCTGCGAAGTATTGCCTCTTCTATCCGCAGATAACGCTGAAGGTGCGTAATAAGTACTCCATACTCCACTATTTTGTTTACCATGGCATGAGGTATTAGCGATCTATTGCCATTCCTTAGCTGTTCAAGAATTGCAACTGGTGAGAAGCATGGCCAAAGCTGGCCCTTTGAAAGCCACGCGAAGCCCTCGTCGCCTTGCGAAACCAAGTGCTGGATTTTATCTTGTTGCTCTCGTAATAGGTGGCGGTGACGAGCAATTTCTTCTTTAACTGAAGCCATCTGTGGTCTGCTATCAAATCTTTTTCGACTCTGTTGCGGTAGAGCCAAAGCGGCCAGTGACACTAAAAGATCCTCCCCATAAGCCCGTTGCGAAGTGAGGGGTGAAGAGACGAGTCTTTGTATAATCCTTCGGAGTGTATTGAATTCCGGTCTTTGAGCTACAGGTAAGCCTGAAACCTGGCTCTGGGGGTTGGAGTTGTAGCCTCTGACAGAACAGTGGCCTTGTTCTTCCAACCAAGATTGAGACTCCGCATTGGGCCTCTCGTGGATTTTATGCCTTGAAAGCAAGTTGATCATCGAAACATGAGCTGTGGAATTTTCCTTAGGTCTTTCTGGGTCTTCTCTCTTAAACTGTGTTGGTTTCAAAGTCCAGACGTCTTGATACAGGGTTTGCTTCGTCTTTGATTCATCGCCGACCAACAAGTCTGCTGCGCTCTCCAGCTGAAGGAGATACACAGACAGTTCCCAATTACTCTTCAGTCTTTGAAGTTCGGGGTAGAATTTCTGCCACGTTTTCTTTAGGCTAAGGTCTTTAACATTTTGGGTTAGGCCTCTGACTGATAATTTGAACTGTTGTCTCGAAACTGGCGGATTTGGCCACATCTTGAGAATGTGAGAGATGACTCGTGACACGGCCTCTTTCTTAGGATCATGTTTAATCACGAGTCCGTTATTATCTTCATTGAATGATTCTGGCAGCACTAGCGACAAAAACACATCTTTGGACGGCTCTTCAAAATGGTGGAAATTTGTAAAAAGAGTATGGTTAGGCGGCTGGATGCAACTCAACCTACTGCTTTTAAATAGTGCCACAAGCCACATTATGATAGCAATATCAACCTCGTCGTCGAATGCTAATAAAGCTAAGGAAAAATGCTTGTCATAAGTTCTTGTCGGGTCTTTTTCATGAAGCTTCCGGACAACAGAGCCCCAGAGCTGTGGCGCTCCAACACCTAGAGTCGATGCTAAATCAATATCTGACAAGGATTCCTTGATGCCTCGAAATGTGCTCCATGTTTCTAAAATTGGAGCAAGCTTAGGAAGGCGAAATGCACCAATATCAGATTCCATCATTGCACGAATGGTCTGATACACTCGGCAGCTCCTCACAGATGACTTCTGGACCCCAATAGGGATGAAATTACCCGTTTGTGCCGCTTGAGAAAGTACTGTTGAATCAGAATCAAAGCAGACACGCTCATAAAGCTGCCTTCGAATACGGCCTCTGATTTGCAAATGAGCCACAGACGCGCTATATGACACACTTTCTTGCTGGGTTTGTGTCATACTAAAAACCTCTAGGTCTCGTGACCGACGTTCAATCAAAACCACTAGAGGAGCAAAGTCTTCATGCTGGATTGTGGAAGTCAAATATGGATCCCATCGGACCTTCTGATACAGATTGATGCCCGGGGGATAAAGGGTTCTTTCCGGTGATAGAGACTTGATGACAGACAGCATTCTCTGTGGAAAGCCCGCCAAAGGGGTCCAAGGCTGACTACGAGCCGATAGCAGACAGTGGCGAGATTCCTCTGTTCCTGTCTTCCCAGTAAAATCATCGGGTAGTGGGAAAGACGTAAGTGCATGTATCGCTGCCTTGAGATAGAGAAGAAGCGGCTCAGGGGGACAGTCCAGTCGGCCTAGGACAGAGTTGAGGGTGTATTTAGCGTACACTCCTTCGTTTGAAATCCTGACAGCGACATGGATTCCCTCTCTCTCCCACTGGATATTCCCAATTGGGACTAGAACACTCCTTCTTTTAGGGTTTGAAGGGTCGCGTAGAGTCACTCGACTGCATAACCCGTGGAGCGTGCCAATATCTTGCTGAGGGTCCACTTCAGCCTTGAGCTGAGGGCAAAATAGTAAACCCCTGTGGTTGACATGGAAGCGAATCTCCAAGCGTTTCAGCTCTACGGACAACTCTCCATTGGCAGGTTGGTAAATAGTCAACATCTTGGAGTCCTCAAAATCTCGGAAAATACTAACGACTTTCCTCCCAATCTCAGAGTTTGGCTCAACAAGACTGGCTCCCGTGTTTCTGGTGGCTCTTCGTTTTCGGATGTCGAGTACCCAATTCGATTGCTTGCGCCTCCAGATCCGTGGTTTTCGACGCATCTCGAGATTCCCAGTAGTCAAGTCCAGCCAATGCACGCAGTCGTCAACTAGGTCTGCGGGTAAGTCCCAGCCCATGGGACCTTTCAAGATGGAGCGCGGGACGAATTGAAGAATGGAGCCTTTGAATAGAGCTTTGATGGTTATTTCCCTATCCTTGATGCCAACATGGATTTGGTGTCCTTCCATTTCGGTAAGGACCTGATAGTCCGAGAGTCCGGATGGCCGTGTTAGTAAATGTCGCTCCTCAAAAAGTTCCCTTACAGATTCATTATCTCTGATCTCAAGGGGGAGCCTCCCCAAGGGCTTTTGATCCACTAGTAAGTGGCCTTGAAGTATATGATAATGTACTTGCTGTGGAGCTATTGAGCCACTAGGGGCGGTCTCGGACATAATCCACCACGAGTGCTTGCCTGGTAGCTTCTTCCACGGGGAGTAAGACCTCTTAGCGAAAGCGCTGGCAATAGCCCATGTCTCATTGATTGCCTTCTCTACCAGGCCGATGTCCCTCTCCACCCACTTCTCGACAATACTCCTCATGTTATAAGAGGCAGACATGTCTTGGGTAAGAAGACCACGCAGGTGAGTAGGCAGTTTATCCGAACTATCAAGGAGGTTCTCCTGAAGCGCGATTGAAGATCGGAAGAAAGGTAACGGATCATCTTTGAGCACCGTTTCTTCAAAGTCATCCTGACCTAAACACCCCCAGAATGTTTGGCGACAAAGCAACGCGGCCCAGAAGGCAAAAGTAGCGGCCTTGCCAGCCATGTCACCGTCAAGTGTTGATCTGACCTCATGCTGTAATTGAAGAATCCAGTTTGAGGTAATGGAACGGACTCTTAACAACAGCTCATGAGCCTGTGTTTCAAATGCCGGCGGACAGAGGTGATATAGCCGAAGACTAAATATGACAACGCTACTCATCCGATCAACCTGTCTCCAATTCTGTTCCATTGTGTCCAACCAGGCCTCGAGCCGCTCCTTTAGTCTATAACAGAACTTTTCACTGTTGAACACCCAGTGAACTTCACGCAGCATTCCTTCTTCCAGTGAAGTTGGGCCGGCCTGCATAGCAAGGCGATGGAAGAAAGAATTTGTAGCTCTACTACTAAAGTCAAAGTTGGAAGCTGCTAATTCCTTCAGAATCTCGAGCCAACGTCGGCCTCGTGCGGAAACCGCTCGCTGGGAGGCACAGAAATCGTTACCAGATGTGGATTGCGGACCCATTGATTCTCTTGCTACGATCTCGTAAGAAGAGGGATGATATAGAAGCCTGCCTAGAACTCCTCTGGGCGCTTCATATGGATCCGGGATGCCTTGCGGAAGCCAGGGGCCTAAGAGGTGCTGGTACCATGGAACCTTGGGGAGTTCGTCCGCCCAAAGCCTTGAGACAGTATCATAGTATAACATTTCGGCCCCAAAACGAAAAGCGACTTGGTCAGGTGTTTTCGGTAATTTCAACTTGCCATAGTGAGTTTGCCGGAATGACTTTTTGCGCGAAGCAAGCGTGAAGGTTTTTTTCCCCTCTAGGGAGAACTTCTTGATATCGGCGATATCTTCAAGGAGCAGTTTGGGGACGCCTTTGGTGCTTGAGTACACTGTGGTACCAAGGAGATACAACTGCCAGGTTGCTGTACGATAGGCAGACAAGTAGTCAGGGATAAGCAGCTCAAGAAGAATAGCTGCCCGTTGGGCCTTACGCTGGTCAGTGTCTGTTGATGGGAGAAAGTCTTCGTGGACGCTGATCTTGAGCTTCTTTCGTTGCCAAAACTTCGGACATCTTCGGCAAGTATGGGTGACTTTTTTGCCGGTAGGAGATACGGTACATGTGCAGGTAAGGTCGTTCAGCGACTGTGTCAAGCTGTCGTACCTTTTTGTCAGACGCTCTAGGTTGGGCAGGGTTGATTGTCGGGCCCTCATTGAAGCATCATCTATCAGCGTAGCGGTCATCAACATCTGACTACCAGCCGCAGTGGAAGAGACGTATTTGGCAGGAAACGTTGACCCCTGTCTAGGGTTGTCGAAGATTGTACCCAGGGCTTTCTTGTGTGAATCCACACGGTTGCGAAGATATCTCTATACTAGTAGCAACCGTTCCATCTCGTTCCCGGTCATCAAACAAAGCACATCCAAGGCATCAGGAATGAATAGAGGATGATATTCCTTGAGTAATGGACACATGGAAGTTGCCGCTTCGTCCATCTTTGTCCAAAGCTCGAAGAGTCTGAGAAGGTGGCGACTCATCAGAATCGAGTCATTGTTGAAGGTGTCTCCCACCTTAGTAAGTAGGTCGATGATACCTTTAGATAGTGACTTGCACAATTCTTGAGGTTTCTCCGAGGTGGCAGTAATTCTATTGGCCGCCGCACGACCAAAATCCTGGAGAGAAATATAGTGGTCAGCCAGGCGGCCAACTTCGAGAACTGTTCCCTCTTGTAACTAAAGCACATCCGGAGACATCATACGGTATCGGTGGTTGGATTGTTGTGACAGCTGAGATGTTAGAAAGGCGCCACTATTATCCAGTCTCATGAATAAATCAGCTTCTGGGACTCGGCGCGGAAGAGTTGGAATGCGGCGAGTAGCTCTGGCCTTGAAGTCATCCCATTGTAAAGAAACCCGCTCCGTTGCATGCTTCACGATATCTCCAAAGTCTCCCGAAGTAGATGCGAAAAGTTGGTTATACAATGGGCGCAAAGACGATGAACACGCTGCGCTATCCGTTTTGAGTTTTGTCATGCGGCGACAGAGCTTTGATCGAAGCTGCAACATCATCTCAGGGTGCAGATTTCCAACAGAGTCTTTGAGAAGTTCGGCCAACATGGCACAAATAATGAACTTGTAATAGACTCGTCCCATGCCGGCGCATTTGTGGTCTAGCAACTCCCGTAGCATGCGTCTCAATGCTACACGCAGAACCAGCCAGTATGGCGAGCGCCTCCAGGGAATCTCAGATGAGCCCAGTACAACGTCATCCCGAACTTTCTTACGGACTGACTGCACTTGTAAGCCACTCCCAAGCCCCTCCAAAAGTGACATGAGCATGTCAATTACCAGGGCAGGATCTGTGGAGTTGCGGGTTTCGGCAATTGATTGTCCTCCCTTGGAAGCTTTCGCCGCGAATTGGTCAAAAGATTCATAGCTTGCCTGTCCTAAAAGCTGAGATAAGTTCCCCAGAAAGGATATGTCATTGAAAACGTTGAATGGAACTTGGACTGAACGGTGGGGAATTTCCCACGTAAGACAATGCTTTGCTACGAGAACATCTTTAACCGGCGCATCAGTCTGGAATGCTTCGAAAACGACTGTTTCGTCACTACTACGGTATTAGCAGATATGCCATGAAGACTAGGGACGACTTTGAGAAACAGACATGTCATTGCGATGGATTAGCAATGCAGAATTCTGCTGAGTGACGAATAGGGCAAGCCATATGTTTTTATCGCCACTGGCGATGCCTTGAAACAACTCCAGAAGTTCGTGGCTGATCAGTTGGCCCTGGTTCAGAAATACTGTAGCTTTCATAGACCTGACTAGGACGTTCCAAGTGTCCTGGTCTTGATCGTTACTGAACTTGGCCAGAGCGCGCCGAAGTCGACTTCCAAGATCATGCGCCAGCCTAGAATCATCCGCGTCATTTCTGCTCGGTAGTTTAGAAGGAAGAACTACGTGATGAAAAACGGCTTGAAGCAGCAATTCCGGTTCGAGAGTCTCCGACATGTTGAAGTAGCTAACCGGTAAGGAATCGTTTTCGTAAAGTATAGGTCTTCTTAGTGAGATTTATAGGTTAGAAAAAAGCGAGTGATTTCTTTTAAATGTTATCAGAGACACAAAGCGGGGAACCCATGTTGGTAGGCCTCCTGCAGGATACTTTATGTATGTTGGTTGTAAACTGTGGGGGTAGCCACGAAATGTTGTTACCTAAAGCGAAGTGTGGCTAAGAAGCTCCCTAGCAACAATACATGAGGTACATTTACTTAATAAGAGACGCTGCTTATTGTCTTTTATACATAGAGTTAATACCTAATAGCCCTTATACTTATCCGTTGTCACTGCTAATATAAATAAGAGCAGTCAATCTATTTATAAAGCCCAGCCTGTTGCTATGGCAAACAGTTACTATGTGACTGTAAGACTATGGATTAGTTTAAGTAATACAGCTAGCAGGCTCCTTTATCCTCGAAGCCTATCGAGGCGGCATTGAACACGTCTCCGACGACCCTGTTTCAGAGTGCTTTGGAACCGTATGGGGGGAAACGGCAACGAAAAGTCATGGGGAACCTTCAAGCAAGGGAAAAATGGAAATGAGTCAGAGCTTTCCCTAACCACTACCATTCTCCGTAAAAGCGACTTTTCTTTTTTAGCTTCTAATGTTAGCTTCTATAGGGGTTGTTTTGCACGTCTTGAGTTAAAGGTAGTAGCTAAGAGAGAGTTGGGTATAAGTTAGACTTAATAAACCCTTAGTTAGTAAAAGATATTATTAACAGGAAATCGATAATTACACCAGTTAAACAGGTAAAGATAAGCACTAAATGCGTAATTTCTAATAATTAGCAATATTACTGCTTAAGCTATAATTATTAGTATTAAAATATATTTCATAAAGAAAGATAAATTAGTTAAAGTAGTTCTAATTAGCTTAATATATAATATAAATATTATTTTATACTATTTCCTATTTTACTATTATAATTATAAGGCTTTTAATATTTTAATTATATTACACTATTAGCAGACTTTAAGAGTCTCCTAAAACTACTTCTTATAACTACTCTAATTACTTCCTAGCCTTTAAGGTACAACCTCAGCTCCTCGAAGCATATCCCAAGTCGGTACCTTAGTAAAGTCATATGCTCTTGTTCCATCAAACCGATGGGCCAGCTTCTTCAATTCAATGTAACGCATAACAGTATCCCGTAAAGTCTCCCACTTCGTAACACAGGTTTCCAGATTGCCGTTGTTCTGGGTCATTTCATAAAACGCGGCTTCGATCCAATCGATCCAGTTCCAAGCCTTAACGTCTTGCTGAATTGGCGTTCGCCTGAGACTGGAACGAAGTCGGTCCAGGTCCTTGACTTTGCCGATAAGGATTCGCGTGAGCATCATGGAAGGTGCGTCCATGGAGATGTCAATCTCTTCAAAGTGCCAATAGTAATTTGCTATCCGCTTCTCTCCTGCCAGCTCAACAAGCTTTTTCACGTGGAAGCGCTTTCTTTGGCTACTTTTGGTTTCATCTTCAGGCTCTACTATGAAAGCCCAATGGTATCTATATGACATTAACGCCAGATCACTAATAGAACTGTGCAGCCGCCTTGAGACTAACCTGTCTTCGTGCCCTGGCATCGTGGACTTGCCTCCTCGGGCGTATAAGGCGACGTAAAGAAGGTACCTACTAGCAGGTTTCTCATAGCTAGTATTCCGTATCGATCGTGAGAAGAATGATGGTAAGAAGAATGAAGAGCAAAAGGTGTGTTGGCACATGTTGTATGTTGTGTGGACTTATAATTAAACATAAAGAGAAAGGCGAGCAAATTTATAAAAGAGCAGGAGCTTCCTGCTTGCATGATTTTAATTTAGACATTTTGTTTCTTATAGCTTGTTCATGTCCGTGCTATCCGGATCTCATTAACTACCGGTAGCAAGGCATTCCTGGCACTTCAAAGCATCCTTTGCCTTTCCTCACTCTGACTAAGTATCATTACTTGACCGGAGCGCTGAATGTTTTCATGATTTAGACTTCCGGAAGCAAGGGCTTGTTTCAGGGAAGTGGAGAGCATACGAGCTTATAACTGTCAGCATTCTTAGGGATACTTTCAGGCATCCTCGGGTAGGCATAGAGGCTAAAACTCGTCGTTCGGGGTATACACCTTTATTTGACATCTTTTCATTTACTCTAAAAAGTAATTGCCGCATCATTAGGTTGACGTGATGGAAGCATTTAATAGACATATCCTACCAAGCCATCACCCTGATGGATAATGTAATGCACCTTTATAGGAGCACATCCATCCATTGTAGGTGCTGTCTACTTGCTTCCGACAACTACCACCCTGAATTCGATCGGGTATTAAACTCGGAATGACTGTTTGGAAGATGTCCTTCTTTATTTGGCTCTAGCTCGTTAAATTTAGGTTAGCTCAACGCAGTCATCAAAGCTTGTTAACGGAATGGCGGATAACTGGCACTAACCTTTTGCGACCAGCCGCGTCATGATTGTCTCCCCACCCAATTTCGGCCTCTTTTCTGAAACCAACAGCGTCGTATAGCATGACACGATCAGTCAACTGACGTGTGCGGCCCGGCCTTCCGCCAGTTTGGGCCCTGCTGATGACGCCCGCCTCGGCATGTACCCATAATTATTAGGCAGCTAGGTAATGGAAATGAAAATGCCTTGCTTAACTCTATTAAGGTCAATCAATGCTGGAAACTCATGCCAGAGTATCATGCGGCCCCACCCTGAATTACGGACCGTGCCGTCAAATGCCAAATAGAGTTCCCACGTTGTGCGGCTCGAACCCGCGACGGATCCAGTAGTTCACTACAGTTAGATTCATAAAGTCCTATACCGTAAGTTACAGGGCTTTTTAATGAAGGTGATTTGCAGTATAAAGTAATCAGCACTCATTTACGTGGAATTTCTATTATTAAAATTTATGTAAATAAACAGCATAAATGCCAGTTACTCTTTAAGATGCTCAATACTATGCCGCTTATTGCCTGGCTTCTAGCACATAGAGAACGGTACTCAGCAGCTTATTGAGGAGACTCTTCTGTGAAAATTCTTCCTTAGTACCTGCCGTTAGCGCTCTGGTAAGGCGAAGAGGTTTTACACGCTCTGGGATTAGCAGAACCCTAACAGCTGACTAAAGAAAGGGACTCAGAGTGTTGATCTTTCTTTATGACATGTGTCCAACGACACCGAGCTCTCTGAGCTCACAACATCGCCTTCAGGCACAATTCACTATATGACAATCTATGGCTTCTTATCAACTCGACATTCTGGGCTCTGCACCCCTTCGATTTCCCGCACGACCGATATGTGCAGCCTCGGCTACCTAGATAATACTTGCGGCATTCTACCGCTTGGCCTTTGAGGGTTATTACATCATCAGCTACAGTGTCACCTGCAGCCCAACGCTGCCTCTATCGACCTTTGCGGTTTTGGCTGCCAAACGAGACTAGCAGCTATCGGCTGCGTGACCTTCTGGGCCTTCAGTGCCCCTAACTTCAACACACAGGCCTCAAATGGCTTGTTGCCCTTTTCGCAGCTCAAACGCTGTACGACCGACCTCTACAGCCATGTACTGCAGAGAACGTCTTTCTTTCTAAAGCCTTAGCTGCTGCCCGGAACATAACCGGGCCACGATGATATGTCTGGCACTGTCAGAGTAAGCCTAATCGCAATAATTTTCTGGTCCTGATTTTCACGTCCTGTAGGGTTAGGTTCGAAACGCCACTTTTCGTGTGATGATCTAGAGAATTGAACGTTATGAGACTTGGCCCATCGGCACCCAAAAGACGTTCAAGCAATGGACACCTGGCAAACTGCAATTCCACGGTCATCGAGAGACCGCATCTATCGCCGCTTACATTCTCAATGTCAGACATCAGACCCAGTAACCTCGCAAGTGTAGGGCCATCAGATGGCTGTAATTGGTGCGGCTTCAAGATTAGCGGTTGCTTCGCCTGCAACGTACCTATTGGCTTAGGTACGAAAGGATCAACCTGCATCACGTTGGTCTCACCGGCCCGACAAACGGAAGTGTGTCCGTTTGTATTAGGTTTGTGCCCTGCAAGACGTGACGACTTAACCGGTGGGGCTAGAAATACGCAACGCTGGATACTTCATTCCCGAGCCCCCGCACCTCACTCAGAAACTAACATGAACCCTATTGATACCGGACTGCCAAACCCGCGATATCCGTTTAAAGTGAGTAGTATGTAACAAGTTTGAGTGACATTACTTTCTAAGTTTTAGCATTTCTCGTCAGCGCTTGGCCCGATACTATTTTTAGTGAAAGTGAAAGCACACAAGACTTCCTAAGCATCATCCCCTCTAGGAGTCCGGATGCCAATAGATGAGCACCTGCCTGGTGCGTCTGTGAAGGAGTTATGTAAGCCTAAAGCCTTTGTATGCCAGTCAACCTATTGTATCGGATTGTATTAAATCGTTTTTAATCTCTTGATAATGAACTACTATATAGATTCTTTCTTACAGTACCATATAGAACTGGCCCGGGATAACCTGCGTATTCCCTACAATTAGCCGATCACAGACTGCATATACAATACATTAATCATTTTTACTTAAGAAGTTTAGGATTTGATTTGGTTGAAATGGACAATTCGACGATTTGATCGATTTGAGTGCGGTGGCTGATTGATCGAGTTGACATGTGACGAGGGCTAATTACTGCTTTAGATGCCATCATGCCAAGTCATTATCTCTATCTACAGCCGCTCGGGCAACCCAAGCCCAAGCCAATTTACTACTCGGTATTGCATGTGAAAATGAATAGAAGTACCCCAGCTTGAAAGGTAATTCGTTGAGTGACTAGGATCTTATACGAAATGCTAATAGTATTCAACAATATACCAAGGCTTGCCATATTATGAGTAGGGCTTTGCACTTGAGTAGGACTTTTGTTTCAAGATAGCTCGTAAAGACTTCTAAGAAAAGTTAATGTTGCGATGAACTTGTTTAATTGACATGTAAACTTGCAGACTTTTAGCGATGGGATATTTATTATCCTTCGTGTTAATACTTTGTGGCTCGCTCTTGGTCTCTGCCGTCTATTCTGACTAGGTTTATGCATGGCACATTGAAAGGATAAGCGCTAGATGGTGATTACTTTTTGAGAGGCTGAGAGCTAAACTCGGCCCGAGCCTTGCAGGAGGGTCACAGATTAAGATGGATGACAAACTGATTGTAATGTCGTATCGGTAATGCGTTAGCCAAACAAGACGCTAGGTTGCGTCGTGGAATAACCAGGATGTATTACGAGGAAGCAGGGGTTTACTACTGTCACAGTTTAACCTTTATGTTGCCCAGTGTATTAAACTTTAAATTAGAGTTTTAAGTGACTCTCGACAGTACTGTCCTTGCTGTGGCGTCTGTTTTCCTTGCTGTTTAAATGAGCTAATAATAAGGCTACCACGTAACTATGCAGCTAGATACACACTGACAGTAACAATCACGCCATGGCCACTAACACCAGCTTTGACTACCATGACGATACTAAGCTCTTTCAGGTACTTGTCTCTGATTGAAATGAATTAACTATAGAAGAGGCACTTAATGTTCTCTATATGCTTTGTTATCATATGCGAATAGGAAAATTACCTAGAAAATTCTATAAAGTTAATTATATAAAATGAAAAAAATTCTATATATAAGAAAGAGTTTATATCTAAAAGTTAAAAAGTCTTTTAGTAGGTAAAATAAAGCTATAGTTAATTAAATAGAATTTACTTAATTAAGTATATTTACTCTATAAAATGATAACTAATGCTAAGGCAATAAACAGTAGTATTAACAGTAATTTAATAAAGATAAGCTATATATTATATAAAATAAAAGTAAAGTAAAAATATAAGCTATAATTTAATTTTAATTTTATAATTTAAATCTTTAATATTAAAATATATATTATTATTTACTATAATTACTTAAAGGTAATTTAAAAGATAATAATTTTAAAAGCTATATATTATATAAGAGTTTAATATAATTTTACTTTAATTTTTAAATATATTAATAAATTTAAATATAACTCTTTTAAGTTATTATTAAGTATTAAAAAAATAGATAAAAATACTAAAAATAGTAAGCTTATTATAGGGTATTAACTATATATTTAATATAAAAGAGATTTTAGCCTTTAAAAGGAGAGTTTAAAGAATAGCCTTTTATAAAGATAAAAACTTATTTTAAATTTATTTAGTAAGAATTAAGCTATTAAGTAATTAAAGATATAATAAAATAAAAGTTATAAGCTACTAAAATGCTAAATTTACTATAATATTTATAGATAAATAGCTACTAGTAATAAAATAAGTAAAATAATAAATAAATTTTATTTACTATTTAGTAATATTAATTTATTAAAAGTAAGCTAAAATTATTATATTTAATTACTATAAATATATTTATATTAAAATTAAAATATATTATATTAATTTTTTTAAATATCTTTATTTTAAAAGCCTTTTTCTTATAAATAGTTAAGTTTAAATGCTTATATATACTTAATATACTAATTCTAGATATATTAAGATATATTAAAGTAATATAGTAAAAGTAATATATAATTTATAGTTTTTTATTTAATCTTTATAAACTTTAATTAAATTAAAACTAGCTAGAAGAGTTTCTCTTTCTTTAAAAGATTTTTAAAGCCTTTAACTCTAGTAATTAAAGTAAATAGAAAGTATTAAGTATAGATTTAATATTAATACCGAATCACAGCTCGTAAGGCAAAATGAAGGTATTTAGAAGGGTATAACAGGTCAATTCTGAGAGTAGGCCTTAGTATTGTAAGATAAACACCAAGGACCGGATTAACTATAACCTGCTATTCAGGAGAGCTATAATTCTTACGCATCATATAGCTAGCCTCTAAAGAAACCTTCTAGTTATCCTTAACTATTCTATTATTATCTAATATATATATATTCTATATTAATTAATTCCCTTAATTAATCTTCTTTAGGATCTTCTTTATCTAACTGCTTCTTTATAGTCCTTTATTAGCAAATTGCTTAGGATGCTTCTTGCAGAAAGACTCTATAAGCTCTTCTAATATATCTATAGTCTTTATCTACTAATTATATTTAAGATCCTATCCTTTCTATTAAATAAGAAATCCTTTAAAAGGAGTAGTATTCCTTTTAAGGCATTATACCTATCTCTTAATAATAAAGTTAACTTTATAGTAATTCTTATTAATAGGTTCTCCTTTTATAGGCTTAGGCTATTTATTAATAAGGTTATTAGTATATACTAGAAGAAGATACTTTACTAAGATAACTAAATAGATCTTCTACTAATCTAAAAGCTCTAATTTATAGGCTAGATTATTAATAACTTATTTAATGTAAAAGGGACTAGTTTATTGCTATAACTATTTCTTTAATAGCTTTCCTAGGAGATTATAGCCTTTATAAAGTTATAGATAGATACAATTGCCTTCTTTTAATGTAATAGAATAATGCTTATTATTATATTAATGTTTTCCTTTTATTATAGTAAAATCTATAGCTAGTTAAGCTTCCTTATAAATAACTTCTTAGAAATAAGAAAGATTTATAATATCCTTTATAAAGGTAATAAGATTAAAAGCACTTATTAGCTTAAACCTATAAAGGAATTTATATATACTTATCTTAGTTCTAGCATTATATACTCTATTTAGATTCTATTAAAGTATTAGAAGAATATAAAACTAATCTACTAAAGGATTCTTAATATAATAAAAGTATAAAGCAATCTTAATAGTCTAGTTTCTTCTTTTAGATAGACTATTAGCTTCTAGATAGTATATTATAGTTATAGTAAGTCTATATCTAAATTTACTTTATAGCTTTTATTAGAATAGTAAAGTAAACTTTCTATTGCAATTTAAGATAATAACCTTAGGAATTCCCTAATCTGCTATTAATAGCATCTATGCTAAGGTAATAGCCTAGTCTTTAGCGCTGTATATTAAGTATCCAGGGATTAAAAGATAACACTTACTTGCTGCGCAAGTTACCATTATAAGCTAATTAAAGAGATTAAATCCTTTAATTGCTTATAGGCTTTTAACTAATAAAACAGGGAGAAGATTAGTAATAAAGTTAATTATAATAGTATATATAGGAGTAACAAGGAGATATATTAGCATATAGTTACTAATTCTTTATTATTAATCTATCTATCCTAGATAATATATCTTGCAACTATAAATGTATTTTTAGATTCTTGCAGTAAGATTATATATTAAGAGTCCTAATAATTCCCTTATTATCCTTTTAGTCCTAAGATAATTCTAGTCCTTATATACTATCTTTAAGATTTTATTAATTATAGAGTATAGAATATATAAGTAAAGATATCTATTAGTTTATTTATAATATAGAAGTCTATCCTTTAAAGCAAAAGGCATACTACGCTTTAAAGTAGATATTATATCCTTATTATTTAATTAATTAGCATTAACTGCTTTACCCTTAGATTTAAGAATTATCTTAAGAATAGGTAGATACTTTATGTTATTAAGATACCCCTAGATAAACCTATCCTTTATCTCTTTAGATATAAGTAACTTTATGCCTATATATATATTATTAAGTGCAGTGTAATTAGGGTAAAGTCTATAAGCATTACTATTAGTCTTTAAAGCCTCTAAGTAACTAAAAGCATTAGAAATAAAGTTCTTCTTTCTAGGAATATAAAAAATATATAGCTTATACTTTAAAAGATAAATTAAGGCATTAATAAGTCTTTTATTAATATAATTAGTACTTATTATATTTAAAGTTATTTTCTTAATAATTTATTTTATTACTAAGTAATTTATAAATATAGTAAGAGATCCTTTAAAGGATTTAATATATACTTTTAGTCTCTTTATTGCCTAGACTAGCGCTACTATCTTTAGCTCTATTAGTCTATATCTTATCTCTACTACTATTAATATCTTACTAATAAAATAAATAGGTATAATAATATTAAAGGGAATATAAATACCTTTCTTCTAGATATATCTATCCTTTATATAATATAGAACTGCTTTAAAGCTTTACTAAATGCTAGCATTAAGTTAAAGAAAGAGATACTTCTTTAGATTAAAATAAACTAAACCCTTCCTAGAGGCAATTTGCTCTTATATAATCTAAAAGGTAATCTTCTTTGCTAGTATAGGATTATAGTATATTATCTTTATATATAACTTTCTTTTTCCTTTATTGCTATTAATAATCTTATTATTCTTTCTTCCCTTAGCTAAAAGGGCAACTTTACACTTTTATAATAGCTCTATAATCTTAGTATAGTATAAAATAAGATATTAAATGTATCTAGTTGCTTTAATATATTATTTAAGAGCTGTAAGCTATTATAGAAACTCTAGCTTAGTAAAGGTAATAATTCTCTTTACTATTATTAATAATCTAAGAGTATTAATGCAAAATCCTAATACTTAGGCACTTAAATAGCCTATCTAGCTCTTTATTAAAGAGATAGATAAGTTCTTAGAGATAAAGAGTCTAAAGAGCATATTTATATGCTAAGTATGCTTCTTAGTAGACTTAAAGAAAATTATAATGTTATTAATAAAGGTATAATAAAAGCTATAATATAAATATAAAAGTTTATCTATATACTATTAAGTGTATATAGAAGAGTTATAAAAGCCTATAGAAGTAACTATAGATCTCTTTAGTCTTCTATAACTTATAATTATAAATCTATCTTAATATTTTAGTATAACTCTAAATTAGAAGAAGAAGAAAGATGCATTAATTGCTAAGATGTAAGTTGCACCTTATAAAGCTGTAATAATATTCTCCTATCTAGGTAATAGATAGCTATTAGGAATTATAACTTTATTTAAGGCTTTTAAATTAATTATAGCTTAACCCTTAGGTTTTCTATTAACTATTCTCTAGATAATAAAGACTAAAGCTGCAAATAGCATTAGCTTAATTACCTATTCTATTTATTTCTAATTATATAGCTTATTAAAGATTTAATTAATAAGATTTTAATCTTTTAGCCTATAACTATATAGTTACTAAGTAACTCTCTACTTATACTAATTATTAATTAGAAGTATAATTATTAATTTACTTTCTAGAATGTAAATAAGACTTAAGTCTATCTATAGAGTAGTATACTTAGTATATAGATCTTAAGCCTGCTTTACAAATCTAAAGCTATTATTATAAATATAAATTCCCTCCTAAGTCTTAATCTTAAGGAGGTTTAGTTATCTCTAAATGTATACTTAATATAGCACTTAAGGCAATTCTAGAATTAACTTATAGATAACTATCTTAAGTTCTTTATTAATAGAGGAGGTAAAAGCTAGCTTATTTAAGACTAATAATTCTAACTCTAAAAGCTCCCTAACTATTAAAAGGGGCTACTTCTTTTTATTCCTTTTCTGCTATTTATATAGCAGCTTAAAGTCTTTAATATCTTCTAGAATTGCACTTCTTACATCTTATATTAGGTTTATAGCAGCACCTATAAGGGTTGCCTCTAAGACAGATATTAAGGGGCTATTTATAACTTAAGGAATAAGTTTTCTAGCAGTAATAGCACTAATTTTAGGAGTAAGATTAATATTAAATGAGATTATAACTTATTCTATGCCTCTAGTAGTTCTATCTAATGCACTAGAGGCTATTAGTCTAGCTATTACTATTAAGGCTAGACTAGCAGCTTTTTATAAGCTAGAGAAGTATATCTATTCTTCTTTACATTCTTTAATATTCTCTAGCTTCTACTTTCTTTAATAAGTAATATCTTTATTAGTATTATTAATAATTATAACTCCTAGAGCAATACTTAAGTTTATAAAGGCATTAAAGGCTTTATTAATATAGCTATTAAATATAAATGTTCTTCCTTTAGGGACTTCTTTCTAAGTTGCTAGTATAAGATATATCTATCTAGTAAGAACTGTTATTAGCTAAGCTACTATTACTTATTAATTAACCTTTTAAGAGAGCTAAGAGATAGTAAAAGGAATAAAGAACTCCTTTAGACTAGTATAGTATAGATATTTATTAGTTATTATAATATTAATGCTATATAGTACTATCTATCTATTCTTAAGTAAAGCCTTAGAAGATAAAGATAGCATTCTATTTTAAATCTAGGCTTTATAAGTAAACTCTATATAGCTAGTATCTAATCTATTATAATAGATGCTATTAATATAAAATGTAAATGTTACCTACTTACTATATAGCTTTTTTACCTTATTATTAACTCCTTAAATAAAGATAGGTATTTTTTTCTTAATAGTATACTAAAGTGTTTATAACTATTCCCTAAAGATAACTAGTTTTTTATACTTAGTATTAGTATAGATAGAAGCTATCTCTCCTCTTAGAGAGCTTATAGCATTAAATTTAAGGTATATATAGTTACTATTAACCTTATAAACCTGCAGTTAATAGTAAATATACATAGGAATATATTCTATAGATATAATTGTATTATTAACTTAAAGAGTAACCTCTTATATAGCTAACTTCTTAGAATATCTAGACTTTAGGTATCTATAAAGCTTATTATAAGATAGAAAATCTCTATAATAATAGATATAATGTTTAGACTTAGCAGGTGCCTGCTTGCTTGTTAACTGTATAGAGCTAATATAAGATCTTGCAGCTCTATGTTCCTATAGTATAGCCTAGCTAGAAAAGACTTAATAGCAGATGCTATAGGGAAACTCTTATATAATATCTGCTAGTACTATGCTGCCTATTATATAGTTAAAGTATACTTATTAAGAAGATATTAATTAAGAGGAGTAAATACTCTTGCTATTGCTATTAGTATTAGCTCTATTTAACTTAAATTTATTCCCTTTATCTTCTAAGGTAGGATATTTCTATTTAAAATAAACTTTCTTCTCTTCCTTAATATTATAATAAATATAATTATTATTATATAAGTAAGAGTAGTAATCTTAATTATTACTATAATAATAATTGCCTAGTTTATTATTATTCTTTCTATCCTTTATATATAACTGTAATAGTTAATTGCTATAGTATTAGTTATCTTGCCTTAATTAGTTATATTTATCTTATTACTTAAAGCTAAAGCATTTATTGCAAGGGCATTAATTAAATTAATTACTCTTATTTTTACCTAAGTAGTAATTAAACTTATATTAGTACTTACCTCTATTACTTTAATTTTAGTAATAATAGAAGTATTTAATTATAGTTTAATATTACTTATATTACTTAATAAATACTATTAGCAATATAGTTTCCTTAAGATATTTAAGAAAATATAAGATCTTAATATCTATCTAATTAAATAGTATAAAGATAATAGTATAATCTTTATTATATTTAACTTACTTAGCTAAATTAGCTTTTTACTAAGCCTATTAGGTAAGTGTAATACTATAAAGAATAAGCTTAAAAGTAAATTAAATTTAATAAAGATTCTCTAGAATCTCTATATTAGGATACTTAAACTGTTTAGTAAGCTTTTAATTAAATTTATTAATAGGAAGATTAAGAAATTAATTATAATTAGCTTTATTTAATTTAAATATTAGCTAGATACTAGCTTTTCTAGTAAGCATTTTAATATAGTATTCTATAAAACTAAACTTACTAAAATGCTTAAATAAATAGAAATGCTTATAGAATATATATATATTAGTATAAATTATCTTACCTATACTAGTAGTAATAAGATCTTAATAATCTTTATTATTAAGATTATTAGAGTTAAAGATGCTAAGTATTTCCTTTTAAATCTTCTTGCTAATATTACTACCTGTAAATTGCATAGTATTAATAGTAGTTTTATATTATTATTACGCTGTAAGATTATTATTAGATCCCTCTAATAGATTATCTTAGGGCACTAGTAGTCTGCCTAGCTATACTTCTAGGATCTCTATAGAATGTAAATAATAAGCAGTAATTAATTTTACTTAATTCTACTAATTAAATGCATAGATATTAAACCTCTGCTATACCTGCTCTTGCTACTAGGGAAGATACTTAAGATATAAAAGCCTAGCATAAGGATACTTAATAAGCATATTTACAATTATAGACTTAAAGACCTAGTAACTTAGTATCTATTGCATTTATAAGGCTACATTACTATCTTAAATAGTAAATGCATTAAGAGCTTAAATAAGGTAATATTCCTCTATTATTTAATAAAAGTATACTTCCTATATAAGTATAGATTTATTCTCTGCAATTTAATTTATAATATTATCTTCTTATTCTTTTAGATTATAAAGAATAGAGTGTTAACTGGCTTATAGTTGTAATTGCAGTTATTAAGATAAAGAATTTAATTTATTATCCCTAGACTTATTATTATAATGCAGCTAAGAAGCTAATAGATAGATAGTATACTAATAACCTAGAGATTAAGGAGATATTAAATGCTAACTATTATTACAATTATTAAAAGACTTATCTTACTATTATTATTATATAGAATTAGATAGGCTGCTATATTACTAACTTAGTAGATTACTTACATTATCTCTATAGTTAGATTATACTATTATAGTAAAAATGCAGTTATAATAGCCTTAAAATGACTTTAGTATATAAGGTATAAAGAAGCAGTATTAAATGATATATTAATTAGGGGTATATAGTAACTATATTAAAAGGTATATAACCTATAGTTATACTAATTACTTTAAGTAAGTAGAGATGTAATATACCTTAATAGTAGTCTAACAGGATAGTAGCTCTTTTCTATCTAATAACTATAAGGGATAGCTACCTTGCACTAAAGACTATACTGCTTAACTAAGCTATCTTATACCTCTTAACTTCAGTTTTATTCTAGTATACTACTTAGAGGGTCTTATCTGCAAATATTAAATAGCTAAAGGATTTATCTTACTTAGTTCCCTTTAGGGATTTCTATAACTAAGTAGTAGACTTAAGTAAATGCAATTAGGAGGCCTCTTTTTTAGTAATACTAGTACTTTTAAATTAAAAATTAGTATAAAAAGGCTAATTATTTAAGAAAAAGTAAAGCTATTATAGGAATAGGTTAACTTTATAAAAGAATATATTAATAAAGATAATTTCTACTTATATATGCTAGCAATTATATAAAGTAAAGTATACTTTCTTAGGTAAATGCTAGAAAAGCTAAAGGTTATAGGTTTAAATTTAAATGCAAGGTGTAAATTTTTTACCTTTTTAGCTTTTTGCTATAATATAATGTATACATAAGGGCAGGGATTAAGGGTTATAGCGCATACATATAATAATAACTTCTTAATTAGTGCTTCTTAAGGGATTAAATAACTGCTAATTTTAGGTATAATTTATACTATTAAGAATGCTTTTAATAGCACTTATATAGGTAATAGTAATTAAGGTTATTAAGAGGTTAATAAATAGTACTAAAGGTAATAATAACCTTCTATAAGCTTAAAGGTTACTTAATAGTAGTTATAGTACTAATTATAGATAGTTAAGTACTATAGATCTTTTATAATTGCTACTATTTAATACTAAATTATAGCTTATAAGGCAAAATGAAGGTATTTAGAAGGGTATAACAGGTTAATTCTAAGAGTAGGCCTTAGTATTATAAGATAAATACCAAGGACTGGATTAACTATAACCCGCTATTCAGGAGAGCTGTAATTCTTATGTATTAAATATATAATATTTACTATTATATTATTTTTTATTAAAGAAAAAAGATATTAATAGTAAAAGAGTTAAATAAAATATAAAAAGGCTTATTAAGTATAATTAGTTTAAGGCTAAATAAGCTTTATAAAGATATTTTAATAATAAAATATAACTTAAAATTAATTTAAAAGTAAAAAGAAATTTTTAAAAAAGATTATTATAAAAGATTATTACTTTATTTAATAACTTTAAATTTGTTAAGGCTTGAATAAAATAGCCTATGAATTCGATATAGGTCGAAGGATAGATAACTGTAATAGGTGTAGAAGAGGCTGTAGAAATAGGAGGGAAAAAGGTTGTAACTGTGTTGTAGATAGGCATA
>SRZU01000131.1:0-144111 GCA_013183765.1 Fusarium xylarioides | reverse complement strand
GCGTTGGAAACCGTAACCTCGTCAGTGAAGCAGATCTGTAAGAAAGTCAGCGTTGAGAAGGGTGTCATTTTGAGGCCATTTACGAGGATATATTCGTCGATACGACGAATCCAAAAACGGGCATGTTGTAGCCTTGCTTTTGCATCGTCTTTTGACAGTTTAATCCTCTTTTTTGACCTCCATTTGCGTCGCCAATACCTCTCCAACCGACGACGTAGCGTCCGGGCTGACACTTCAACACCAAGCTCTAATAACGCCTCATTCCACGTAATTGAGCGATTTCTTTTAATAAATGACTGGATAGATATAATCTCCCGAGCGCTAAGTTTCTTTGGACGCCCAGAACGTGATCTAGAGACGTTATTGTGGTTCTCTTTCCAGCGTTTAACTGTCCGGGAGACAGTCCCGGGATCCGTTAAGTAGGAGGTTGCAACCTGTCTCATTGATTTGCCGGCATATATCTCCGCCACCATGGCTGCCCTTTGCTCGGGAGTAAATTCATGGTTTCTTTGGCGATTTCCGCTTATTTCAGTACCAAAATCGCGTTGTTCAGAAGCCATTGAGTATATAATTCTTGTTGTTGAAGTAATTGCGTTGTTTGCTGATACCGGACCGAAGCGGGGTAGACGCTTTGGTGTTGTCAGACTTTTGGCACGTGATTGTATTGACACCTTTAGCCAGAAGAAGGATACGATTGGCGGGCTAGCTCCGTTGAACTGTCGGCAAACTATTGACCAAGAAGAGGCTAGGCAAGAGTCGGTTGTGACTGAAGTTGACGGCATTATTTGTGAAATGTAGCGAAAGAGGTTTTATCCTGGTCAATTTAGATAGAAACACACCCATAGGTCTGTATTGGGGGCTGATAGCAGTACACAATTCATACAACCCACAGTTTGATGGTCAGAAACCACCTTGAAGAAACGTTTGGATCAGTAAAGCATATAGGGTAAGCCAGGTTGCGACAACAAGTTTTCACTGATGTGGCCTAGTGGCTCACGTCAGCCATCAGGCATACCAGTGGCTTACATGAATCCTCGCGATGCCTTCACTTCACTTCACTCTACTCCACTCGAGGTGATCAGCTCTTTCAACAGTATCTCGCAATCAAAAGTCTCGTGATATATATTTTTCAATCAGAAAATAATGGGACAAGAACGTTCCGGCGCCGCTCAGCGCTCAACGAATCCCAGCCAATCTACTCAAAAGGAGCCTTCAGTCATCAAGAAGAAGGTCATCCGCCGTGATCCCGAGAAAAGGCGCCTACAGAACCGCTTAGCTCAGCAGACATACAGTGAGTTTAACCAGGATGGGAACCAAAGTCTCTTTAAATAAGCCGCCTGGGTACTTTGCTGCTTGTGGCTGACATGATCCATTTCAGGGGAAAAGCAGCGGAAGCGCATACAGGAGCTAGAGCGCCGGGCAGCCGAGCAGGGAGCTGCATTACAAGAAAACAATGACAGGTCCCTCATTCACGTTGAGAATCCCGAAGGAGGGCCTACTTCAGCATCTGTCAGTCAAATACTCATAGACGCTGAAACTATCAATCCTTCAACACTTCATCCCG
This sequence comes from Fusarium xylarioides, assembly GCA_013183765.1. Taxonomy (NCBI): domain Eukaryota; kingdom Fungi; phylum Ascomycota; class Sordariomycetes; order Hypocreales; family Nectriaceae; genus Fusarium; species Fusarium xylarioides. The sequence goes on along the minus strand of SRZU01000131.1, from coordinate 142,547 downwards.
ATCCGGGAAACTCGATATCACAGTCGACAACGGATATAGGCACGTGGGGTGCCAGCCTCATCTTTGAAGACTTTGACCAATGGATTTCTGAAAACCCCATATACGATGAGTACACAGCACCGGTGCTGTTTTTCAACTGTGGTTGTCCTACACTTCACATTCCCAACCATTCCAGAGAAGTCCTTCTCCCTGTTATCCCAGATCCATACAAAAACAATCTCCAGATCGACATCATATGCATTATCAGCGCTATGCTCGAGAACTGTCTCTCACTTGGGATAACAAGGTCGATGTACTGTTCTGATGATGCCGTTTCACCCTTCTACCGGGCTCACGCGGATTCGGATCCTAATCCTGAAGCTATCATCACATCTGTCCAGCGTGGATCCCGCACCCTGCATTTCGATCTCCGCCCTACACGAAAACAGGTTGTTGTTAATCACCATCCATTCATCGATGTGATTCCCTTCAAGGATATTAGGGACAGCATCATCGAGAAAATGAACGACATGGATGAGGATGAGTTCTTCCATGATTCACTTAATCACTTGACATGTTGGGGAGGCATTGCAGGCGCACATACTGGAACCCCCTGGGACTCTAGAAGTTGGGAGGCAACGGAAGAGTTCATCCTCAAGTGGTCGGACATCGTAGGGGGTGACGAAGGCGAACTGGCGAGAAACTCACGGTGGTGGAGATCACATCGTGGTGAACGGATAGTGACCGAAATGTTCTAACCTCGACGCAAGATTTTAAGAAGCGTACCAAGGCTTCTGAAGATGTTGGTTTCAAATCTACATTCATTGTATTTGACTGTCTAGACATATATGCACAACGTCGTTCAATATGCTTGATGCGCTGAAATGCATGCCACCATCGTGGCGTAAGGACCGCCATAGAAAAGAGAACGCCGTGATCTACCATAACACCATTAAGAACAAGAAGGCGAGCAGCCCCCGCCAAATAAATATCTACCCATTTAGCCAAACCCCAAGACGCCCTGAAAAAAAAGAAGAATAAAAAAAGTCCCAACATATTCGTATACCATTCTGCTGTATATTGGCGTGCATTCACTTAATGTATCGTGTGTATCGTATTCAGGGCTTACATAACAGCACACGAGCCCAGGGTGCGTGCCCTCCGACGACCGGTAGGACCAAAACCACCATCCTCTTCGTCCAAATGGAGGGCCTGGGCTTCTCTGGCTCGACGCCTGCGTCTTCGGTAGCCTGCACCTGTCATGCCTGCTTCTTCCGTGGCTTGCATGTAGTCTGCCCATTTCCTCTCCAGGCGACCAGCGGACGCAAGATCACCGCGCAGAACTCGCTTCTGATGCTCATCGACGGTCATCTGGAAGCCATAAAAGCACTTAAGCCCGATCATCTCGGTTGGAAAGCTCACTCGGCCAGGTTGGCCTGATACAGCTTTGACTTGTGTGTTGCGGAAGAGCACCTCACGGACACCTGTCCAAGTCACGTTTTGACAATCGTAGACGACCATTTGGAGGGACAGTTTCGGTCGTGTTCCCGTTTCGATAGATCGTTGAGAGCGTTTCATGACCATTGCGGCTGCTTCGGCGAGGACGAGGTCGCTGACTCGAGTGTTGTCAAGGTCAACGTTCTGAAGGTTCGTACATGCTTGCATAACCGGAATCATCCCAGTGTCGCCCAAGTTTTCGCAGTAGCTAAGAGAGAGATGCTCTATCGAAGATGCACAAGGAGCCTTGGCGAGATGCTCTGACAGGATAGAATTGGTGAGGTTTTCGAGGTCCTCGAGTTCGAGGTGTGTCAACCGGGGGGTGGACGCGAGAATGGACTCGAGAGCATCGTCATTCAACAGCTTGCAGCCGGAGAGCTGCAGACCCTCAAGATCAGGCACAAGATGGCCGATGGCCTTCACGCCTGCATCTGTGAGTCGGACACAGCGGCTCAGGTCGAGGTGACGAAGCTTGCGGGCCGGCACAATGGGCCGTTTAGACAGGATATCGATTTCAGGCTCGACGCCATGCATCATAATCTGGAGGGCCTCGTCATTGAGTTCGGCGCACCCGCTCAGAACCAACCTCTCCAGGTTGTTTGTCTTGAAAATAGCCTCAGCAGTCGCCACATTATCGAAACCTCCGACTTCACCAGCCCGAAGATCCCTCAATCTCGGGCAAGCCTCTACGACTGCCTTGACACCTCGAGCATCTACCCTGCCGCACCAAGAAATACTGAAGGTCTCGAGCTGAGGGCAGGACTCGGCAATGATCTTGCAGGATGTGTTTGAGACCGCAGTCAGCCCCGTGAGATTGAGGCTAACAAGCTTCTCGTTGTTACGTAGCAAGCTATGCAGCGTGCTCTTTTGAAAATTTTGGCAACCTTCCAGGGTTGCGTTAATAAGGTTCTTGCATGCCTTTACAATGGCCTCGGTGCGTTTGTAGTGTTCGACCTGCACGCAGCCTCGCAGGTTGAGATCCTTGATGAAAGGCCCAGCCGCAACAATAATTCTGGCGAGTGATTCGGCTAGAATCTCGCGATAAAATTCCGAAGCATCAAGGGACGTCCACAGCTGGCCGTCAAAGCAGGTCTTGTAAAAGGCCTTGGATACTCGAGATGCCTGGACGAGTTCTCTCGGCTGGAAGAAAGAGAAGATGTGAATCTGAAGCTCATTGGGCATCTTGTCCCAGAAACGGAATGGTTGCTTCTGAATAGGTTTTACACCAGGTCGGGTTCGAATCTGTACGTCCTGCTTAGACCGAAACTCGGATGGGAGAGGGGCGGTCCCAGGAGTGGTGATTGGAGTCGCATTTTCGACCTTACGAATGGCCAAATAACCATCAGGAGTGTCGAATGGGAACTCCCCTGAAGATTGGGGGGTTGAGTTCAAAGCACTGGGTAGACCAAGAGGCGAGGGCTGTGGGGTCGATGAGCGGGCGCTGTATGGAGTGTGAGGTGGTCCAGTGGCCGCAAGACTAACACACGAGAGAGTGCTTCGAGTGCTATAGGGACTCCCACGGCTTCCAACCGACCTGGAGCGACGCAGACCACTCAATGAAGGCGTTGAAGATATTCGCTGGATTCGCTGGATCAGACGGTGTCGGCTTTTGCCCTTGACCGGCATGTCCGGCGCTGGCGCAGTGGATACGCCTTCTGGGCCCGGGCTCGGGCTCGGGCTTGGAGCGCCGGACGGTGTTATCTCGTGGATCTCCATGACAAGAAAGTCCAATTGCTGCTATGTTCTTGTACTGTATAGAGCGCGAAACTTGTAGTATCACAGCTTTCGTATGAAGGAGACAGACGGAATAACACCTGATGCTAACAATTGAAGACAATTGTCTGATTCAAGTCGGTCTGTCGGTCTGTCTGTCTGTCTGTCGGTCGATAGTCGATAGTGGGGGGCGGCTTGGAGCCTTGCTCGCTGGTCGCTTACAGCTAATGCAGGGTCCTTTATTTCATCGCTGGCGGAGGGAGGATGTATGGATATCAATAATGAGCCGGGAGTAAAACTGATAGATGAAAGTAGGAGAATAGTGAAATAGAAAAGAAACAAGTGTCAGAGTAAAAAATGTCGCGAAGAAGGATGGCAGAAGAAATAAGCAGGGTCCAATGTTCTGCTGGGAAACCAAGGGGATCAGCAGACAAACGGGGGATTCGGAGAGGGTGGTGGGGGGTGGTCAGCGGGGCCGTTTCGTCGTACTGGGCTTCTATTTGAAGCGAGGAAGTTTCCAATAGAATCGAGTCTCGTTTTCTAGTTGAAGTTGGTGAACGGGGCACATGCCCGTGAGGATATGAACATGACCGTGGGTAGGTATGAGGTGATCACCAGAGAAGAGAGAGGGGGTGGGGGGATGGGAACACAAAAGAAGAAAAGAAAGCAATAAGGCACGTCGTAGGCAGTTGAGGCTTTTGTCCAAAGATGGATGCTCTAGAACATTACCCGTCAGTTCAATAGTTACATCCACACACTGTCTAGATCCCATAGAGTTTTAGAGTACCAACCCAGCCCAACCTCTACAGTCCATACACTCAGTACCTTACAGTATAGTACACGACACTAGGTGCAGTTAGTCGGTTGAGGACCCTTCGTTCCCGGGCTCTGGGCTATGCCACGCTAAAAACCCCCCACTATTCTCTTCTTATCGTGCAGGCTACGGCGGGGGTGATCGGCTTTACGCGACTCTTTCTGGTGGCTCGGATGGCGAAATGAAATTCTGGGTGCCGTATCTTGTATCGATGTGGTAGCCAACGTTGTAGCCTTTCGGCGAATCCTGGTTGGAATGAGACTTTGAGACTACATCGAGGGCAAACACGAAGCTACTAAGAGCGAAAGGTCAAACATGAAATGCAAAAGCAAAAGCAAAAGCAAAAGCAAAAGCAAAAGCCAAACAAGTCCTCTTGAGCAGTACGTACATACTAGAAGGTACCCAGTTAGACAAGCCCGGATTCTGAGTGCCAGAGACCCAACGGGACGGTGATCCGGAACACAAGCCAATCACTACCACTACACACTATTCTCTTCCTCGTCGCTTTCTTCAGGGGCTTTTTGAGGGTCTTCTTGGTGTGCACCTCTCCCCACCCTCTCGCCCATCCTTCATGCATCTCACCCAAGCCAAACCAAACCAAACCCGGGGACGGGAAACAAGTCAGTTTCCCTCGTGTGTCCGCGTGGTACATTTTATCTCTCATTGAGATTTTTCTTTTAAAATAAACGCCGAGGCCCATTGATTTCTCAGGATAAGACTTTGAGTGTGGCTCTGATATGATGGTCAATCAATCATATCATATCAGTCATACATAACCTTGGGGTGAGCTGTTCAACCAGGTGTGAACTTGATCAACTTAGTAGTAGAGTACCTAGAGTAGAGGCACAAAGGACCCATCATTACTTCAAAGGGTTACCCGCCGTTTCTCACCACATGTATGTACCTTGCCTCTGACTACTGCACGTCGAACCCACGATGCAAAAACGTCCCTGACTCAAGGGTCCAGCCTCTTTGAGCTGACTGCTTGCCCCGGACCGACCATGAGGAGTACGGAAGTCTGTAGGGCTCAATGTTTCAAAACCCAGTTTTGAGGCATTTTACACTTCTTTTCTTATTACATCTACACCATATATCAATCTATCATCTCATATAACTACATTTGCTATTAATTTTCAATTAAATTAACATATATAATTATTATATATATATAACTACTTAAAAACTCTAGAGATTATATAAATTACTATACTCCTTTATAAAGCTATATAAAACTATATAAAATCTTTTACACTTTAAATAAGATTATAATCCTTATAATATAATTCATTATAGCATTTTAAGCCCCTTTTACTCTACTAATCTATATTAAGTTATAAAAAGAGCATAATATTATCTATACTAAGTTTCTGCATACTAGTACTTACTTATACTATGCTAATCTATAGCTAATTAAGATTATTAAAGTTAATAATAATTCTCCTATTATAACTCTAAAGGCTATTTATAAACTGCTAAATAAAAACATACTAAGCATTTCTATACCTTTAGTCTCTACTACTAAATAACTAATTTCTAATATATATAATAGTACTACTATAGAGACTACATTTTAATATATACTTAGTATTATAAAAATAAAGGTATTTATACTAGGAGTATTAGTAATTAAGATTAATATTCTTTTCTAGATTAGTAAAGGATATTATATATATATAAAAGGTTCTAGTCTTTAAATATCTAAGTATACTAAGGTTTATCTTTACTATAAAACTAATAGGAAGTTAAACTTTATACTTAACTAAAAGTTTAATTTATATAAGCTTATAGTTTAATCTATTGCTAGCTAATATAAGCTAGAACTATAGTTAATTTAGTAGGAAGTTATTATAAGAATAGATAAGAAAAAGAGAGATTATTATTTTAAATTCCTTACTTTAAATAGGTATAAAATAACTATAATTAGGGATCTTCTTAAATATACTAATATAACCCCTATAAAAAGCAATATTACTACGCTACTCTTCTAGCACTTTAATCTAATAGATGGCCCTTAGGGCAATAATAATAAGGAAGATAGGCTATAGGCTAAAACTAGCTGTAAAAGGGCAACTTGGCAGACATCTATGGAGGGAGAAACCTCTATATAACTAACTAAAAAGCTAAATAAGGCATCTAAGCTGATATTATTGAGGAATTCGGAAGTGAAGCAGGAAGTAAAGCAGGAGCTAAAGAAGGAGCCTCCTCCTATAAAGGCAGAGAAACTTAGCATTTATTAAGATACTAATGTATTTAATGCTATATAGCATAATACAGATATATCTGAGGAAGATCCCTTTGCTAAGGATACTGCTTCTAAAGGAGAGCCTGTTGCAGGAGAGGAGCCTGTTGCAGAGAAGCTTTAGGCCTGTAAGGCATTATATAAGAAGAAGGAACTTCTATATTGCAAGATATAAAAGCAGGAATGGCCTATAAGACTATAATACTAATATATATCTTAGTATATATTATAGAAGTCTTTAATTTTACTAGCTTTAGCCTTAAGACTCTCTAGTTATATAATATTAATATTGCTTTTAACTAAATGCTCTTATATATGCTTAAGAGCACCTATAGGCTTATCTAAGAGGAATACTTAAGGTTTAAGCTTATCTTAGATATATTATATAAGGCAGTCTTATAAATATAAGTATATAGAAAGTAAGGGCTTACTTTTAGAGTTATTTAGATACTTTTTCTAATTTATAAGAATACTATTATATACTAATATTATAGTAGCTAATAAATAGGCATTTATATTAATAGGATTTTAAGTAAAGATATTCTATAAGTTATAGAGATATTATTTAGGGATAACTTCTAAATAATTTTATATACTCTTGTAAGCCTCTAGTTAGAAGTATAACACCTAAGGCTGCCTAGCAGGAATATAAGGTTGGTTCTTCTAGCTGCAAATATAATGCTAATTCTATACTTAAATGAAGTTAGCAAGCTCCTTCTATATTATAGGCATAAAAAGGTATAGTATTGAGATTTAGTTAGGTATAGAGTTATCTGTAAAATGGCTATTATATATAATTCTTAAGAAATATTCCTATTAATAGATTAGTATTTAGATATATAAAGGTATATAGATATATACCTGCTAGAACTTAGCCCTACTTTTACTTAAGTGTAGCTACTAGCTCTTAATCCTCTAATTATTTATGCTTTTACTATAAAGCCAGTAATCTTAAAAACATATAGCTTCTTACATACTATTATAGAGCTATATATAGTCTCTTAAAAGATAATAATAGGCTATAGCAGTAAGAACTATCTCTATACTATAGTCTAAGCAAATAAAGTACAGTATAGTCTTATAAGTTAATAGTATATAGAGATATTACTTAAGGGTATTTTAGGAAGTACTAGTAGATATACTAATATAAAACTATATAATTATCCTTAAGTATATATTAATAAATATATAAATCTTAAACCTATAAGGCTTTAGCTTATTATATATATCTAATAACTATATAAAGTTAGGCCTAGGGGGCATCTACCCTTTGCAGCGATAATTAACTGTATTTTATTATTTAGCGATAAGTCTAGGATAGAATTCTTAATATGTTTTATAGATCTTATAATAGCTTAGTATAAGTTGTTATTAATGTATATAGGTATAGAGGTATATATAACTAAATGTACTAAGCTTTATGCTTTATATGGCTTCTTGTATAAAGAAATCTCTAAGCTTCTACTTAGCTATAGCAATTTGGGCTTTATCTTAGCAATAAAACAGTTTAAGCTCTCTTTATAAACGTTCAAGACTGGTTTATGTAATAATAAACCCTTTAGATTAAAGCTATAATAAAATAAATTAATTATTAAGAACTATAAAAAACAATTCCTTAATTTATTATTATAGGTATTTAGAAGTCTATATATGCTTCTTAATTAATAGGCTTTCCTAGTCTTTTAATTTGCAGTAAAGTATTATATATCTAATTGTAATTTAGTAACGCTTACATAAGAGTAGTAATATCTCATTCTCTATAAGGTTATTCTCCTCTTTCTATTATATAATCTAAAGTTAGTATAGGTTAAGGTCTTTTTGCAGTTATACTATTATAACTGCTAATAATAACAGTTATTTAGTACATATAAAAAAGAGAAACTAAAGTAAAGGAAGATATATACTTATACTTTATATATAGGCATATAATAAATATATATTAAGAAAAGGGGTAATTTAATACTAGATTAGCTTAGTATATATATACCTATATTTAATTATTTATATATTAGTAAATAGAGTTACATTTAGCATATAGAAATAATTATAAAGTAATAGCAAGTAGAAATTAATTAACTTTTAATATGTAAAGTAATATAAAGGGGGGATATAAAGTAATAAATTAAGGGAAGGTATTATTTATATTGCCTTATATGCTAGCGTAAATGCTTAGCAATTCATTCCATATTGCTCCATAAACCAGTAAAAATGCAGTTATAAAATGCAACATCTATATTACATTAAAAAAGATTAGCATTAAATAATATAATATATAAGCAAGCTATATACTAGACTATATATTAGTATAAGGTAGAATGATAAGGGAAATATACATATATTACTTGCCGAGCTTATTAGTAAGCTGCATTGCCTGCATACTAAAGTCAGTAAGAAACTTACAGACTTCCTTGCAGGACGCTTCATCTACATCATCATCATTCGCCACTAAAGCTAAAGATCTAGCTTTAAAGACCTTTAAAATGATATTATCTTATTTAAGGTCTCTATATACACTCTTACGCTTAGTACCCTAGGGGGTCTTTATAGGTATAGAGGTAGTAAAGGCAGTAGGTATAATAGATACTTTAGCATTATTATTAAGATTAATATTAACTTATAGAATATTAGTTTACTATACCTATATATATATAGAAATAACTTACTAAGGCTATACTTTTTAACCTTTCTATAACCTTAAAGGCAATTACTATAGGCTTTAGTTCTATTATCCTTAGACTTAATAATACACTTATAAAAGGGACTGGTCTTACTCTTGCACTTCTTGCAAGTAATAGTAGCATTAAAGCTATATAGCTATAAAAGTATAATATTAGCATTCTAGGTTCTATTAAAAGATAACTTATATAGCTCTATAGTCCTATTCCCTATAACCTTAGTATTAATTAAAAGCTTATTAATATCCTAGGTATATATTAGTATAGTTAAGTATAGAAAAGTAATTAAACTTATTAAGCTATTAGGCTTATAAACATTTAAGATTAGGTAATAGAGGCCTTTACTGCTACACTTAGCTATAGCCTTAATTAATGCCTATACAGTTAAGTTAAGGTTACTTTTAGGCAGGGTTTTATGCTTAAACAGGTACTTATAGAGAGCTATACCTATATACATCTAGAGCAAGGCATTAAGCTTTACTGTATTACTATTTAGTGCAGTTTAAAGGATAGTCTTATGCAAGTTAGTATAGACATTTACTAGGTCTATACTGTTATTAATGCTAATAGCAGTATAGATAGTGTTAATAGTAACTTTAATTGCAGGAGGGAAGGTAATAGTATTGTTTAGCTCTGGCTTAATAAAACTAGTAGCATCTTTATTACTGCTATTCTTATTATTAGAGGCAACAGTAGAAGTAGTAGTATTTACTTTATCTTCATTTAACTCCTTACTGCTGCTGTCTGTATCCTTAGCTTTATTATCTATATCCTTAGATATAGCTTTATTCTTCTAGGTTTTAGTTAAATAAGTGCATTAAGTACTAGATAAAGCAATTAAAGGAGTAGGAGAATCTTAGGCAGTTATAGGCTACTTTATAGAAGTCTTCTTAAAGGTATTCTTTATAGCAGGATTTATCTCTAAACTGCTAGAAGCTATATGCTCTTTACCCTAGTATAAAAGTTAGTAAAGTAATAAATACTAAAGCATTAATATTATTCTATACTCCTTTCTTAGTACAGGGTACTATTATAATAAGCTTTAAAGTTACAAATATATATAATAAGGTTATAAATAAATAAACAGTTCTAATTAGTATAATCCTATTAATAAGGTTAGCAGCAGGACTCTATTAGTATGACTAACAAGGGAAATGAGTAGTTAGAAATAAGGGAAAAATTAGGGAAACAGAAATAAAGATATATATATAAAAATAAAGCTCTTAATTATATAAAATGTATACAAATGTATGCAAATAAATCTAATATAGCTTAGGGGGGATATTAAATTAATAAGAAGGTAATTCTTACCTGCTGATTGTAATGAATTTAAAGGAAAAGAGAAGATAAAGCTATAGGCTTATTTATAATAATTTAAAATAGTATACATAACTACTCCTACTAAGCTAAATTAGGCCTAGTTGATTTCTACTGCTTATATAACCTAACTTTTTCCTATGCAATTCTAGGGGCATTATCCTGCTTACGGAAACGTATAGGAGGTGTAAATCTACTACATTTTGGGTTTTGAAACATTGAGCCCTACAGACTTCCGTATAGAGCGGAATAACTACCTTACGTTTGAACATACAAACCTTTGAACTGTTTAGAAAGCAAAGTGTCAGGCATCAAATAGGGCGATGCCGGATGGCGGCGGCAACTATATCGGCGTCTTCTAGACGGTCGAAGAGGTTGTCGGACTTTGTTCAGTTAGATTAGTACCTATGTACCTTACCTATGTATTAGGTAGCCGGTTCGGATTGCGTGAGAGGGATGAAAGGTGGGCTCCGCAGTTTCTTAGCCTTGTGCAATAGATAAAATGTTACTGGGGCGATATGGATTACGGCTTCAGATTCTCTTCCTCTCTTATAATTCTACCTCTAGATAGACAATTGGGATACCGGCTTCAAGATCTGCACGGTCCATTCAATCCAGAGTCGATTTTCTCAGCATGTCGTGTCGTTCACAGCTCCTCCGTGCCTTGAGGGGATCCGCCTCCAGCTCTGGTGGCTGGAGCACTGTTTCTTTAAGGACCAACATCCTCGAGAGAAGCCTTGCTCACTCAAAGACGCCCGCCCGATGCATCGCGACTACAGCCCCGAGGCTCATCTCCCAGACTCGGGTACAGAAAAGCAAGCTGACATCCGAGACGTACCCTCAACTCGAGCGTGACGCCCGGTTCGCCCAGGTGACCCCCGAGCACGTTGCGAGGTTCCGTGAGATCTTGGGTGACAACCCCTCGGCCATTATTGACGGAATCACGGGCAGCGGAGCGGGCGTCGATGCGGCCGACTTTGAAACGTATAATGAGGACTGGATGCACAAGTACAAGGGCCAGTCGAAGTTGGTGCTGCGTCCAGGCACCACTGACGAAGTTAGCGGCATCCTCAAGTACTGCAATGAACAGCATTTGGCCGTGGTACCCCAGGGAGGAAACACAGGCCTTGTGGGAGGCTCCATTCCCGTTTTCGACGAGATCGTCATTAGCATGGCTCGCATGAACGAGATTCGTTCATTCGACGAAGTCAGTGGTTCACTTGTTATTGACGCCGGCTGTGTGCTCGAGACTGTCGACTCATACCTTGCCCAAAAGGGTTATATCTTTCCTCTCGACCTCGGCGCCAAGGGCTCGTGCCACGTCGGTGGAAATGTCGCCACAAATGCTGGCGGTCTGCGATTGCTCCGTTATGGGAGCTTACATGGCACCGTCCTCGGTGTTGAGGCTGTTCTGCCTAATGGTACCGTCATCAATGACCTGTGTACCCTGCGAAAGAACAACACCGGCTACGATGTGAAGCAGCTCTTCATTGGTGCAGAGGGAACTTTGGGAATTATTACAAAGATCGCTATTCAATGTCCCCAGCGATCTCCCGCTGTCAATGTTGCTGTGTTTGGCATAGAGTCGTATGATAAAGCTCAGCTTGCCTTCCGTGAGGCTAAGAAGCAGCTATCAGAAATTCTATCTGCATTTGAGCTAATGGACGGCCGCAGCCAGAGAATCGTCTCAGAGGTTAAGGGTCAGGAGCATCCCCTCGAAGGAGAACACTCTTTCTACTGCCTGATTGAGACGAGCGGTTCCAACGGCGAGCATGACTATGCAAAACTAGAGACTTTCCTGGAGGATGTTATGACCCGAGAAGTTATTGCCGACGGTGTCGTCGCCCAGGACGAGACGCAGCTTCGCAACCTGTGGGGCTGGCGTGAGGGCATCACCGAGTGCCTTGGCCATTGGGGCGGCACCTACAAGTACGATATCTCTATTCCCCTCGACGAGATGTATACCATTGTTGAAGATACCAAGGCTCGTCTGATCGATCTGGGTCTTCTGGGTGACACGTCTGACCACCCGGTTGTTGACGTACTTGGCTATGGCCATATGGGCGATTCCAATCTGCACCTCAACATTCCGGTGCGTCGTTACGATCCTGCAGTTGAGAAGGCCCTGGAGCCTTGGGTATACGAATGGATTCAGAAGCGTAGTGGAAGTATCAGTGCTGAGCATGGGTTGGGAATTGCGAAAAAGAAGTTTATCGGTTACAGCCGAGACGACACAACGATTGGTCTGATGAAGCAGATCAAGAATCTCTTTGATCCGGTGAGTTTGCTCCCCTCGCCCGTCCATCTTTCAGGCTTGGTTAAACCCCCATCCATCGAACGCTGCGTCGTGGAACTCTATTTTCACCTCAACCCTCTGTTACAATTCCCCGGCATTAGGGCTGACACCTGACCCAGAATGGCATCATGAATCCCTACAAGTATATTTGATACCCCGGTCTCTTAGGCTCGTACCCGAGTGACAGCATATGTGACCCCCCTTGCCTTCATTGGGGTATGCTGCAGCGTCATTCGTACTGCTCAGTAATTCCAGCTGTGGCTGGCCAAACGACTTCAATAGCCCCGCTGACCTAAGCGAGCGCGAGTGAGCAAAAACTGGAATAATGAGGCCGAAAGCGTTGTATAAGCAAAAGTGCTGTGCAAAAGTGCTGTGCACATTGCAGCTATGGCTGTTTTGTGTATAGACATAAAAAAAAACAGCCATGACCCTCAAACACCCAAGTACGTCTGCATACATACACAGACATGCTTAGATAAAGCCGTTAGCATAGCGTTAGTGGTAGTCAACCAATCCACAGGGCGGAACTATCTCCGTCATCTTGCGAAACATGCAGGTCACTGCTTATTTTCAGCTAACATATTATCAGGTGAATTAATGCCTAAATATTCGCAAGGCGCAAGTCAATACGACTGGAGGCCAGAAACATGACTCGACCGGTTAATGTTGACACTTCGTAGCGAGTTGGTTGTGTGTCATTGCATCTCAAAGACCCCCTTGCCTGTGCCCATGCCCATGCTGCTCACGTCCTCGTCATTTGGAATCTGTCAAACAGGAGTAACGAAGCTGCCCTCCACTCCAATCCGTTTGTCAAATAGTCAGCTTCAGCTCTTAAACTTGATAGCCAACGAGGAGCCAATGCCGCCCTTCCTCACACACCTCCCTGTCAGCCTTATGGGGCGGATGCTGCAGCTTCTCCACAGGAAGCCGATGCGCTAGGCCAAAAGTTCCCTGTAAGTGAAGACTTGCTCGTTCGCATATTCCTATCTCAGTCCAAAGTCCCTGTCGTGGGTCTCTGACCGTTGACGTCGCCGGCCCCAATCGATTCCAATTGGATTGTTTCGTCATACCTAGCATGTGCCGAGCCATGGCCCTTGAGAGCTTTACACCCGGTGGATGTTGTGTTGTCAGCGGCCGTCGCCAACTAGGTCAGGTCGAACGAGAGCTCCTAACACTCCTTATTCGTCGTACATGGTGGCCCTCATTACCGCGATGAAACTTCACCAGGTGATTACCATGAAAGGAGCCATCTTTACATCTAGATCCCCGTCGAGGTGGCCCTGATGACTATGTGCAAGATGGACTTCCGCGATGTGTGGGGTGATAGACAGTTGACAGGATGCCTCATTGCAACAGATGCCGGTGACAGTTTAGGTGCAGCATCGCAGACGGGGTAGCCGAAATCCTGGCCATCCCACAGTTCCTTCGTTATAATAGAAGCTGCCCCGAACACAACTTGTCAAGATAACATCCTGCAACTCAACCTCCTTACCAAGATAAATATGGTTGGCGTCCCTGGGAAATACAAAGGCTGCGAAACTTACCGGCGTAGAAGAGTCAAGGTTAGTCCTATCATCTCATCGAAACTCTGCCATCCAAGTTCACATTCTCGAACAGTGCAGCAACGAGAGGCCTTATTGCCAGAAGTGTATATCGAGTGGAAGGCAATGTGAAGGCTATGAACGAGAACGAGTCTTCATTACCGGAACGCTGCAGAACAAAGGCAGAGTAGCCTCCCATCCGAAGAAAGGCTCAGCCTCCAAGAAGGAGAGCTCGCCTCTGTACGAGGAACCTCCCAGAACTCTCGGTATCACGCCAGTCCATCCTCTCACCTCAGCCTGGGACGACCACACACTTGTTTCAGACCAAGGAGTGGAGTATTCGGTTCTCGTCTCAGCCTTGCACACTAGGCTTTCATACACTCTTCCAGATCATTCAGCTGATGAATCCACACCTTTTCGCATCACCTTCCCGCCATATACGCCGACAGACTTACAGTCATTACTGGGCGAAGGAGAATTTGGTGTAAGAGCACAATGCTTAGCACGTTTACCGAGCGTATATGAACAAGACGACTCAGCACAAAGTTACTGCATCTTCTTCTTCGAGGTTTGTGCAATGCCCTTACTGATTCTAAATGACTGCTAACAATTAGCTAGCATGAAACAGTATATGCATTTGGCGAATCAGGGTCTCAACGAATGAGACGAATGGGACCGGCCTATTTTAATCGCTTTCCCAATCATCATTTCTTTGTGCGGGTGTATCGATCTCTAGCTGTAAGTAGCGTTCAACGATCCATGGTTATTTCGTTCTGCTGAGTGCAAGATAGACCGGCTTCGCTCTCCTGAGGCGACAAGATACATTTGTATCATCTCCAGATTGGAAGAATGTCCCATGGCAGAGACATCCGAAGTCTCTCCTGGACCATCTCCTGGACCTTGTTCTTCTGCTACCAGCCATCCTTTCTCAAGTTGATCAGGTTGTTCCGTCAGAACCAACCCTCCATCGACGGCACAGCGCTCAGCAGCTTCTCCGGGATTGCCTTTCCCTCGAGAGACATCTTGATGCTTGGTTTCAAATGGCCAACCGCCCCAGTTTTGAACAGCCCGTGGCCTACTGGACTGAGGAGCTCACCAGCCCCGGAGGTCTTATTCCTTTCACAAACTCGTACGCTTTCAGGGACGCAAACACCGGACTTGCCTTCCTATATTACTGGATGACACAAATCCTCTTTCACCAATGCATTGAAAGCTTGCACCGAGCCATCTACCAGTCAGTCATCGACGCTTACCCAAATATGTGGCCTGACTTGCCATTCGACTTGCAGATCGACCTCAATCGATATCAGCATGGGCGCATGTTTGCGGCAGATATCTGCCGTGGACTCGATTCAGTCTTGCATGACACTGTTCAACCTGACATGCTGATTATGCCGATGACCGTGGCGATGGATTTTTACAGAGATATCAATTCGGTTTCGCAGGATGGACTCATGGAGATCATGTGGATCGACAATTTTCGATCGCGGCTCATTGAGAAAGGCCAACATGTTGCCGGTGTTTTGCAGAGTCAAACATGGTCCGAAGTGGCGACTTTCTAACCTCGGGGATAATTGACATGTCTCTCATTCACAAAAATTAGTCATGCGCTTACCTTGTACCGTTCTCCTATTTTCCTGGCCTCAAAAGAAATGACAAATCCATTCTTTTCATTTGTCAACAGCCAGCTTCACACATAGTTGACGTAGGCATCTGAGACATATATGGACCGCGAGAGACTGCAGAGCTGAATCAATGAGGCTATGGTAGCGGGTTTCAGTATGCAAGTACTAAGCGGAGTATATGAAGCCATGATGTGATCAATTGTTTCCAGGGGCAGTTGATTGATTGCTTGTGCGGATATGAAGTCGATATAAGCATGTAGAAGAGAGCCAGCAGCAATTAGTTAGAGAGGTCCGTGCCCACTATGGAAAACGCAACGGTGTTTTTCCGGCCCGTTGCTAACTGGGGAGCTACAGCTCTCAGCCTTCCGTAGGTACCAGGCAGGCTGCCGTTCTGACGAAGCTGAGCACCGCAATACAACGTCAACACTCCTTGAGCCTCGCAACGACTCCACGATTCACCTTCGTGCACCAAAAAAACACACTGTCTACTCACAAACATAGCGATTTCGCAACAACTCTTCTTTAATCCGACACCATGGCATCCGGCTACGACAGAGCTCTGTCGGGTGAGTTCACACAACAGGCCCGTGTTCAATGATATACCCATCGCTAACAATAAGTGCAGTATTCAGGTCAGTACCATAACAACACTCACGACAAGCTTCCTAACATCTCAATAGTCCCGACGGACACGTATTCCAGGTCGAATATGCCGGCGAAGCTGTCAAGCGAGGTAAATATCAGGTTTTAGTTAACAGCGTTGTTGCGGTGGCTTATACCTTCAATAGGAACTTGTGCTGTCGGTGTCAAGGGTGCCGATGTTGTGGTGCTAGGATGTGAGAAGCGCTCCGCCATGAAGCTGCAAGATACTCGTATCACCCCTTCCAAGATCCAGCTTCTCGATCACCACGTCGCCCTCGCCTTCGCTGGCCTAAATGCGGATGCTCGTATCCTCGTCGACAAGGCTCGATTAGAGGCACAGTCCCATCGTTTGTCAGTTGAAGACCCTGTTACTATCGACTACATTACCAAATATGTCGCTGGCGTCCAGCAACGGTACACACAGGCTGGTGGCGTCCGACCATTTGGCATTAGCACTCTGATTGTTGGGTTCGACAACGGCAGCGATGTTCCTCGGCTGTACCAAACTGAGCCCTCCGGCATCTACTCTGCCTGGTGCGTTATTCAAAATGATAAAAATATTCGGCCAAGTTTCGAAACTAATGATCTGACAGGAAGGCAAACGCTATCGGCCGTTCAAGCAAGACTGTTCGTGAGTTCCTCGAGCGAAACTACAAGGAGGATATGGACCGAGAGGCTACCATCCGGCTTGCCATCAAGTCGTTGCTCGAGGTTGTTCAGACCGGAGCCAAGAATATCGAGATTTCTCTCATGGCACCTGGCGCCACCATCGAAACACTACCTACGTCCGAGATTGAAGGCTACGTCAAGGAAATTGAGCAGGAGAAGCAGGAAGAAGCTGCCAAGAAGAAGACGGGACGGACCCCTGGAACCGGCAGTGCTGCCATCCTGACTCGATCTCAGGATGATTCAGCTGCAGAATAGAGAGACGTATGGGAAGAGTTTACATAGACAAGAGCACAAGTCTCTAAAGTCGGGACCCAGTGCCATTGTATTAACACAACTAATGATGCACGCCTAAGTTCTCTCAGAACATATCCCCGTGGAAGTGACAAATCGCTATGTATCCTAAACGCCATGACTTTCCTCTTTTTATCTGATCTTGTTCTAAATTAACCCAGCTTGTCGGCTTCCTCTGTCGGGTCAAAGATGGACCTGAGTCCCTTTGTCTTTTGTCTGTCGTCCTTGAGCATCTTGTTGTCCATTCGTACGTCGTCGCTCTCAATCGAAAGAGCTGCTTGAGGGGTCTTTGCGTCGATAACAAAATGGTTGTCGCAATGAGGGCAAAACTCGTCGGCCTCCTCGAACTCCTTCACATCCTTTCTGAAGCACTTTCTGCACTTCTTGCACGCGAAAATCATCTCGAAGCTTTCCTTAAGAGGATGTGACTCCTGTTCGCTGTGGCATTCAACACAGTCGAACCATTTTCGACCTGTAGTTAAAGTGAGTTGGTAAGTTGAGCGGGTAACAACTTAAAACCGCGGAGACTGGCTTCAATAAACTTTGCACGTACAACAAGGCGACCGAACGGAAACTTGGGCGTTGAGAATGTGTTTGCTTGACATTGATTAGTCGCAGGATAATGAACAGAATCGAGGCATACTATACCACATGATAGTAAGTGATAAGTAATCCCCTGAGGTTGTGCAATATAGTCTGCGTCCTTGGAAGAAGTGTTCAAAGCTGAATTGTGGTGTCTGAGAATAGTTGCAGGTTGAGTTCAGATCAATGTCGGTAGAGTCTTGGTGGGGTATAGTAATTAATCAGGCTTTCGGAATGCACTTTACGGCCCCCTGCCACAGGAGGTGCCAGGTAGTTATAGGGTGCCTTCCATTGCTTACTAGAGCAGGCAGGCACTTCGATAAGTAAACATGGACCCACTTAAGCACTCCGTTAGTCATCATCATTCAGTGACGATCTGAGCAGCGCTTGTTCACATCCCAAACAACCTTCACGTTCTCCTTTCCTTCATCAGCATTTATACGACCACCGCCAACCACGCCCTGATTGTCCGGTCCGGAAACTAAAATAATAATAAAATGCCGCCCAAGAGGAAAGCAGGTGCTGCCGTCCAGGGAGGGGGAAAAGTGGGAAGGTCTTCGCGCATGTCAACACCTGGAGCCGCAACGCCACGAACGATCGATAGCAATGAGGACATACCGGATGAGGAGGAGGGCCCCGTCGACGAGGCCTTGGAACGTGATTTGAACAAGAATATAGACATCTTTTCTTTGGATCGCTATCAGAAGAGACATGCGATCCGGGATCCCCTACCACACATCTTTGGCGACCGTGATTTCTCATACCTGGTCTTGAAGAAAGATCATCAGAATCGACCTCTCTGGATAGACCCTCAGAAAGGCCGCATCATTCTAGAGAGTTTTAATCCACTCGCGGAGCAGGCTCAGGATTTCCTCATCACTATTTCTGAACCCCTGTCTCGACCGACTTTCATGCACGAATACGCCCTTACAACACATAGCCTGTACGCTGCCGTCTCTGTTGGGTTGTCGCCAGAAGACATCATCAATACACTAGATCGATTTCTTAAGACACCTCTGCCAGATGAGATTCGAAATTTCATTACAAGTTGCACTCAGAGTTACGGCAAGGTGAAGCTGGTTCTCAAGAATACAAAGTACTACGTCGAAAGTCCTGATCCAAACATGCTCCAGACTCTCCTCAAGAACCCCAAAATTGGTCCCCTACGCGTCCAAGGAACGGAAGAGATCACAACATCAGTTGCGCCTAAGATTGGCGGCCTGGTCATTCCCGGAACACAGAATGCCGCCGGAGTGAAGCAGGCCAATGGCCTCAGCCAAGCAGGCGAACAAGGCAAAGATGGACAACCCGTCCAGGAGGGTGAGGTCTATGCCACACTCAACGAGGAGGACGACGAGGACCAGGAGGTGACGCATTCTTTTGAAATTGCAGACAAGGATGTCGAAACCGTACAGAAAGAATGCCTGAATCTAGGATACCCAGTTCTGGAGGAGTATGACTTTCGGAGAGATGAAGCCAACGCAAATTTGGATATCGATCTGAAGCCTGGTACTCAGATTCGGCCTTATCAGGAAAAAAGCTTGAGCAAGATGTTTGGCAACGGCCGAGCCAAGAGTGGACTAATCGTCCTGCCCTGTGGTGCTGGAAAGACACTGGTGGGTATTACAGCAGCGTGTACTATCAAGAAGGGTGTCATTGTCCTATGCACGAGTTCAATGTCCGTTGTGCAGTGGAGGAATGAATTTTTGAAATGGTCCAACATCAATCCCGATGACATTGTTGCCTTCACATCCGATTCCAAGAACAACGTCTTCACCGGAAGCACTGGAATCATTGTCACAACCTATGCAATGGTCACACAATCGCGGGCCCGGTCCTACGATGCAGAGAAGATGATGAAGTTCTTAACAGGTCGAGAATGGGGTCTGATGCTGCTGGACGAGGTGCACGTTGTGCCCGCCAACATCTTCCGAAAAGTCACGTCTTCGATCAAGACTCATTCAAAGCTTGGCCTCACAGCTACACTTCTTAGAGAAGACGACAAGATTTCTGATTTGAATTTTCTTATCGGACCAAAGCTATTTGAAGCCAACTGGATGGAGCTTTCAAAGCAAGGACACATTGCTAGAGTTCAGTGTGCAGAAGTATGGTGCCCAATGCCTACAGAGTTCTACGACCAGTATCTCAAAGCACCAAGCCGGAAGAAGGGTTTGCTTTATATCATGAACCCTCGGAAGTTTCAGGCTTGTCAATATCTCATTAATTACCACGAATCAAGAGGAGACAAGATTATAGTATTTTCGGATAACGTGTATGCGCTCAAAGCATATGCGCTAAAGCTTCAAAAAGCGTTCATATATGGTGGCACTGGGCAAGCAGAACGTCTGCAAGTGTTGGAGAACTTTCAGCACAACCCGAATGTCAACACGCTCTTTTTATCGAAGATTGGAGACACGTCCCTCGATTTGCCTGAGGCTACCTGCCTCATCCAAATTTCATCCCACTACGGTTCACGTCGCCAGGAAGCGCAGCGTTTAGGACGAATTCTGAGGGCCAAAAGACGTAATGACGAGGGTTTCAATGCCTTTTTCTACTCTCTGGTGTCAAAAGACACGCAAGAAATGTATTTTTCTTCCAAACGTCAAGCTTTCCTCGTCGATCAAGGATATGCTTTCAAGGTCATTACACAATTAGCAAACATCGAGAAGACACCCGGGCTAGCATTTGCAGATGTATCGGAGCGGCGTGAACTGTTGCAGAAGGTTCTTGTGGAGAATGAGAGCATGGAGGAGGATGACCCGAACGACGACATGTTCCATCAGGGTACTATGGGGCGCAAGAAAAAGAAGGGAGCTCGACGGACAGCGGGAACTCTCGGCGAGCTCAGTGGTGGCCAGGACATGGCGTATATCGAGCAGAACAAGAAGTTATCGGCAAAGCGGAAGAAGGCGGACAGCAATGCCTTCTTCAAGAAGATTGGACGCGAGAATGCTAGGCGAGCAGCAGCACAGTAATCGAAAGTCAGTAGGAATCGGCACAATGGAGGTGGAGGTGCATTGAATGAGCCAAAGAATGATAAGTCAGGGAATCGGAATCACGGGTAAATACAAAATGTCGTATGGACAAGAATACGCAGCGGCAGATCACGCATCTGTAGAACGCATAATAATGCCTTTAGAGCGCAAGGACGGGAAAGATTCGACGTTCAGGAAATTCTACAACACGGCCATAGCCGATCACATTGCACACAGGCATTCAATCAGATTTCTGGAAGTAGGCAAGCGATGACTCATTGGAGTGAATTGACTTAGTCCACGTAGCTTAAGACGACTGCAGTGCATGAGGTGAAAGATCCAGGTGACACAGGAATGTATGGCAAGATAAGAAGACTAGCCAACGGGCAGAATCCAGCCTATACAGATCTCGTAAACAAAAAAGGCATCAGATGGTAACATGCATCGCACCACGTATTAGTTGTGTGACACGGCTTTCAGATATGATGCCATGTGAAGGATGGTTAACGAGTGAATCGAAAGCCCCATACGTCTCACCAATGGCCATTATTGACACATACCTGCAGTAACTAGCAAGTATTTTTTAGAGTCAGAGCTACGAGGTCCCAGGTAGGGGTTCTTTAAACTAGTGCTGCCTTAGTTTACGGGGAGAAAAGCTTGGCAGTACTAGGGCTTGGATATCTATTCCTGGTTGCAACCTCACACAAAGAATTGGCGATGCTTAATCTAACTGCACTCTACAATGTATTTTGGTGTTGTGGTGTTTTCCAATTAGTACTATCCTGATTTGACGGTGAGAGTGGGTGTGGCATGGTACAGTCTAGATTTGCAACTTGCTCATATTTCATTTGCATGACCTGCTTGGAAAGAGGCTGCATGACATTAGGCATTGACCTGTTCGTACGCAGTGTCCATCCTCATGGAACTTAGGTTAAATCAAAGGTTTCATTCTTCCGGAAACCCCATTGACTACTGCGCCGCACACTCATATACGCATGCAGAGGTTTTTGTCTCAGCATGCAAGTGTTCAGTGGCTCGTGAACGCGGTATCGGGCAGTGGTCTGTGGACATGCGATTCAAGAGCGGTGACATCGCATTGTTGGACGAGTTCATCTTAGGGTAGTGTCGGAAGGGCGGAGCGGTATTTATGAGAGGGTATGTATCGTATTGATATGGTGACAACAAGTAGTTATGTAGTAATCAACAGGTGGGAGACATTCCATTTCGTCGGCTTCGGTGGCAGCCAATGGATCACAATCGATAGCTCGCCACACCTTTTTGCCAACTCTCAAGAGAAACGGCCCCGATATTTGAGGCAGGGTCTGGGTGCCGGTCAAGAAGCATAGCTCAATTGCAGTATGGGTAATGCCCCCTAACTACGGATAGAGGCCTACTTGCCTACCTATACTGGTTTTGACTGATTGTGTTCCCAATTGCCGAGTCCAAACCCCTTTCTTCCACTTTGTCCCTTTGTTTGACTCGGGCAAAGCACGTGTCAGTGGTTTCACCATGTACAAGTAAAGCCATCTCTCAGATCTCCGGATTTTCTTGGCTTCCATGGAATTGGAGATTGCTTAGGGGGGGCGTGCCTAGCGTGCCATTGGCCCGATAATAGTGCAACACACAGACAGCAGACAAGGACAGGCTTTTGTCACCCGCAGGGAACTTGAAAGAATCCCGTCTGGGCACAAAGAAATTTGAGAAGTTCAATCAGCGCAGGAATCTATCTGGTCCAATCAGTGAATTGCCCAGTTTGCGTTGAGGCCCTGATCGGTATCCAACATAAGTTTTTAACATAACATAACTGGTGGGTCTGAAGGTGAGGCTATCCCCAATTTAGGGCCTATTGGTGATAAAACGTTAGTTTTTTGCAATTTCTACTTAGTGTTAAGTTATGTAAGCTTAGGGGATATACCTTTTCTGCTGTAAACTCCTTAGGGGAAGGTTATTAAGGAAATATAACCTAAAAGTTAATTTTTTAGCTAAAAAGTTAATAGAGTAATGTAAAGGTCTAGACCTTTACTTTTACCTGGTTTGCTAAATATAACTAGAAGGCTAATAAGGCTATACTAAGCTTATACTAAAACCCTTAAATTAGGCCTCTAAAAATAGATAATTTTAACCTTAACTGCAGTAGTAATAAAGATTAGGATAATCTTAAGGACTTCCTATTTATATAGATGCTTAAAGAGATTAGCTAATTGCAGCTAGATTAAGAAATGCTATAAATACCTTATAATCCTATTCTAAGATATATTATTAACTCTAAAGGACTATTAGTAGCTGCAGTAAAGGCTTAAAGACTGCTTTAAGGTAGCCTAGTAAGGATCTTTAGGATCTTTAGGGTTTTTAAGGGAGTCTTTAATAAATTAGTTAAGTAGTTAAAGGAAAATATAGTATTAAAAGATATAAAATAGTAAACCTTAAAGCAGAAAGTTATAATATTTCTATATATAATTAGTTAAGGTATATCTTAGTACCTTATAGTAGACTTCTTTAAGATAAGCTAGAGTATAATCTTAGTTATAGTAAAGGTAGCAGTAGAGGCCTTTTTAAAGCTTTATATATACTTTATTTAACTTTTTAATAATAGCTTTATTTCCCTAGAGATAATAGCTTAATAAAGCAGTTAGTATTTCTATAGCTATATTAATATAGTAAATAGAACTTACCTTACTGTATATATTTCTAGTAAGGAATAGAGAAAATAGTATAATAGGAAGTCTTTAATCTTTTAAAATATTCTTTATACTATATAGCTAGATATAACTTTCTTATATATCCTTGCTAGCTATAAGGGCTTAGTTAATAATGCCTTATTAATATAGTATGCTTGCTTTAAGAGTCTTAAAATCCTAAAAAATTAATTCTATATTAATAATACTAGCTTTAAATCTTATTAGAAACTTATTATTCCTTATACTAGCATTAAATATTATTTAAATAACTAGAAAATAACTTATTTTTTTTAAGTTTATATATTAGCCTTAAAAGGTATCTAAGCATCTCTAAAGTCTATTATAATTTAAACATTACTTACCTCCTAGGCAGCAAAGCTTCATTAAGTTAATATCATTAAGTTAGCTGCCTCAATTACAGCCTGAACCTAACTGCACTCAAGCCAGCTGGAGAGCCTTACTTGCTCTTCAGCTGGGCCAGATCTTCCTCTTGCAACCCACTTCAAACAATACCACAGTTCAATCGTCCAACACGCAGTAAGTCATCCAACCCGCCTTCCATACCTTCTGATCGCAGACGCTAACAACATTACAGCTACACCGTTACGATGCTCCGAAGAAGCCTGCAACCAGCCCAAGATAACAGGGCATATCAGATAAGATGCTACCAAGAAGTAATCTCTATAATTAACCTATTTATTAACAGAGATGATTACGCTGACCTGCATGATATAGCCATAGAAATCAGATTGACCTGGCAGCATAAGGATAATACTAGCTGCATTAAGCAGGTAGCCTTTAGTTATAAGGTCCTTAAGGTTATATAGCCTTACTATAGGTTAATTAAGAGAAGCTTCCTTAATAGTAAGATAAGATAACTTAATAAGCTTAAAGGGAAGTTGCTTAGAGGGATAGATCTAACTATTAATAAAAGCAACTTTATTATAGCTATTTAACTAGGCAGCTTGTATAATGAGTGGCTTGAGGCTATCTAAGGGCAGGCTAAAAGGGTGCTGGAGAAGACTAAGCTGCTATAAAGATGAGGGGGATGGTGTATTGTAAAATGGATAAGAGAGGGGTAATTGTGGGGTTTTAGAAGAAAAATGTATTAAGTTTTATATAGGTTTAGGAGCCTAAAGTTAAAGACTTAAAGTTATAATATTAGTATTAGTAGTAATAGAAGGCAGAATTAATTATATTATATAGCATATAACTAGTTTATAATTGTAAAGACTAGCTAAATATTAGTATACTATTAGTATAAACAGGGAAGAAAATAACTTATAATAGACCTTAAGATAAGAAGGAGCTATATAACTTCTATTAATTACATTTTAAGATTATTATTAAACTTGCTTTTAGTTATATAAAAAGGAAGTTCTAGATCCTTTGCTGCAGAGCGCTAGAGTATTCTATATATAAATAGATTCTATTTATTTATGCCTATATAGGACTAATAAACTTTATTAGCAGCTATAAGGCTAATAAAGAGGCTAATAAAGAAGATAAGGAGGAAAGGGAAGTCTTAGAGGAGGTCAGAGACTGGGCAGATAGATATATATAGTTAGAAAATGCCTTAACTTTAAGGTTAACTATTATAAATAAGCAGTAAAAAGCTTATAAAGAATATTATGTAGAAGTTAAGGAGGTTAACTGGCTTATTAGGGAGCTTAAGAATCTTAATAAGAGTAATTTCCCTCTTTAAAGGTAGTAGTAATAATAAGAGAAGAAGGTTATAGTATTAAAAAAAGCAGCTAGCTAGGTAGGAAATAGGCCTCTTATTTCCCTTAAAAAGCTAATCTTATAAGTATCTTAAATGTAAGGTAGTTATAAATCTTATAGCTCTATTTTAAAGGTTTAGTGTTTTTAAAAGTAAAGGTTATAATATTATTAATTAATATTTAGTTTTCTTTAAATTCCTAGAGTAAACTCTCTTACTTTTAGGCTATTAATTAATATATCTATTATCTTTTTCTACTAATTATTTAATATTAAAATAAGTTAAGGCAATAATAGCCTCCTTATTAGGCTAAAGTACTTAGATATTATAACCTTACCTCTTATTAGAGACTACTGCATTTTTTTAAGTGCCTGCTATAGCAATGCTAGCAGCAGGGTTATAGGGGCTATATGCTAATTTAGCAGCCTAGCTACCTAGAATGACCTACCTTTATCTATAATGGAATTTCTTTATAAATTTAGCATTTAAAAATCTGCTAAAATTTAGAATTATTAATTTACCTTTAAATACTATAAATATAAAATTTAAATTTATTTAAAGTAGATTTAATAGTTATAATAATACTAGTAAGTAATTAAGGCTATTTTAAGTACCTAGCCTAATAACTTAATTTAAATTAATATAACCTATAAAGCTAGCTTTTTCTTAGCCTTAATACTAATGCAGCTGCATTACTATCTTAACCTATAATGCAGCTTCTTTATAATGCTTTCTTTTTTATTTTATAATCTTATAATACTAAATTAAATGATTTTTATTATTATATTTATTTCTATTAACTAGGAAATATATATTTTACTTTCTACTGCTAATAACTTCTTTAAGAAACTGCCTATTTCTATATCTTCTCTTAGAGTTACTCCTAAAGCCTCTATAGTATATCTTTTAAATAGCCTCTCTTTAAACTTCTCTCTTAAACTATTATATCTTATTATATTATTTTAATAAAGAAATAACTAGTCTTTAAATAGTTTAATCTCTTTATCTATTATTATATCTCTAAAATATTCTTTAATATTATAAATTATAGCTTTTATATTTATAGCCTTAACTATATAGTAAGTCTAATAAGTAGTAAGTATAGCAGTTAAGGTTTTATTAATATTTCCTAACTAACTATAATCTTTAAGAATATTTCTATATTAACTCTTTATTAGTAGCAGTAGTATTTACTATAATAAGATAATAAAGGCATTATGCTTCTATTTCTATGCTAATTCTATTATAGTAGCTTAACTGGAAGGCAGCCTTAATATGCTTATTGCTATATAGCTACTAAGAATAGTTACTTCTTTATCTTTATTCTCCTTATTATCTTTATCTTTATTATTACTTAAGATTTTAGTTATAGTTAAGGCTAATAACCCCTTTATATCTATAGCCTTAATAGCAGTAAGCTTAACCTCCTCCTTACTCTTAAAAGCTTACTTATAAAGCTAATAAAATTATAGATTATTAAGTTTAAGATACTTAGCTAGTATAGTATATTTATTAATAAAGTATTCTTAAAGCTTATTACTTATAAAGATAATACTAATATTATAATTATATAATATACTATTATTACTATTAATTATAAGAAATACTTTTTAAATCTTTAATAAGTTATTAACCTTTCTATTAACCTTTATATAATTAAAGCTAATAGCTAGAAACTCTTCTAATAGCCTAGAGGCAATATCTATATATATTTACCTTATATCTATAGACTTTTTACTACCTAAATTGCTTCTATTTTAAGCCTTATAGTATAGCTCTAATAGCATTTATATTTAATTATTATTCTATCTTAGCTATAGCTTCTTCTTCTTTATTAGTAATAGAAGTAGTACCTATTATAAGGTCTTTTGCCTTAAGGCTAGCAGCAGTATTATACTTAGCATTATACTTAGTAAAGGCAAATCATTATTATTAGCAAAAGGGTCTTCTTTAGCAGCTTAGCTATTTATAATAGCCTTAATTGTAATTTATAAGCTAGCTATAGGCCTTAGGATCAAGATCCTCAGTAATAATAATATAGTTGCTATAGTTCTTACAGGTATGCATTTTCTATAGCAGAAGGTAGTTAAATCGTTACAAGGCTAACATTAGCTTCCCAGGAAAGGATCTAGCAGATCAGTCAGCAACAAGCCTGCCCAGACCGACCGATCTGACGGGATCCACGCTGCATTACTCTTAGAACAGGGATTCTAGAGGTACAAGCACTTTATGCAGCGAAAAATAAGTACCCTCATTTGACCCACCCAACATGTTATGTTGGATACCGATCAGGGCCTGAGCTGTTATTACTCCGTAGTATTCCTGCCATTAGAATTGAGAGGTCTCACGTTACGTAGGTTGCGCCGGGTTCAATGCGTCGCCGGCCCCAAATCGTGGTGACGTTGTTGGCCTTGTTACAAGGATACCTAATCGGGTGATGCGTGTGGTGGTGTGAACACGATGATCGTTAGGAGCCACGGGGAAAGGGTATTTTAGTACTTCCGATGCAGTATTGTTGATCAACCTTATCAACGGTGCTTTACTTGATCATATGAGATGTTGGAGGAACAATCGGTGCCCAACCGTCGCGGGATCAACGGACGTTTTAACGGTTTTTGCCACCCTTCCCGCGCCTCTGTCCATAAACTGACGGGCGCTCTGAGTAGGGAAAGAGTGTTTGTACGGAGCACATGCGTATTCTTCGGAGCTTTTCACACACTGATGCGTACTGGCTTTCGCACTGCTTCGCCGTCTCCCTCCAGCCCGCTCGTACATATATGTGTTTAAGTGCCCTAGTTAGTACCAATGACTGGAGACAACAAACTCGGCTTCACTGTTCAGAATGGAGCCACTAATGTAAAGACCAGACGGGAGAACGCCTACCGGTACCGGGGAACATGTCCCGCGCGGTGGCATCCTCAGTCTGTCTGTTGGTTTCTCGTCGTCGCCGTGTCCCCATCTGCAAGCATCTGGCTTCCAACAACCCCTGTCCTGGCCCAAGCCCTGCCAATGCCGCGTGTATGTACCAGTATGCTCTGCTGTGCCTGGATCGTCTATGGACCCGGTATCTCGGTCCATGGCTTGGCTCACCTCACATCCATGATCCAAGTTTGTTTGAGTCGGCTGTATCGTGAAAACCTCTGCCATGTACTCTGGCTGGCTGTACGGAGTAACATTGAGGTTTCTCGTTTCCATTCGTCTTCCGTGTTAAAAGGAAGAGCCAAGTGTCGGGAGCGAGCATGCATGCACGGTTGTGGCTGATCAATCACGACATGGATATCTGGGCCCCTTGAAGTCATCAACAGGTCCCTCGTGGTTGGATCGAGGACTCCGAGTCGCCGCCGTCTGTCTTTGTTTTCCTCAGTTGCTGCTGTTGTTGCCGTAGCAGTGCAGTGCATTGATAAAAGTATGGATTATTTTTGGTGTTCGTTTCCTTGAATCTCAGGTAGCGCGTTGGTAATGTCAGGGGCTTTTCCCACTATCTTTCTTCCATTTCCGCTGCCAGGGCTACTTTCATGGTTCTTTTTATTGCCTTGCCTCCTTCCTTATCTCTAGAAAATTTCCTGACACCCTAGCGCCTACCTTCTAGTCCATGTACACTTCGGTGCTGTCCATAACATGCCTACCTACCTGCTTTATTGAAAAGTTCCTCGTTTGCCAAATTTGATGTCTGTCTCTTCCAATTTCATCCCCACCACCTATTGAAAGGACTCGATCAAACCACTATGCTTCTTAACCTACAACTTCGACAATTCGGGTCTTCAATTCCGAGAATGGTTAGCTAGTCCAGGTTGTTTCTAACCAAAGTCTAGCCAAGGCCACACCCTGTTTTCTCGACATCAAAATCACCTAGCCACTGGCAGTGCCCCAGAGACTCACTCCGCACCAAGTCGCCGGACCATTCCTATTTCTTATACTCGACGCACTGCAAGAAAACCTTGCTCTTTCTGTGTTGAGTGGGAGTGGTGTGTTAGGAAATCGCCAGTCCAGTCCCCGCGCCCCTCCGTTATTCAGTCTCCAGTCTCCGCCTTCTTACGCCATAACTATAATTGTCCTTAGCCATGGCAGTCTAGTCCCTAAGCTCAGCGACTAACTTTAACCCAAATAGCGTAGGAAGCCCTCTCTCCCTGTTTCTAGGTTTCTGCCTTCTCATCTTCCTTAACATCACAAAAGTTGCCAACGGACTTCTGTTTTCTTAGGAAGACATGCTCGATGAGACGCGCGCCTCTGTATGGGCGCGGCTCAAAGCTGTCAAGCCGCCTTTTGTGTCCAAAAAACCACACTTCAACTTTATTTCCGTTCATTGTAAGTCACATCCATTGGTCTTCGATACCCCCATGCTTCCTTCTTGAGCGCAACCCCCACGCGATCTCATATACACCTTCACTTTCCATCAGGCATCAAATTTGAAATGCCAAGTCTCTGTCTGACCATTTTCTCTAGATACATGGATCATTGGCGCAACCTTGTTAGCTTCCGTCATTATATATGGTGCTGGTCGCGGTCAAACGTCATATGTCGATTCTCTTATGTTCGCCAGCGGAGCCAATACACAAGCTGGACTAAACCCAATCGATGTCAACCTTCTCAACACCTTTCAACAGATTGTCGTTTACCTCTTTACTATAACGTCTAATCCGATCACGCTACATACTTCAGTGGTCTTCTTACGTCTTTACTGGTTCGAGAAGAGGTTTCAAGGGTGGGTTACGGATGCCAGACAGCGCCGTACTACACTTTCTAAGGCCAAGACTCGTTCACGAAGTGAAGCCCGCGAAGCTGAAGAAGGAGTCAATGGTCGGCATATTACGGTTGTGCCTTACCAGGGGAGACCTCCACGTATCACGAACGACGGGATACTGCTTGACGGAAATGACGTTATTCAATCTCAGGCGATCGCCGACGATGACGATGATGAAAATCTACCACATAAACCGCCTCCTGCGAGCAGCGATGAAAGCGACACGGTCTCAGCCGGCCGTTCTAACAGCATAGAGCTAAGTCCTTTGGAGAAACCTGATCAAGGCTTTGGAGGTGACAGGGAAGTGAATGAGGGGCAGAGCAGGTCACAGAATGCGCCGACAGGTATTAAATTTGCTGAAACGGTCAAGCGAAGTGACGGAGTCGACGACGACTTGACCAAATTCCCCCAAAGAAGAAGCCATGCGGAGCATATCGCTATCCTAGAGCGTCAAAGAAACCAGGACAACGAAATTCTAAGAATTCCTGGTCCCCGAGAAACCGAGCGGGGGATGGGACCTCGAAGGCTTGACAATGATGATACCCAGGACGGCGATGATGATAACAACACCATTGCTATGACAAGAACTGTGGAATCGAGGCCAGACAACGCGACACTAGACCCCAGGGCACCAACAGGCCGCAGACCAACCATTGTTATTGCTGAGCCGAAACGTCCCCTCAAACACGAACTGACTGATGATGCCAAAGCAGTTGGCGGCACTCTCAATGCCCTTAGAGTGCGCAAGCCTCGTGTTTTCAACCGTGGTCAGAAGGAGGTGCACGATGACAATGAGAGCACTATGGGCCGTGCTTTTCGAACACGCACAATCGATACTATCAAGTCGGCCTTGTCAAACGACCACACGAAAGATATGCCTTACCTCAGTTACACCCCGACTATGGGTCGAAACTCTAACTTTGTGGGCTTGACCCTGGAACAGCGAGAGGAACTTGGCGGTATCGAATATCGATCCCTGAGGACTTTGGCACTGATTTTACTGTCCTATTTTTGGGGGTTCCAGCTCATTGCTGTAACCTTCCTTTTGCCTTTCATTCTTCATAATGAGAAATACGGGAGAATTGTTGAAGGGAACGCTATCTCAAGAACCTGGTGGGGATTTTGGACGGCCAACTCGGCATTCAACGACTTGGGTCTGACCCTAACGCCTGATAGTATGAACTCTTTCAATACATCGGAGTATGTGATGATGATCATGTGGTTCTTCATTATCATTGGAAACACGGGTTTTCCTGTCATGCTACGTTTCGTCATTTGGGTTCTTGCTCAGATTGTTCCTAAGGGGACTGGCCTGTGGGAAGAACTCAGATTTCTTCTTGACCATCCTCGCCGGTGCTTCACCCTCCTATTCCCCTCGAGCGCCAATTGGTGGCTATTTTGGATTCTTGCCGCATTGAATGCCATAGACTTGCTTTTCTTTGTGGTCTTAGATGTATGCAGCTCATCAGCCCCTCTCGATTATATCATGCTAACCTTCGCCAGCTTAACTCAGGTCCAGTCGCTGAACTACCTGTTCATACGCGTATTGCCGATGGTTTATTTCAAGCTGCCTCTACAAGAACTGCAGGCTTCTCATGTTTCAGCCTTAGCGACCTTCACCCTGCCATCCCAGTATTGTATATGATCATGATGTACATTTCGATCTTCCCAATCGCAATCTCCATCCGCCGAACGAACGTCTACGAAGAAAAGTCTCTCGGAGTTTACCACAACAAGAAAGACGAAGATGAAGAGGAATCAGCCAGCGCTCTAAACTATGTTGGTACCCATATGCGACGCCAACTTTCTTTCGACTTGTGGTACGTTTTTGTGGGGTTCTTCTTTCTCGCCATCAGTGAAGGTGAAAGTCTCAAGGCAAAAGACTTCAATTTGTTTGATGTTCTTTTCGAAGTTATCAGTGCGTACGGAACTGTGGGGTTGAGTATGGGTGTAACCAACGTCAATGCTTCTCTGTGCTCTCAGTTCACCGTCGTTGGGAAACTTATCATCGTTGCCATGCAAATCCGTGGCCGTCACCGCGGGTTACCTTATGGGTTGGATCGTGCTGTTCTGTTACCCAGTGAGGCACGTTTCCAGAAGGAAGCAGAGGAGAACCAACCAATTCTTGTTCACACCAGGACAAATGCCTCAATGGCAACCACCTCAGGCATGGAGCCACCTACTAGTCCAGGTTTACCTGGTCGACGTGGCAGTATGGGCCGTATACGCGAGCGAGCAAATAGTCGCATCATCTCCCAATTTTTATATCCTGGTCCCGTAATCCCCAGCAACGAGATACACGGTCACAAACGCGCAACATCAAACAACTCTAACAACCTGCGGGACTTCCCGCGATTCAATACTGAGCCAGTGTTCGAAGAGGAGAAGGACGATGTTCCTCCTCTTCGAACCATTGAGTCTCATAGTGGTGGTCCTCGTCGTGCAGAGACCAACCCGATGCCCTAAACGACGGGCAACAATCAAAGTTTTGCTTTTACAGATCATGCGACAGATACGGCATTGTACTTTGTTAAATGGCTTCATTGTCCTTTCCAGAGGGGTATTCCGTTCATGCATCATTTTCACAAACTACATATTTTCCGGACAAAAAGCGATTTCAAATGTCAAAAGGGTTTACGGCGTTCAGCATCAGGGTTTTAAGAACATAGAGCTTTTGGAAGGCGATTGTCATAGCGCAAGCTTTTGTTTCATGTCGAGCCGAACGAATGTCACAAATTTATGATGGTCCTAGAGGCTGGACCAAGGTGTTTTTATATCCATGGTCTTTTATGTAGCGTAGCAAGTTCCAGACCACACTGGCGTTTCATCATGTCCAGGGACTTGCATATCATCATCATGATGGTCTTTGTTAGAGTATTAATAGAAGGCGATCCCGCCCTTGGTGCAAACCATTGTCATTTAATCATTCTTGGCATCAAATACAACAATAACTACACTTGCTATTCATATAGCATATCCACCACTCCTATACAATTAATTACTTCATCCAAGTTTGATTATAAGTCTAGAGAATCTATGCATAGGTCTGTATTTTATGATGGCCTTTCTCACTTGGTCTCAAAAGCACCTAAATCCTTCAATGCGCCAGCCAAACGGCGGTAATCTCGCAATAAGTCAAGAACTTCACCCAGCTTAAGCTCCCCAGGAGTCTGTATCTCCATAAAGCGTTTGTTGGGAGGAGCAATTCTAGGAATCTCTTTAGGTGGAAGAGCTGGGGCGATGTCGGGGAATGCCTGGATGTTTGTTAGCCTTAGTTACTGGCAGTCTGACGTTCGTGTCTTCAACATACTGTTCCTAAATCTCCACCGTCTGCGGGCTTCACCGGCTCCTTAGCAGCTGGGGTTGCAGGAGCTGATGGGGTATTGCGCCCAAATCCACGGATCATGCTGATACTGGGAAGTCGAGCCAT
Organism: Fusarium xylarioides; assembly: GCA_013183765.1. Taxonomy (NCBI): domain Eukaryota; kingdom Fungi; phylum Ascomycota; class Sordariomycetes; order Hypocreales; family Nectriaceae; genus Fusarium; species Fusarium xylarioides. Next base: position 109,123 of record SRZU01000131.1, on the reverse strand, counting down.
GGGATTAAAAGAATTGCCCAAGTTGCGCATCTGGTCCAGAACGGCAGGGTTCTGCCCCGGAATTTGGCTGGCTGCCTTAGGCTCGTCAGAAGCGAACAATACTTTCTTTGAAGAGCTCGCACTGCGACCACTTCGAGCACTATCAGCACTGCGGTCGCGGCGGCCTCCTATCAGGTTCAGAACTCGTTCTTCGCGAGAGGCGGGGCGCTTCAAGAGATCATTGTCGTCAGGTGCAAGGAGTCTGTTGAGCCCGCTGCTATCCTCCTCATCTGGGGAGGGCGTGCTAACAAGTTTCCGGGCATCATCTAGAGTCCTAGGTACAGTGATGGACTCTCGGGGGCTATCCTGATGTTCCCTTAACTTCCCTACGAGGAATTTGTAACTATCTCCCAAGCTGTTCGATATGTTTTTCAAGCTCTGGTCGGCCGTGTTAAAGACCGCATCGCTGGCAGCCCCGAAGGCCTGCGCAGGTCCGTTTACAAGGTCGCTCAGACGACGGTTACGCAACGCCACAGATGCTTTGACATCAGGGGCTGAAATCTTTGCCCCCTCAGCCTTGGTCTTGCTTGTTTCAGGCACGTTTGCTGATGAGGGCGCTTCTCCTTGCTGGTAAGCGGGAGGAAAGGTTTCCGTCCTTGGGCTTGTGCTCTTTGCTGGACCGGAAAGCTGTTCATCCGCCCTGAGTGTAGTAAGATCCACTGTCTGCAGAAAACTGATGGCAGCCTCAAGGTTTGTCAAACAGTAAGCAGCCTCGCCTGTAAGCTTTGGCTCCCATCGAAAATACTGTATAAAGTGAACATCACTAATGACATGTAGGTTCTCTGGCGGCAGAGTTATAAGGGTGTAGATAAGCATAGGCATAATCTCATCAGCGGATGCCGAAGGATGAAAATGAGCAAGGGTGTCGACGATACTTCGATGGGCAGCTTTGAGATGATTCAGCTTACCCAGTGGATATCGCTTCTGTGTCATCATGGCAATATCTCGTCTGGCGGGCTCCAGCTTCTCTTTAATATCTTCCACTGTCGGGCCAGCTTTTCCCTCAGATTCATCTGTCTCGCCGGTGAGGTCAATACCTAGGTCAGCAGGCCCAATACCGACCAAGGCCAAGGCGGCAGTCTTGGAGCGTAGTTTGTCATCTTGGGCCTCGTCCTGCGTGCTTCGGTGTCTGTAAATCTTGTCGTAGATGCCTTCACACAATCTACGTTCAACAGCCTCTTCCAGCAGAGACCTCTTGGCCTCAAGAGCCTTCCTTGTTCTCTTACGGCTTGCTAGCTCTTCTGATGTGATCATTTGCTGCTCTGGTTCAGCCTTGGTAAGCGCACTGGCCTTTGATCGAAGGCGACTGGCGGCAGAAGATATTGAAGAGGTGGATGGTGCGGGAGAGACGTCGCGGCTTTGTCTTGAGGCAAGGGCGTTGATATGTGTGTTGATGTTAGCAGAGGCTTGCGTGTAAAACTCCTGGAACTTCTGCGATAATCTCTCAATATTAGGAGGAGTCGGATGGACTTTTGCATTCAGAGACTCGATGAAGCTATTCATACCTAGGTTAGCATGGTGTAGTCAGGATCTAGCATTTCTCGGTGTGCATACCTATCCGTCAAGGTTATAAGTTCGATGGGAAGGATGTCTAGCTCAATAGAAGCCCGAGTGATTTCAATGCCATCATCTGAATCGCTATGCTCCGCAGTGTCGAAGGCATCAGGAGATGCAGTGTCATCTTTCGCCGAAGTAGTGTTTGCAAAAGTATGAGCTCTTTTGGGGACTTTTAATCGATCGTCGCTGCTAGGAGCAGTTGTTTTAGGATTGTGCGAGTGAGAAGCAGTGCGTGTGGTAGAGGGACGAGCCGAGGGGCCCTCAGAGGCGTCGCGAGACGCCATGAGTCGTTGGTTCGAGCTATAGACGATCATCATGAGCTTCCACGATGTTCGGGGGATATTATGGAGTGTATGGAAAAGGAAAAAAAAACGGGAAGAGGGTTCAAACTCGTCGCCTAGAGCCTCGTAGTACATACCGCGGATGTCAATAGCTCGAGAGAGAGGTTCGCATGAACAAATGATGTCGATGCAACAGACAGCGTGTCTCAAAGAACCGATGCTGGCTGAGACCGAGACGTAACAGAGGACGGGACAATTGCTCCTTCTGTCCGTGCTGCCACTTGCATTAATAAGGTATTAATGGGGGGGGATAAAGAGACAATGCCGATATGGCAGAAATGAATGTCGAATATCTATCTATAGTGAAAGGGATGATGGAGGGCTTCTATTACACGCAATACAATGACGATGGATAAAGAAATTATAAGCAAATCATATGAAGATGAACCCCCCCGTTCTGGGGATTGACATGCAGGAGGAGTGGAGAGCTCAAGAAACTACGCAGCCACACGGCCACAATATCAGCCACTTCCGCCACAAATACGATGTTCACTTACATACTTGACTACCTTATCTAAATCACTTTCCCCTGATTCCACTCTTAAAATAAGAGACTCCTTACCCATACCATTCTGATGTTATTTGGATATACGCCAATCTTTCGATATCTTTCGGCGATCGCTTTTGGCACACATGTACTTGTGTAAGTCAGTGCTGCAGTGCAGCATCTTATGCTTTAACTTCTATGGACTCCCGGCTTACATTGTTTGACAGTCAAAGAATGGTTTCCTTTCTTGTCTAGTCTACTCATCTTCCCCATTTTTTCCGATTCATTGTCGTTGATGAGTATTATATGGTACCTAACCCACATACGGATACACGAGGCCCCCACGATGAACTATGATTACCCCACAAAGTTTGGAAACATGGACTGGGCTATCCTAGGTACTGTAGGTACGGAGTACATATGAAGTGGTATTTCACTTTATTACTGCCCAACTTCAGACATGCATAGTGCAGTATTGATATGTAAGTTCATATTCAAAGTTAAACCTCTCACTAAGATTCAATTCCTTGAACCTTTTTCATATTGTCTTCATGTAGCCTTGACATTCGACTTTGTGTAAGAGTGGCAGCACTCGGATTATTGTGAGTCTTTTATTCCAACGGTTTTCGTGTAATTATTCGCCTATATCAACCCAAATCCCCAAAATAAACATGTATTTCAACCGTTTGTGGATACCTAGCCAAGCTTTACAGCTTGCCTTTACTGACATTGTATTCCAGTTAGTAGACAACCTCCTACCCTGAACAGTGGACAACAAGGGTCTCTCCCCTGCTTCCCTGGCTCCCGACCGCACCTAATTTGCGGGGTCCCCGCCTTTACAGAGACACTAGATAGATCAGCCTGGAACTGTAACTCATCATTGGCTCACTGCAAGCTAAGCTGCTTCGAGTAATCAAATATCCGTCGCTATTGAATGGCCCGGGCAATTGGGATATGAGAAACCGAGCTGGTACCGCGTTTGCCGGGCTGAACCGAGACACCCACCGAGATACAGCTATGAAAGGACCTATGATCCTCATATCTCGGGTCTCATCCAGTATCTAACCATTAGTTATCTATCATTGCTCTGAAGTCTTTAAGCAATATCCTTATCCGCGACCTTCACAATGTCAGATCCTCCATCTCGCATCCGCTCTATTCTCAACCATCTCCGCCCTCATCCCACGGCGCCTGTCAACTTCCACACTCTATCACCAACAACATTTCTTGAGCGTGCTGCTTCCATTGAACCAGATGCGGAAGCCATCTTCCATATCACAGTGAATGGTGCTGTGCTACGGCGCTCCTACGCTGAATTTGCTGATCGCGCCCGAGGTCTTGCTTACTACTTCCTGAAGCATGGCTATCGACGCGTAGGCATACTCGCGCCCAACACACCAGCTTTTCTGGAGTCTATTTACGGCATTGTTGCGGCGGGTGCTGTCATTGTGCCAGCGAATTACCGCCTGAAGCAGGATGACATCGCCTATATCTTTGACTTTGCAGAGGTGGACTGCATTATTGTTGATAATGAGTTTGTTGGCTTGCTCGATGCCTATAAGGAGAAACACCAGAGTGTGCCCTTGATAGTTGATATGGTTGATTTACCCCCTCGCGCGCATGTGCATTCTTGTCTTGAAGTTGTTGCTAACCTTGCCCGTCAGGATACTGATGCAACTGAAGGACAACTATCCGGTCCTTTTGACGAGGCCGTCTTGGAGGGGTTGAAGCATGACATTGACCAAGGTAGTCATGGCTGGGCTGGCCTTCATGCCCAGGCACGAAGTGAGGATGATATGCTTGCCATCCCTTTTACCTCTGGAACAACATCACGTCCCAAGGGCGTTGTATACACACATCGAGGTGCCTATCTCGCTTCCCTGGCCAATATTATTGAGTCGGGCCTCAACATTGGGCGATGCAAGTACCTATGGACGCTTCCCATGCAAGTGAAGATAATTTGCCCATCGTGTAATCATGACTGGCTGACCATATACAGGTTCCACGCAATTGGATGGACATTTCCTTGGTCAGTTGTCGCTGTTCGCGGCACCAATGTTTGCTTGAGAAAGATTGACTACCCTCTTATTTGGAAACTGCTAAAAGAAGAGGGAATCACTCACTTTAACGCCGCTCCTACAGTCAACACACTACTAGTAGCGGCCAAGGAAGCTGAAAGGCTATCGCAAGAGGTCAAGGTTACTGTAGCTGCTAGTCCACCCACTGGATACCTGTTTGAGCAAATGGTATGTTTTCTCATATGTTCAGGTCTCACAATCATTCAAAACTAACCATGTTATATAGACTAAGCTTAACCTCATGCCCGTTCATGTTTATGGGATGACAGGTGCGCAAGAACCAGTATCGGCACATGCAATTGCTGACGTTCATTTTTATAGAAACATACGGGCCCATTACGAAATGCTATATTCTTCCTGAATGGGATAACCTACCTCCTCAAGAAAAGTTTGCCAAGATGTCCCGGCAAGGCCATGGCTTCATCACAAGTCAGCCAATCCGGGTTATCAAGCCAGACCAGCCACAGGGCGTGCTTATTGACGTCGCCAGGGATGGTAACGAGGTTGGTGAGATTGTTTTCACCGGAAACATTTGCGCCAACGGATATTACAAGGATCCTGAAGCTACGCGGCAGCTCTTTGCCGGGGGCGTACTTCACTCTGGAGACCTAGCAGTATGGCATCCTGATGGTAGCGCTCAGATTCAGGATCGTGCGAAGGACATCATCATTTCGGGGGGTGAGAACATATCATCTGTTGCTCTCGAAAGCATGCTCGCCCAGCACCCAGACATCCTCGAAGCTGGCGCTGTAGCTGTCCCGGATTCACACTGGGGTGAACGACCCAAGGTGTACATCACAGTCAAGGATGGCAAGAGTGTAAAAGGAGAAGAGGTCATCTCGTGGGCAAAGCATCAGAGTGATATTAGCAAGTTCATGGTTCCTAGAGAAGTCGAGGTTGTAGATGAGCTCCCTAAGACCAGCACAGGCAAAATCAAGAAGAACGTGCTGAGGGAGTGGGCCAAGCATGGAAGGGAATAGGGGAGTCACTTGGGACTTGGAGGGAAGAAAGCGGCATAGAACTCATTCGAGGAACTGGGACCAATTTCTTTAGCAATCTTGTATATCACATAATACATCCAACATCTTAGTGCAGCCATTCGAATATTACGAAGTTGACGGTTAGGTTTGCTTCCAAATCATTATTTGGTGACGTATTATGTGGTTAATCAACATTCATTCGAAAAACAGCACCTGCGGGCCCTTCGTCCAGCGCATCCAAAGCCATCATATCATCTGGATCGAGAGCAAAATCAAAAACCATGATATTCTCTTGAATACGACCCGGATTTGAACTCTTGGGTAGAGGTATCCAGCCTTTCTGGAGTGAATACCGGATAAGGATCTTTGCTGGAGTCTTGTCATGCTTTGATGCTACTCTTTGTACTTCTTGGTCATTAAGTCGAGTACCTGTTGCAAGCGGGCTGTATGCCTCGATAACAATACCGTTGTCCTGACAGTAGGTCACGACATCTCTTTGCTGGCACCAGGGGTGTAGCTGATATTACGGAGGCACCGTAACGTTAGATTTCCCTCTAGACTACAGCGGAGACTCTAGCTCACCTCGATTTGGTTCGCACTTGGAGGCCATTCAGTGGCGTACTCCTTCAGTTCTTCGAGGTGTCGGACTCGAAAGTTGCTAACACCAATACTTTTGGCTCTTCCTTTGCTCTTAACCATTTCCATTGCAGCCCATAATCTCTGGCGGTAATCTCTGGATGGTCTAGGAACGTGCATCAATAGTAAGTCTACGTATCCATCTACTCCAGCGATACGGTCCACAGCTTCGACAACATCTTGATACACGTCACCCTGGCCCGCCATCCTTCGGGGACTCCCGACTTTCGTAGTAAGGAAGATCGCTTTACGAGGCACTCCAGACTGTTCGATGGCTTCGTAGATGCACACCTCATTGCGGTATAACTCAGCTGAGTCAATGTGGCTGTAGCCCGCTGAAAGTGCTGCCAGAACTGCGGTAGTGCATGTTTGGCCGCGAATTTTGTAGGTGCCGAACCCGAGAAGAGGAATACTGGCTGTCATGTTTCGGAGAGTGAGGCAGTCTTGGGCTACTAATGAAGTGGCCGTGGCAGATGTTGCTATGTGATTTAGCTGCGCCATAATAGGTAAAAGCTGACTGTTCGAATGGCATGGTGCAGGAGAGGATTAAGCAAATATAGTTTAGGTAGGTTTACTGGTAGGAAAAGATATATCTATAATGTAGTGATTGTTGGCGCCCTGTTGCATAGTATGATGCCTTTCGAGGCAAGGTTTTGGCAAGAGAATTTTATACATGGTAAGGTAAGGAGAATAAATATTACCTTAATATTCCGTTGCCACTATCGCAACCCATTCATGAAACTGAATTTCCCCAAGACTTAAAAAGAAAGAGCTAGCGATATATGCAAGGTTCCCACTTCATCACTTACTAGGTAACTATACCTATTTGTTACATCATGTTTTTCATGTCTCAATGAAAGTAAGAAAGTGAGGTATCGAGACCAATTGTTGATAGTCCCTACCTAGGTTTTCTTGCCTCCTTTAGGTATTCTACTTTAGGTTTGTATCTAATGTTCTGTGAAGTAAAGATAAAGCGTTCAGGGTACATCTTAAAACTTAAGCACAGTCCTCCCTTCATTCATTCATTGGATGCATGCAAAGTCAAGGATTGCGCATGGCTCTTTTTGGGTGTTGGCATTAATTATGCTGGAACGTTCGCTGATGATTAAAATGTCACCCTATCTGATAAACTAAAGTAAATAGGTACTTACCTGTGTTAAAAAAAAAAACTTGAAGGAAATGAGCAAGGAAAACATAGGTACCTCAATAAGAAGAACAATAATACAGTACATAGTCCCCGAATAAGTTTATCTCAGGACCTTTTTCTAAACACAGGTATACTCAACGTACTGTTCATAGTTTATAGGGTAGACCGATGCCCATCTCGCTAACAACTCGTACTTGGTACGCTCGTCAAAAGAGGGGCATTCAGCTGTCCAGTGGGGCTGGCATAATTCTAGAAACCCCCACGAAGCGCTAGGGGGCCGTGGAAACTCTACGTTTAGCGGGAACTCACTGGAATATGTCGTCACTGCCTGCCCACCTACTGGGTCCTGCCTGGCACCTGGAGCTCTTCCCGTGTTTGGGCAGCGTTCAGAGGTGAGGTGAGAAGGTGGGCGGGAACTGCTGATCACCAAACGAATTCCATCCCTTCACTACAACCACTTCGACTTCATCACCTAAACTTTCCCCTCCCTCCAAACATAAACATACGTGCTTCCTGTCTTGATAGACTTGACTGATACACTCTCCACAGAGTCAGCTGGTGATCTCTCTGTCAACCATGAGCACTCTCAGGCCGTTGCGCGGCGGCTGCCAATGTGGCCGCAACCGTTACATAATTGCTGTTCCTCAGAATGGCATCAGTGAGGCACAGGTTCTCTTCAACACCGAGTCTGCACATCGTAAGTCGGAGATGTCCTTCAGAGACACACCCGCGAGCATCGAGCATATGATCTGACATCCGCCTACAGAGATACCTCTTGCGACTCCACTGGCCGCCTATATCCGAGTTCCGCTTTCATGGTATCACAGTACCACCTACTCTTTCTTCCCGGACGAGACACACGCCTTGATTCGACGAGTTTATACACACCCTAGTCAACAATACTCAAAACGTCACTTCTGCGGCTACTGTGGCACACCACTGTCCTACTGGTCCGAAAACCCGCATACCGAGGCCGAATTCATCAACCTGACGCTCGGGAGCTTGCTGAGGGAGGACTTGCGAGATCTGGAAGACATGGGACTGATTCCAGAAGAGGAAGATGGCAAAGCCTCGGCAGGCCAGCCACCGGCAGTGGTTGGTAGGAACACTGCATTGCGCCAGTCGTATGGAGTTCCGTGGTTTGATGGCATGGTCGAAGGAACGCGCCTAGGTAGCATGCGCCGAAGCCAAGGAGTCAAACAATCTCATGATGGTCAAGTCAAAGTCGAGTGGGAGATTGTTGAATATTCCAACGGCGACGAATCGACGGCCCTGACGGAAGAAGATAACGATGTGGAGATGTCGAACCCCGGAAAGCGAAAGCTACAGGACAGGGACGACTTGGAGGCAGGTGCTGTTGGGAACTAGGAAGTACTGCTGACTGAATTGGGCTCAGTTGTGCCTTGTGTAATACTGAGAAAGCTGACGACTGATGGGATAATGATGAGCGGCCCCTGCTAAAATTCCGACGACGAGAGGCGTTGACAATGTATATTCGCAGCGATTCCAACAACCACATGGCACTTGGATGACATGTTGGCTCAATCTCGGTCGTCATTTAAGATAGTTTGTGAAAAGATTGTACTACCATGCTTTCTGAAACTGCGTTATCATGTGAAAGAATATCTGAGCCATTATCCTTGTATGCTAATGAAGCAGGAGAAGCTACCAGTTTAAGGGAACCAAACCATAAGCAGATATGCATGGATATATGGTGATAGCGAAAAGACGAAATCTGTCATTGAGCCGCATGGGGAGTCCGGATATCTGGACCGTTCCGTTAGTAGTTAGTACCTTTGACTGGTGTTTCGGGCCTAGCAGCCATAACAGCCCGGGAAATTCGGGGCAATGCAATCCGGAACGTTTGATAGAGTGGGAACAGGAACCGGGAGAGAGCAACAGGACGGGCACATGCAAACTAGAGAAGCAATGAGGATCACAGTTACAGCACAGCATCCGAAACACAATGCAGCCTAAACAATGGTAAACGATGGGTGGGAGGACCCTTGGATCTCGAGGCCGAGACACCACGTGCAGAGCATAAGATCTCGGGAATCAACCAATTCCTCCTGCATTTGATTCATCCGGTGAGGCGAAGTTTGTAGCGGTCATTACAGAGCGTGCCGAAGTTCTGGCGATGGCGGGCTGTCGTGGCGCCGGAGAGGCGGGCCGAAGGCTCGAGTAGGCACATATGGGCGGGAATCGTCTGACGAAAACGGATGTCCAGGTTGGACAAAAAGAGCTAAGTGCAAGCAATCTGATATTTTACCAGACCTTTTGTCAAGAATTGGGCAATTGTGAGGTTCCGGAAAATTATAATGAGACGAATAAAAAGGAGAACAAGAGGAGGGAAAAAAAGAGGAGTAAAAGGAGGAAGCAAACAGCAAGAGAATCTGGAAGGGTCCTGAAACTAATGCCCCATGGGGCAACCACATTGGCTGGGGTTGCCTTTTACCTTTTAAGAGTGGAGGGTGCCAGGGCGGTTGAGGTAGACATCCATCAGCAAGCTGCAGGCGCAGACAGGCATGGCCCTGAGCAATGGATCCCTGGCAGTTGCTGTGCGTGATAAACCCACCAATTCGACTGAGGAAGGTACCCTACCTTGGCGTTCGTGTCTTTTCGTGTCGTGAAAGAACAGCTTTTGTCAACCCCACCCCAGCTTTTGTGGCAGATGATCCAGCCACGGATATGACGGTCCGAAGTACAAACACGGCCATTGAGAGGCATATCCCTTCTACCTACCCAAGGTATTCATCAGTTTCACCGTGCATTGTAGCTGACATGAGAGGAGAGAGTCTAAGCTATGAGTGGAACGAAAAGCGACAACCCATGTTCTAGGTTGGGGTATATAAGAGCGTCCTGTGATGCTAGGGAAACATGAACTCCTCCTTCATCTCTTCCAATCCAATATCCTCCTCCTCCGCTCACCTGTAACCTGTGGCCTTCAGCACTTGTTTCTTTCGTTTCAGCTGGCCTGAAAACTAGCTCTCTCGAACCACGACTCAGATCAGTCCACACTTGAAGGGCTGGTAGCCAGCCTGATTCACAATGTCTCTCCCCAAGGACTTCCAATGGGGCTTCGCCACCGCCTCGTAAGTAATCAAGCTCCCAGGACCACCGAGTGACGGTAATTGATCATAATATAGGTATCAGATTGAAGGTGCTATCGATAAGGATGGCCGTGGCCCTGCTAACTGGGATACCTTCTGCGCTAAGCCTGGCAAGATCGCAGATGGCAGTTCTGGTGTGACCGCCTGTGATTCTTACAACCGTACCGCTGAGGATATTGCTCTTCTGAAATCAGTAGGCGCTAAGGCTTACCGATTCTCCCTCTGCTGGTCTCGGATCGTTCCTCTCGGTGGTCGAAACGATCCCATCAACCAGGCCGGAATTGACCATTATCGCAAGTTTGTCGATGATCTCCTGGAAGCTGGAATTACCCCTTTCATTACTCTTTTTCATTGGGATGTACCCGATGAGTTGGACCGCCGCTACGGCGGTCTCCTGAATCGAGAGGAGTTTCCTCTTGACTATGAGCGATATGCTCGTGTTGTTTTCGAGTCTATCCCTCGCTGCAAGAACTGGATCACTCATAATGAGCCCTGGTGCTCAGCCATTCTGGGTTACAGCACAGGCTCTAACGCACCCGGTCGCTGTTCTGATCGCAAGAAATCCGATGTTGGCGACTCTTCTACTGAGCCTTGGATCGTTGGTCACAACCTTCTTGTTGCCCACGGCCGTGCTGTTAAAATTTATCGTGAGGAATTCAAGCCCAAGAATGGTGGTGAGATTGGTATCACCCTCAATGGCGACGCCACATACCCGTGGGACCCCAAGGACCCGAGAGACGTTGAGGCTGCCGAACGCAAGATCGAGTTTGCTATCTCGTGGTTCGCTGACCCTATCTACTTCGGAGATTACCCAGCCTCAATGCGCACCCAGCTCGGTGACCGCCTTCCCACCTTTACCCCCGAGGAAAAAGCTCTTGTTTTGGGATCCAATGACTTCTACGGCATGAACCACTACACTGCCAACTATGTCAAGCATCGGGAGGAGGAGGCTGCTCCTGAAGACTATGTTGGTAATCTTGAGCTGCACTTCTGGAACCACCGCGGTGATTGTATTGGCGAGGAGACCCAGTCTACTTGGTTGCGACCATGTGCCCTAGGCTTCCGTGATCTACTTGTCTGGATTTCCAAGCGTTATGGGTTCCCGAGAATCTATGTTACCGAGAACGGCACCAGCATCAAGGGTGAGAATGACATGCCGCGAGAGAAGATCCTGCAAGATGATTTCCGCGTCAGGTACTATGACGATTACGTGAGAGTCATGGCCGATGCTTCTAGGCTCGATGGCGTGGATGTCCACGGCTACTTTGCCTGGTCTTTGCTGGACAACTTTGAGTGGGCTGAGGGTTACGAGACTCGATTCGGCGTAACTTATGTCGACTACGAAAATGACCAAAAGCGTTACCCCAAGAAGAGCGCTCAACATCTAAAGCCCCTATTTGATAGTCTCATCAAGCAGGAGGAGCATGCTGTAAATGGGAATGGTGTCAAGGCCGGACAGACCTGAGAATGATCGAATCGAAGAAGATCATGATGATTATTATGGTTACCCGAATATGATGCTCCGATAAATTTATTGCAATTGAACTTGAAAAAATAGAAGATGACTGAAAACGTGCGACTTATTCCCTTCACGTATAGAATATCTTTCATGCGAGTTGGTTTACCTACTCTCTTTACGCATTGTGATATTCTTATTAGATTTAACTCGGCATATGCGTTTTAAAAGTAACCTTGACATATAAGGTTATTCAGACCCGAATCTTGCCACGGGGTCGTATTATATATTATCTTGATCTGTATTCTAGGACAGCCAGACGACAGTCGATATCGACTTCTCTTAGGTCGCGTGGAAGATACTGAATTCTGTTTTCTGTAGCTTTGGCTAAAGTTACACCAAATTAGCACGTTTGAAATTCCTTAGTGACATCGCTGCCCTTTCTGTTCCACATCCTCATCAATGGCCTGCCTCGAGAGTTCATCAGGTTGCATTTGTACTTCGATAGAACATTGCTCTTGGGAAGTACTGTGCTCTACTTCCTCTGTGCCACGTTCCTTATTTCTTCTCCGCATGTAGTAGCGAAAGACGTATACTAGCCCCTGAGCCATGAACACTTGTTCGATAGTGTACAGCAGTACAGGTATTTGTATATAGGCTCTTGTTAGATCATCCGCACGCGCCCACATTGAACTTGCTAGCGGTATACCCAAGCTCGTTGTTTTGGCCGCCCCGCAAAAGCATACGGCGATTGTCTGCTCTTTAGACATGTGTTTGAAGACATGCCTTAGCCAGGATGAAGACACTGTTCTGACAAGGCGCCCGGGGGGTCTGGCGAGAAAGAAGCAGATAACTGTAAACAGAGTATATAACGCAACGTTCATAAAGACAAGAAAGAGGACGTTGCTCGTAGATAAGTCTTTCAACGCTCCGGTGCCGAAAGCTCCAGAAAAGGTCGTCCATACGAGCAGAACAAGACACAGTGTTGAGACCTTGGCCAGTTTGAGAGCATTGAGAACTTTGACGGTGCGATCCTCCCACCTCCAACGTACAGCTTGACCAACAATAAGTGGCAAGACTACACTGAGACATAGCTGCTTGGCTACATCTGCATACATATGTCCTAGGGTGGACGGATCTGCAGGGCGCCAGCTGTCGAATGCTTCAGGATGCCCAGCTGGAAAGAATCCGTATATGAGCAGAGGGGATAGAAACGATCCAGCAACGTTGCCGATAATAACAGAGATAATGGCAGCAGCTTCGTCTCCGCCTGAAGCCCGTGTCATTACGACATTAGAGGCAATAGTGGTTGGAAGGCAGGCAGTGGTAAGAAGGCCGATGAGGATTGGAGGCGACGGTGTTTGAGACCTGAGAGCCCCAGCTGCGATAGAGATATGAACAATGGCTAGAGATATGAGCTCGGGTTATAACCTCTTACGGCAGAGACACAACTCACCAAGCACAATGGCCGGGATAACGGCAAAACTAATCCCATGGACCAGAATATGTAATCTCCAATTTGTCACATTCTCTCGGAGCTTCCCTGGTGATAGTTGAAGCCCACTAACGAGGAATATGAATGCGACCGCGCCGTACAGGATGCTATACTCTGAACGAATGACGCCTCCATGCTGAGCAACAGCTGTGAACAGGGTGTTAGCACTTGTCTTGGCGGCGAAAGAGGACTATAACTTGCATGGGAAAAAATATCCAAAAACACAAGCAGTAGCGAAGCCAATGACCAAATATTGTGCCAGTATGAGATTGAGCACTTTCTTAAACCAGCCAGTTGCTCCTCTTGGAGGCTTCTGTCTCTCCTCAATCGACATTCTCCAATCTTGACGGCTTTTCCGCCATTTTCGGTCCCTTAGAAAGATCAAATGCAAGAGTACGTGCGGTGCCGATCGCCGGTTATATACCAAATGCTGCTTCTTGTAACGACATGGGCAGTAATGGTATCATTCAAAGTGTTATGGGTTGGGTCCTGGTAGCTTGGCAGGTTCAAAGACCGCCCGCGTTATTACCGGCATCACGAAATGGTCAAGAGAGCGGACTTTGAATTGTCCTCGGAAGGCGGGCAGAAACGGATATCCGAGGTTATTACTACACCATCCACCGATAAAACATGTAGGAAGCAATTGAGGGTTACATTAGTAGCATTTAGACAGATATCTATATCATATCAAGGTACATGATGATACAATTACGCATATTAAAACAATTGCCTCCCAAGCAGACAACACTCTCATCTTCATCTCTCGAGTGAGTCACGCCAAGCAAGAGGTAGGTCCTGGATCTGATCCAGGTTTGTCTGGACAACATCGCCTCAACTTTTCTACCTACCATCTCTCCAAGATGAGTATGGAAACACTCAAACCAGTCCTTAGAAATGAGTAGCTGGCTTCTCATGTAAGACAAACAGATCCGAAAAAAAAAAACGCCGCGCGATGTGTAGTGGTATCAAGATGGATAAAAGGGAATAACATCTCGCAAGTCTGAGGGTATAGACTGCTTGTTGCAACTCGTTAAGAGACATCCTGTTCATCAAAGGAGCTGTCTCGTTCGTCGTCAAGGAATTAAAGAAAGTAAGTTCAAAGGGAATTGACCAAGAGCCGGTCTGTCAGTCGGTCGAAGAAAGGCGTCACAAAGTGACAGTTTATCTGTTTAAACAACAGCGGATGGAGGCTCCAAAGGTAAGGCGGTTCTGGAATCATTGGGGTTCGTGGTGCTGGGAGCTGGTGCAATCTCTGGATCAGGAATTTGGATATCGAGCTATCAATACGTTAGTAACTTCCCTAGTACGATGGGGGAAAAAAGTAACTTTACAGTCATGTAGCCCGTTTGCCGTAGAGGCAAGATCTTGGGTGGAATAGCACCATCTTCAGTGCCAATGGTTTTTTCCATCTCCAGATTCCATTGCTCAATCCACTTTTCGAGACTGTTCAGTCGAGACTTGATTCCAGTGAGACCAACGTCATCCCAAATCCAACCAGTGACGAGTCCAAGGAGAGTATCAATTATGTTCCGCAAGCCGTAAGGGTCGAACGCAGGAATCAACTCGCCGTTAAGCTTCTCGATAATTCGGCGGAATTCTTGCTCGGATAGACCAGCAGGATCCAGAATCTCTGGGTATAGGTTGGAAAATGTCGGTGCCAAATCGCCCTTGATCAACCAGTCGCGGCGTATTCGAATGATGCGCGTGTTGACATGTTCAGGTGAGTCAACGGGAACATGAGGGTTGAGGTGAGGATAGCAAGGGTGCTGAGGACCCCATTCGCCGGCTGCATCGGGCTCGACATCTTCACCCATAATAGAAGAATTTGTCGTCGACAGAGCGGATCCTATTCCATCGCCAGCCGAGACATTGGAAATCCGCGGGTCCATGATGTCAGGACCACGCTCCAGATCCTTGCCATAAGAAGGCATAGGATCGTCGTTCTCTGGCATCATCACGGCCTTCCCTTTGCCCTTGTCAATCCTGACAATTGGATCTTCCACCACGGTCTCCTGAGCAAACAGATCCCTGCTGAGGCGAGGTTCTTCGGCGGACACTGCACCCCTGCGAGACCCTTTCTCGTCGTAAGAAGCGCGCACAGAATTCGGTAGGCTTATGCGCCTGTCACTACTGCCGGCCCTATCAACCTGAAGGCTTGCACGAGGCGTCAAAGAATGCCTTATCTGATGCTGTTCGGAAAGCGTAAGAAGAGGATAATCACTAGGTCCAGAACCTATGGGATCGGTCGGTGCTCGGGTGTCGAATGTCGGGTGCTTAAGAGGAATGGTTGGTGGTGGAGGGGTCGAGGGACGACGTCTACGCGAGGATCCAGGCTTGGTATGAGGCCTAGGCGTCGAATTTGTAGGGTTCCAGAGACGGACAGCTGATAACCGACGAGGACGATTAGCAGCTCCAGCAGCCTTTTGAGGTCGAAATGGCGAAGGATGCAAGGTAGTTGCTTGGTAACCGTCAAAAGGTCGAGCTGGCTGGCGCTGGATATTCGAGGCGGCAGCAGCAACAGCGGCTTGACCAGAAGATGAGCCGGTTCCGGGATAGGCGGACCTTGGGGGTTCGAGGCTCAGTATTAGAGGGTTGCCGTGGGCATCTACGGCGGCCGGTATGGGGTTGGAGGGAGAAGGTCGGGCGAGATGGGGATCCGTTGGAAACAGGTTGTCGGCACGGCCGCCAGGACGACCGCGCTCGCTAGAAATGGCGAGGTCCTTCTCACGCTGACGTGAGTGAGGTCGAGATCGAGGTCGAGATTGAGACCGAAGCAGTCGCCGACTTGTTGGCGACGTTCTGGGGAGTGAGGCTGGGCGCTAATTGCCTGTGCACGGAGCCGGTGTTGGCGGAAGATAAACGCAGAGAAAGAGAACGAAGGAATGCGACAACTGCGCGTCGGAGCTGTTGCTAGACTCAAATCGGGAGCGCTAGGAGAAAGTGGAGGTTTGAAGGCAGTGGCGTCTGTAAAATCGTCGTCGTGTACGGTATCGGCCTCGATCTCGTAGTAATGGATTGTCGAGCGGCAGCGGGCAAGAGAATTGCTCGAGTCGTTGACAGGCAAAGGGGAGAGCGAGCAAGAAAAGAAGCAATAAAGGGACCAAACATGAACCAGGGGAAATTCGCTGACGGTGGGCCAATGACGGCTGCGGAAGGGGGCTGGGGAGAGGTTGACAGGGGGTTTAGTGGATGATGGGCTGCTGGATGCCCTGGAAGCCAGCATCCTCAGCGCTGGAGTGCAGCCTAAGTGGAGGAGATCCCCTACCTTAGACGAAAGTGACTTTGAGTTCTCTCAGCTCGCCTTGCTCGACATGTGGATGTTTTCAGTTGGAAAGGAATTGAATCGCATAAAATCTCGCAGGAGACTTTTGCTAGAGATGGACGGGTTATCAGTAGGGCTGCCGGAGTTTGCGACTAGTTGTCGTAACACTATTGGACGGTTGACTCTCGAAGTCGACGGCTGCTCGTCGTACTTGAGCAAACCAGGAGAGGCCTAATGAATGGGTGAAAAAGAAGGCTTTGCAAGCCCCTTTGGCCTTTATAACGTTGATTGTGTTTCCTTTTTCTTTTTCTTTTTCTTCTCTTCCCTGGCCGGTATCACCGGACGGTCCAAGGGTTGGAATTCTTGGTCAACAGGCGGAGATTTGCGCTCGCTTGAAGCCTTAGATGAATTAGCCTCATATAACGGACGGTAGTTGTGCAGTTAGCTCACGACCGGGCTCCTTTTTGTTCTTGAGTGGTTCTGATGATGTCGATAGATGAGGCTCTTTTATTCTGCAACGGTGTCTTCAAGCAACGGGCGGACGAGCGAGACACGGGGGAATACAGCTACTTTATTGTAAGCGAGTCTCATCACTCAAAACCATATCTACTTTAAAGAGTACATCGAGACATCTAGCCATGCAAAAAATAGGAGCCTAAACCTCTCCAGTTCGTTTCCCTTTCCTATCTGGGCTATCTCTGACATCCAGTAAGTCGTTTAAGCATGCAGGGTGTGTGCTAATTGGTATCTGGCGCTCTGTTCTCGTCATCAAATCTTCATCTTGAATCTTCAAAACCTGGAACCAGGGGCTCCCGAGCTTCTGGGCTCCAGCAAAACTAGTCTCCATCCCCTGAAAAGGTCTTTTTTTCTTTGACAGGCGACGGCTTCGTTACAGGGGGTTTACGCAGTCCTTTGGGTGACGCCATGCTGGGTGTCAATTTGTGCGGGCGTTGGGAATCCTTGTCCAGAAAATTGATGGTTGGCTTTGAGCTGAGTTCCGAGTTCTCTTCTTACATACATACTTGTAGTTCATGGCTGGTTGAATATCCATGCAATGTACAGAGTGGTGATGGCCTCAACTACGAGGCCGTTTTCTACTTTCCTCATCGTTCTATACTTACATACACATAATCTTAAGAGCATTTGTAGATCTTCGAAGCAATTATGGCAGTTACTTGACTCAAAGAACATGACAACATGTCATGTTTCTTGTAGTTGTTAGAGTCATTCCACCTGAGATAGCCCCTGTCTCAAGTTGGGACGAACGTCTCGAATTTAGTTGCCCTTGCAAATTTTCGAGATCGTTACGACGGAAGAGAGATTTACTACCCTAGTCAGCCTCGCTTGCATGATACAATGGAGCTTGTTATTATTAAGACGTGCTGCACGTGAACTCTTATGATGGAGTTGATCTTCTACACCCCTTAACCTCTGGAACTACCCGCCATCTCTTTGACATCAGCTAAACGTTGACGTCACATTGCTGAAAAGACGGACGGCGTCGATTCTATCGTCTCCTGGTTCTAGACAAAACTTGAACGGGCATACCGACTTCCGGGCCTGAATGGACTCTTGCATAAAGCACTCAAATTGACACGGAACCATCGCGTGACTATCCTAGCAATAGAGATGCTGGACGTTCCGGAGCATTTTTTGTTATCAACAGCTAGGTACCTCCATGAATTTCAGCATGCGTTAGTTATCCTTACAGCTTGGCTTCAGACACGGCACAATATCCGCGCTTCACTCACAGCAATGCAAAAGCCTTAAAATTTATAAGGGGTTCTCCGAATCCTTCCAAATGTATGCACCATGATCAAAAAGATCTTCCATTATGCAGAACAGGCGGCTCATAACATACTAAATATGACACCTTCAAGCACATTTCAATTCGATCTCCCGCTTCCCTTGCATGCTGATCGACACGGCCCAAGACCTATCTCCAGACATATCCAGATGACTGTCAAATCACAACAAAGCCATGCCACCCACTAAGCCAGCCATCCTTCCACATCAACTTGACATACCAGTATGCATTATAAGTTAGCTACAACTGGCCAGTTTTCCCAGCTGAACGAAGGGAACCTGGCCAAAGAAACCCTCCATCTGTTCCGTGTAATGAATTCGATGGCCAGCCCAGCTTCAGCTTCGGGACCAGCACCAGTACCAGCGCTAAATTACAGTAAAAAGTGCTGCAGGTATGTAGCACAGAAAACAACCAAGAGCTTCCCTCTCATCTGTCTCACTCTCCAATGCCGTAGGTCACTTTACTTTCTTAGTAAGTGACGTCTTTAAAGACAATTCACATCGTCACACTCTCTGGATGAACTTATCGCCACCACATTCCAATTGCTCCAAGTGTTGCACAACGCACGCTTTCATCACCTACCTCCCTTTTTCGTTCCCTCGACTGCTGCCCTTCTCTTCCCTCGCTCGTCTTCCTTGGCCCCTCACTCTCCGCGTCTTGGGGAGCTTTGTCGCGTGACTTGGCCCAATGCGCCGCCTTTCTTTCCCTGACTTTGGACATAGTTTAAGCTCGGCCCTTCATCAACACTGAGCGCCGCCTTGCACAAACGGTTATAGCGGTTTCAGCAATTGAGCTTCGGCCATGACGGACGACAATACAGCGTCGTCCGCCGCCGGGAGACCCGCTACCGGGACAAGCTTCAGCTCCAGCTTCAGTGCCCCGCCTCCCGGCCATGGACTCCGCCGTGCCGTGACTGCCTCCGGCGCTGAGGATGCTGCTTCTCGGCGTCAACATATGTCACTGCCTGGTTTCGACACGATACCACCACGCCGCAGCTCAAACTTTTCAGAGTATAGTCTCAGCGAAGCACGAGATCTTCTTAATCCCCAGCTTCGAGATCCTAGCAGCACTGAGCATTCCTCTCCTGGAGAAACATCTTCCCTAGCATCGTTGTCATTAGCTTTTGCTCTTCTCCCAGCTATATCTGGTGTTCTATTCAAGAACGGGAACGCCGTGGTAACGGATGTTATGTTGTTAGGCTTGGCTGGCATTTTCCTCCACTGGTCTGTGACACAGCCATGGTAAGCTGCTATCCTTTGCTTTCCCCCACGGCAACTTTTGAGAATATGTACTTATTCTGGACAGGGCATGGTATCATTCAGCACAGGAGGTACGGATACAGCACGAGTCAATAACCGATAGTGTTATCGACGATGAAAGCGACCTCGACTCGAGCAACCACATGCCAGCGCCTCACTCGCCGCTTGATCACGTACCGGAATACCAAGAAATTCAGACTGAACCGACTGAGGAATTGCAGTATACGAAACCATCAGACCAGCAACAGGAAGCTCTTGCGGAACTATACTATTACGAAATAATCGCCCTAGCCTCGTGTTTCATTCTTCCACTCCTCGGCGCATACCTCTTGCACGCCATCCGATCACAGCTCAGTCGCCCCTCCGAGGGCCTTGTTTCCAATTATAATTTGACAATCTTCCTTCTCGTAGCCGAGCTTCGGGTTCTATCCCACATGATAAAGCTGGTTCAGTCGAGGACGCTTCACCTACAACGGGTAGTACAAGGAGGACCATCCAGATTCCAGAAAGGCAGTGAGAATTCGGGACAATTGGAATCCGTACTTGCGCGGCTGGAACGACTCGAGTCACGTTTTGCAGCAGAAGAAACCATGTCTGTCCAAGAAACAAAGCAGGAAATTAGCAAAGCAAAACAGAAAGACAGCGTTGTGGCACGCGATGTGCGTAACGCAATCCAACCGGAATTGGACGCGCTGAATAGGGCTGTTCGTCGTTACGAGAAGAAGGCGACACTTCTCCAATTTCAGACAGAGTCGCGCTTCTCAGGGGTCGATGCGAGACTGGATGATGCTATCGCCCTTGCTGCGAGTGCTGCGAAGAATAGTGCATCACATAAGAACATGTTCGTGTGGACGGTGGAATCACTCACCGCCGTGATCCTCCTCCCGTTCAAAACGCTGTTAAGAATCATGCTTTTACCTCTGAGCACACTGTTAGCGCTCACGAATAAGAGCAAAAAGAAGAGCCCTCCTTCATCAAAGATGTCGCGCAGCAGTAGGAACGGGAAGGCGTCTGTGCAACCGAGATATAACGGTGATAGAGTTCCATCCAGAGTTGCCAAGCGATAATGGAGCGTTGCGATTGCGCATTGTGTAATAGGCCTAAAATGATATTCCTTATGTTAACTCTTGAGGATGATTCACAGCAAGTAGCTTCATCGCCGGCGAATACCTTTCGAGACACACATACTGAACATGACCTCGTATTGAATGTTACAGTTACACTTGCTGATCTTTTATTTATTTATATATTTAGAAGCTGTTTCTAAACGGCTTTGACTTGCGGGGTTCCCTAAGTAACATCCATATACTGCATCCATACTTGTGACCGAACCACAGGTTGGTAGGGGGACTTAAACTTCTTGGTTGGAGTGAGTGGGTGTGAGGTAGGTGTACAAAGCGCAACAACGAGCTCCCAAAATGGGTCTTGTAAACAAAGAAACGGCTTCTCACGACTGACGAAGCCAAGCTGAGGTCATCAGCACACGAAGGTCGATGCCCATCCGGTATTGTGGGTGATTTCAGCAATCAACGATACATCAGCTCGTGCAAGTTGGTCCTTGACTCAGGATAAATCCAATGAGCGCCACTCTCGCCAAAATCGATGCGAGCCAGAAAGATATGCCAATGAGTTAGGATAAGCTAGTTTCGATTTGGTGATACAGAAATGTTGATTCTTCAACTTGTACGCATTTCCCTGCATGAACTCAACTCGGTCTACATACAGCTCGAGGCAATGAGCTTATGATAGAGCAGGTTTTCGGCTGGTGGAGGTGGTCGGAGCTAGGAATTGACTTTACCGCGTTACATATCCGGATGTTACGATGATAAGTTGTGCATGTGCGGTCATGCTGTTCTATTGCTTGAATCGGCAAATCATAAGTTGGTAATAGCAGCGAGGCGCTAAGCTTGACAAGGATGGACAAGGATAAAGAAAATTCAAACAGATTGCTCGATCATCGATCGCGTCAGCCCTTGTTTCCTCGGTCCATCAAGTCCAGTACAGCACGTGGCTGGGAATCCCATCGCCAATAAGCCGGTGAGGTCTACCAGCATGGGGTTGGTGTGAGTGAGGCTTTGCCAATTATTGAACCTAAAGCTGAGTATCAGACACTATACCAAGCCTTGGACTGGGAGTAAAAGACATGATCAAGTTGCGCTTAGGAATACGCTGGCTCTGTAAGATGATGAGAGTATGACAGATATTCTACGCTTCATGTATGTGTAACGGGTCCTAGGATATTGTTGTTGATTCGATATCAAGAACATCCCAGTAGCAATGAGTGATATTCCAAGAGACTGCGACTGAATCAACATCTTTCACCCTGAACACTGGGCCTTTCAACTGGTAGAACAATACTCTGTACGTGGGAACAAAATCCACGGGTGAGACCATTCATTCGTTGCACACCTCGCTTGCAGACGATAGAACACGTCGATCAACCAAGCAGATCTTGAGAATGACGGGGGACGTGCAATTTCTCATAGACAATAAGCTAACGCTAGACCCATTTTCACATTCACCATGTTGAATATCGGTATTGACACCAACATTGTCCGTAATGCATAAGTCTTCTTCATTACAACGCCCGCCGCTGCTTCTCCCATTCTCATGGAGGGAAACAAGGTTGACAGGGGGTGCGCGTCTCTACTTTGGCCAATGATCTTCCCGTGACAAGATTGGCGAGAAGAGCAGGAGCTGGACGTGATGGCATCCATGGCGAACGCACCCATGATCATGGCCTGCTATAAGCTTGTGTTCAGCTGAAGCTTGCCAACGACGATAAACAAAAAAGAGTGGAGCACTTTAATCTCTTTAATTTCCAGACCCGTCCTACCGCTCGGCGTTGGTGTCCCAGTAGCGTATGTTCCAAAAGAGTAAAGAGACGAGGATCTATGAAAGTATCGGCTGGTACATCCAGGCAAGGCAAATATCTCGATTGTATCCGCAAATACGTCCATCTTTGATTATGGATTATGACCTTGCCGTGCTATAGTGAAACACAAGTGAATGCCGACGAGATAAGAAGCTGGCATGGCCTTGAAACTGATCAAGCCGTTGCCGATTTGCTAAGCGACTGATCGAGAGCTAGTGTAGTATTCTGAGCTATTATCTGACCAGTTGTTGGATAATGAGGTTGTCTTTGTTTGCTGGCATACACATGCACCGGCAGGCTTTGCATTTCGTGCTATGCGACCATCGCTTGCCCTGGACGGTCCTTGCCAGTAGTTATCTGTTTTGCATGTCGATGGGGAAGCTAATATGTCGCAACGCTTATAGATCACCGTCAATGGTTGAAAGCGTATTAGGGAAGAGAGAAACCCAAGCTCGACTACCCAACACTTTAAATACACATGAACTTAATAACCCTCCAGTGTTAACATAAGTTCTTGCTAGGACCGGAACAGGCGACAGAAGCCAATGGTTGACCAGCAAATCTGCAAGACATCTGACAGCAGTGAAACTCCACGAACAAGTGATGCCCGGGCCTCAACGGTCATTCACGCATATCACTTCCAGGTATTTGCAGCAAATTCAAGAGCCACCTGGAGGTCTATGCTTTGATGTGCATATGCAAGCAAAACCCTCAATCATATGCTAGAAACAGATATGAGAGCACTTCAGTGTGCAGCCAAAATGTTCCAGAACAATCAAGGCAACGCTTGGGCCTCCAGAAAAGAAGAGAATTCACTCCGTGCTCCGAGACTCGAGATGGACCCTGAATGATAGGCCATGCCGCCATGGGCGTTAACGCACGTTGCACGAGACTTAAATTAGAAGCTCGGATGATAACCCGAAAATTTTACACAAGTCAAGGTAAGACCTTTTTTGTCACGGTTTGAAGCTCAGGTTCGTTGGTAGAGGAGAATCCCTATGATATTAACGAGGGGCCGAGTGGCTGGCAGACATACATAGCATTGTCGTCTCCTGAGACAGAGTAAAGTTTATTGCTGAGTCGGTGTGCCACGCCATGGGTGACTTGTCCGTAATATCACAGCTAACATATACCTTTGTCATCAGACACGGCATTGATGGGGGCTTTCGAGGCGCAGCTGAAGAAGGCAATGGCCCTTGATAATAAGTCCAAGGGCAAAGAAAGATCTGTTGAGACAGACTAGGGTATAAGTCAACGTAGATTGGCCCATTCACAAAAACCAATAATTTCGTGGACTCCGAGTGGTGATGGTGATGCAGAACTGACCCCAATTGAGCTACGTGTGACCGTGGCATCGGTTGGAGGCAGAGTTGCCTGCAGCATCGTTGATGGCTTGCAACGTTAGTAACCAGCCTGCTAGTCTGCCTGTCTCTGGTATGTGTGCATCGCAGGGGAGACAGGGCTTTGCTCTCAGAAGATCGCGAGGGGAAAACCCGTTCACAAGGCAATACTCTCTCTTCGAATGTTTTAACGAAAGCCCTCTTGTGGATGAAGTCACGTCATTCGTTTGGTCGAACGGAATCTGCCAACGGGAAGAGTACCTCCCAAGCTGAGAGCACAAGACCAGGGTATGTGTGTGGTAATCACCATGTTGTGTCCATCCAAAAGGCCTCATTCACATGGATCTAGATGCCTTACAGGGATAGAAATGGAGACCTAGTGGCAGCCCCCAGCAGAGTCTGCATGCTCTCACAAAGCCCGCTAGTAATCAGCCGCTCAGCAGAATCCCTGTAATGTGCAATCTGAAAAAAAGCATGTCTGTGTGGGAAGTGGAGGGAAAGGCGCGGCTCTCATGCGTTCCGTCTCAGAAAGACACGACCAGGTTGTGAGGCGAAGATGATTCAAAAATTGTAGCAGCCTTACTGAGCTGTGAGATGAAGGGTCATTGTCAGAGGGAAATTGAATTTTGCTCACTCTTCAATGGAGCAATTGATAGAGGCAGCGTTTTATTGAAGACTCGGCTGTCAACTCGAAGAGCCTTACTAGTACCTCATACTAATAGAGGCAAGCCTGCCCGTTCAATGAAACAAGGTCGGCTTTGGCCTAATCCATTGGGCGAAGCTTGTACCTGAAAGTACTCGAAACAGGTACCTCTTGGCTGCCATTGGCTGCCTTTCAACTCGATGAGGGGTGGGCCGCTAAATACCTTGGGGTGCTTGAGGCGTGATCTCTACCGGCTAATCCCGAACAGGGTAACCTGAAAAGTGGGCAATGGCAAGCTGGTGCAAGCCAAGGACCAGGAAGACGGTGGACCGCGATGTCCTGTAAGTCGTTCGTTGACCATCCATCACGACACCACAGCGTCACAGGAGGCCCTTGGGAAATTGGCCCAAGAGGCTGTTCTCAACGGCCGCGCCATTTGCTACTGTTTCGTCCAGTCATTGCTATCTTGGGCCATGCTAACAAGGGTATACCCAGCCGCTCTCCGCGTCTCCATCCATTGCATCCGTCTCGGCTCCATCGCCCAACATCAGATCTTGAAAGTGAGGAACACACCCACTCAGCAGCTGATAACTATGATGCCACTCTCTTCCCGGTTCTTGGTTCCTGAACCATTTTCTGTCACCTCTTCTTCTCTCTTTTATAGCTGCGCTTGTTTCCTCTGGAGGTGTTAGATCTTGACTTGAGGGCTTGCTCTGTTTCTCTGACGCCCCGCGCTGTGCTGCCGATTCGACGTCGATATTATCACATCCATTTGTTGAGGATAGTCGCGGTTGAGATTACACCAAAAGCGCCTTGGCCATACCTTCTTTTTTCATTTCTGCTTTCTATCACCTGCTATCCTGATATCGCCTCCGTTACCAACTAAAACCTTGATGAACCAAATCAATCCGATCAGAATCTCACACAACGATATCACTTCTCAACTGCTTTCGATCCAGGCTTCTGTCTTTCTCCCTTGTTTCTTTTCTTATTTCTACCCTAGTTCGAACTCCTCGAGCTTAGCACTTGATGATGCTTGCATAATCTCATATTATTGCGGCGACTTTTTTGGTTTCATATCATCGATATCTTACATATCAACTTATTCCATCAACCTACAATGCAATCTTCTCGGTGGCCTCGGCTGTGGGCGCTGTTCTGTCTACTTTTGATTGTGCAGCACGTTAGCGGAGAGGTTTTTAGAATAGTCCCGAGAGCGGACGACAACCCAGAGAAGACAACGACGATCGATTCCAGCACGACGTCAACGCGTGGACCCAGTACTGCCACGAAGACTAGCGAAGTTTTCACGAAGCAGACAGAACTATCTGATGCCTCAGAATCTGAGTCTCAAACCGAATCTATCTCAGTGGCTGCTACTGAGACAGAGAAAACACAAAGTTCGGGCCCTTCATCAACCAGCACAGATGGCTCTCTCGAAAGCGGACTTGATGATTCCTCGTACTACAATGGTATTGTTAGACAGAAAACATTGATTGTGATATTAACTAATGCTTTCTAGCTACGATACCCGCTGGACAGCTGCCCATTGAGCCTAGGCTCACCCCGGGCTGGGGCGTTGCAGGAACTATCTTACTTATTACTGGCCTCGCATATGGCCTTGTCGGGATCAAGAACCGAATGATCCATACTTTCTTTTCAACTGCTTTCGCTGCATCATTGGGCGTTGCCGTCCTCATTGTTTATGTCATGAAATCCGAAGTCAGTGATGCTCTACAGGGGGGCTATGTGGTTGCCGCTGTCATCTCTGGGTGCGTCCTCGGCGGAGCCTCAATGTTTTTTCGGGAGATCACCGAAGGTCTAGGCTGTGCCCTGGGTGGCTTCTGCATTAGCATGTGGCTTCTTTGCTTAGTTCCCGGAGGGTTACTCGGGCCTGTGGTTGCGAAAGCCATCTTTATTGCTTGCTTCACCTTAGGTGGGTTTGCATTCTACTTCAGCCATTATACTCGGGACTGGGCGCTTATCCTTATGATCGCCTTTTCTGGGGCCACTATTACAGTCTTGGGAATAGACTGCTTCAGCCGGGCGGGACTGAAGGAATTTTGGGCCTGGGTTTGGGAACTGAACGATGATTTATTCCCTCTTGGTGCAAATACATACCCGGTTACTAAGGGTATCCGCGTGGAAACTGCAGCCATCGTCATCATCTTTCTCTTTGGTATTATCTCACAGATCAAACTATGGAAAATCGTCCGGGAGAAACGTGAAAAGAAGGCAGAAGAAGCTGCTGAAGGAGAGCGCAACCTCCGCGAGGAAGAGGAGCAAGTAGGCCGGAACATTGAAGAAGCGAACGCTCGAGAAAGGCGCCAATGGGAGAGAATATATGGTGATGGAGACGTCGGAAGCCTGACAGCCTCGCGTGACTCGGACGATGCAGAGCCCACAAACGAAAAAAGGAACTGCAGCAGCCAAACGGACTCCTCTAAAACACGCTCGACCTCGATTGTCGAGGTCATCGAAATGGCGGAGATGCCAGATGCTGTTCAAGCCAAAAAACAGCCTACCGTAATATTAATGTCTTCTGACCAAGATGAAGACGGCAGGGTCACAGTTCGCGTTGCCACGGACGATACAGTACAGTCAGCCATGGGGAGAGGGGATCAGCAATTGGATACTGGAACTGCTATGCAAAACCCCCCCTTCAAAGGCGAAGAGGTTGATCGGCGCATCTCGACACAGTCATCTGTTGTCAAATCTGCTGTACCTCCTGTCGTTCCTCTCCCATTCACTATTCCTGTCGCTGATGATAATGATGATGCGCTGACGAACGTCGATCGTTCTTCGGTGGCGACCTTCGCCGATGAAGAAGAAGATACTGGAATTCATACGTCGGGCCATAGACAGTCGCTTGCTAAGCGGCTTTCTCGCCTGTCCCGGGGATCAATGGAGCTTCTTGGCAACATTTCACACCGATCTAGTCGTGTCTTTGGAGACTATCAAGAAAAAGAACATGGCGAAAGTACTGATGAATTAGTGATTCCACGATCGCGACCACGAGACGATGACGGCTCAGTTGCGGCGACAATTGATGACGACAGTATGAGTGGTGATGGTCGTCTGATTTCAGAGCTCCCAAAGAGCATTGAGATTAACGCCGAGCTCTCTGAGAAGGACGATAAGGGCAAACCGAGTCCGCCTCCAATCGACCAGGAGACGTTCATGCGTGCCGATGGAAACGAAGCTCTCAAGGCCGGAGAACCTCCCTCGGCTGACGTGGAAAAGACCAGATCCGCAACTTCTGGCTCATCAGCCCGTGTTAGTTTGACTAAAGATCGTCTACCTAGGTCACTCTCGCGGGTAGCACTTTCCTATAGAACAAACGAGTGGGTAAAGCATCTAAGCAATGCTGAAGCTCCCGAAGTTGATGAAATCTACATCGAGGTATCTCAAACCCCAGCAGTTCCGACCATTGAGGCGCCCGCGCCTGTACATGTCGACGAGCTCCGAAAATCGTCAGCCGAAGGAACCCCTGCACCCATGATTCCAAGACCGGACTCTCAGGCGTCCAATTACTCGCACACTGCTTCAAGGCGCAACGTAAAGCAACACGTTCCAGCCGCTCTCGCTTTGCTCACAGGCGAGAGTCAGAGCCGAAGCCCTGGGACCACTCCAACTAGTAGCCTTACGGCACGAACTTCTTCGGGAGGCTTGCGAATAGCCTCAGGCGGAATTGCTCCAATCGCAGAAGAACAAGCTGTTTCAAGCCTGACTCCACCGATTGCTGAGGAGGAAACCATGGGGGTGCAAAATATGACTGCTCCAGCGGCAAATGAAAGTCAGCGCACTTCAACACCAGGCGTTGTATCCTATTCGAGCCCCCAGACTCTCCTTGGTCAACGAGAGATGTACCTCCGCAATAAATCGGCAGGCAACCTAGTGCCCAGCTCATCCGACGTGAACCTTCCTACACGCCACAGAGCTTCGAGCGACGCAGGATCACTTAACAATTATCCGATGTACGCCGCTGCTATTGGCGTAGATGTGGACGACTTGCCACTAAATCAGAGGAAGGAACTCTTGCGACAGAGCAGTCTAAGCCCTTCTGTTTCAACACCATCTTTGCAGCGGCTCAGTGGCGGCAGCAACAGTAACGGTTTCAACAGTTCAGAAGCACTATTGAACACCCACCAACCGAAACGTGTGTCAACTCTTCCTACTTCTGCAGCCCGCGAGGCTGCCCTTGCGACATTCCGACAGTCAGTTCAGCATGAGTTACGCGCAGGCACCCCTGTCATCAGCAATTCTGGTCGTGAGACACCCTTCACCCCATCGTCTCTCTTAGCCAGCAGAGAAGTTGAGGTCCAGCGCAGTGTAGACATGAGTCGCAACATCCTTTTGAGTCAAAAGCAAGCCGAAGCCCAGCGCCGCGAGACACAGCAGCGGGAAAAGGAGTGGGCTGACAAAGCCTTCGACGAACGAATGCGAAATGGCGACCTTCTTGACGTTCATCGTGAGGCTATGCGTAAGCTTCAGAGGCACGCCAAAGACATGTAACCAATGTCCTCAGCAACTTTTTTCTGAAGCCATTGTACCCCGAACTAGTTTCTTTCTTCTTTCATTCCTTTTTATTTACCAAGTCATTTCACGTACTCATTTTTTGCTCATTTTGATTATTATGATACCAATGGGTTCCACGGTCACTATTAAAAGTCGGGGTGGTTTGGTTATGAAGTATGGGTAAAATATGATACTGGAGCTCGAAAAGCTCCTTATTACAATATATATATACTAGATAAACGCGTAGTTATTAATCTACTGCATCTTTCGCTCTCAAATCGATGGTAAAATGCAAATTTAGGCTCACCTAAGCTCAATAGCCAACTGATCAACAGTAAAAGGAGAGAATGAGTTCATGAAATGTGAATTATCAAGACTTGTAAAAGTACTTGACGATGTACATCTAAATCAGAGTAAAAGCTTTTTATACCTACGCCGTCGCCTGCAATGATGCCGAGCCCGGGTAATACGAGCTAGATTAAAAACAAAATGGCGATAAAGAAGATAAAAGACAGGTGTCCCATTGCATCAACTGAATGTATAGTGTTTATCATCTCGCCCAGCCATACGTGCGCTCCTAGCGCCGATATGTTTCCTGCAGTGGTTCAGTTGTAACAGAATACGTCGACGACATGGGAACCAACAGACTGGACTCGGTAGTAAAAATGCCGGGAGTTGGGGCGATCTCTCTATCAGCCCAAACAAGTGTCTGGCTGAAGGGCTGCGTCGCGGAACTGTTCTCCCACAACTGGTTGTTGACGACGGAGGGGAGAGAGTCAAGAGGCAAACCGCGATCAAGCGGGGGTCGTTTATCCTTCTTCTTGCCGAAGCGAAACGATGATAGTGAACGGAATGGAATGGCGGGCATATCGAAGCGCGTCCGGAAGAGGAAAGGGTTACGAGGAGGTGGGTTGATGGGTTCTGAGAAAGTCGAAATAGTTGGGGGAGGATAGGAAATCTCCCGTAAAGGCGACTGTGATACTTGCAACCCACCCACTCGAGGTCCTAACTCGTATTCACGAGCCATGGGAGGAGCGTCGGTGGACTGAAAAGATATTGGGTTGAGGCTTGCAGAGGACGCTGTGCTCAAATTGCGCTGAGACAGAAGACTCCGGATCTTGCTCGATATCGAAGAGGTACTATGTAAAATTAGTTATATAAACAAAGAACTCCCCCAGTTATTTACTCACGTCGAAGTCGTGGAGCCCATAAAACGAGAGTGTCCAGAACTACTCCCACCGATTGTCCTGTCGGGTTCATACTCCTCGTGAAGTTTGGGGAAGAGACATCCAAAGCCAAGACAGAGCAAGCCGCGACGATAACTATTCATGGCATCCTTGGTCATGCCAAAAAAGATGACGACAGGAATGGCGGAAAGGATGTGGATATAGCAGTTGTTCAGATACCCGAAGTTGACACCATTGGAAGGGATAAAAATGACTGCCGACCATGGATAGGGGATCACTCGATTATGGATGAGGTCGTAATCAAAGGGTTGAAGAGGAAATGCCTTCAGCATGTTGAGAACAGCAAGTGTGACCACAAGAGGTAGATAAGGGACTAAGATGGCCAAGACCATTAGGTAAAGGCGACGCTTCGTCCTCTGAGCGCGTTGGTTAGCAGACCTGCTGCTGTTGACCGCCGAACGAGTGGTTTTTGCGATGTCACGAAAGCGTATATAGACAAGGACTGTGCGATGTTAACTACCTTAGACTTGTATATGGCTAGGTGATGAGGGAGGCATAAACTCACTCGCATATCCAGATGTTACCAGTGCGACTGTAACAGGGGCCAGGACGAAGAAGACCATATATGGCCACGAAGGCCATGCAATCCAGCTGCATCCAGCCAGGGTAGCTACTGCGTATCGTTGAGTAGTCAATGGCCAGACCCATGCGACCTGGATGATTGGAAGGGGAAACATGATGAGTGCCTGGACCAGGTTACGCCGGCGTCTCTCCCGAACTGTGAGGGCATTGGCACGAAGGAGGCCGACTTGCTGGGCAAGATTCCGCATGATTGCCAGGAGGCAGGTTCCGAATAAGGCGCCAGTGAAGCTGACGTAGTAGGCATTGAGATCGCAGAATACTTCGCCATTCCACCACTTGCTAGTGTCGTCGTTCCGCCAAACGAGGGCGTTGACTATTGTGTCAAGATTTGACCATTCGATGTTGGCAATAAAGACAACAGCTGCGAATTCTCCATTGCGGTAGAGATTCTTCAGAGGGACTATGCAGGCAATATTGGCGATGAGCCCGAAGAGAACTCTGCAAACAAGGTTGGTTGTGAGAGATGGAGTGGTGATGGTTCCAGGTCCAGGTGCCACGATAATAGACAAGTCGTCACGACCAAACAGGTGAGCTGAGTCGATCATGACGACAACGAAGAAGGAGGGAAAGAAGGAGTGAATATATCTCAAGATTTATCAAGGTCAAAGAAACTTGGTGTTGTTGGTGATGGTGATAGATGCAAGATGGCTCCGGACGTTTACGTCTTGGCTCAACGGTTGATCAGAGCGGGAAGCGCAAGGACCTCACCCAGGAAGCAATGGCTATGTCGAGTAGGACTTCAATAGTATATAATGGAAGGAAGAAAGACGTCAATAGCAGCGAGATGTGTCATGGTGGAGGGCTCAATAAGACGGCGGTACCGTCGCTTCGACATGAGATGAGATGAAGGGGCGGCATGCCAATTGGCGTTCCTGGGTCCCTAATTAGCAGCATATTTTAGATCGGGGAACTATCATTAGCCCCCTTTCTCCCTTTCAATAAGGAAGAAGCTGGAATCTCCGCCTCCATTTGGATTTTGGCGTTACTGTCATGTCTGCTTGTATAAGGCGCGGCTATTGTGGGCGTCTATTGACAACCCGATCGGGTAAGTGGATCTGGCAGGGGTAAGCGAACAAGACCACTGAATAAGGCTCAATAGGCTGCAATACATGGATGCTCCCAAGCCCGTTTACAAAGTACATACATAGAAACAGGCCTGTTCGATCTAATAAAGTCGGTAAATAGATCAGCGGCGCTGGGGCACGAGCCGTAGAGCATAGCCATTTCTCAGTAGAATATACCGACCGATTGGATCATTTATGGGGGAGTGATCCAGAGCAGTCAGCACCACGGTCTAACGTAGATGGGAGGATAAACAAGGACCGCCGTTACAGTGCAATTGAAATGGTGATTTCAGTCTCCGCTACTGAATGTTTTGGGTAGTCTATGCTGTAGGAAGTGATTTGTTTCTTCCGATTCTCCGAGAAGCGAAGTCCGCTTTTGGAGTGGGCCACTTCTTGGCCTCGCGGAAGTTGAACGGCTTTATGCTTTCAGGACAACGTTAGTGCGTATAAATGCAAGGCTGTATTCAGATACCAGTGTCGCAGATATGCAGTTATCCATCACAGCAAAGTCAGCGGCACCCATCTACCGGGTCGCACAACACTTCCAATCTGAGCCAATCAAATAGCGCATTGAGGGAGCATCCCTATTTCCAATCTCAGCTTGCCCACCCTATCGCGTATCAGGGTTTCGAAACAAGCCGTCTTGACGCGACAAGCACACCAAAGCTCAATCCTTCAGTGTCCGCCTTATCAACACCCACCCATACCCTCGCCGCCCCGGTTTCCAGCTTCAGCTTTTCACCAACAACGTATCACACAAACAAGCAAACATGTCTTTCTCCTCCGTCTTCCGACGCGCCGCTGTCGCCCCTGCCTCTGCTGCCCGGGCCTTTAGCACCACTACCCCTCGACCTCTGGCCAAGATCACCATCATTGGTAATCTCGCCGACACCCCCGAGGTTCACTCCACCAGCACCGGTCGCGAAGTCCTCCGCTACGCTGTGGCCAGCAACAGCGGCCCTCGAGACAACCGCAAGACCAGTTGGTTCCGAGTCACTAGCTTCGCCGAGGGCCCTCAGCGCGATTACCTCATGAATCTTCCTAAAGGGTACGATGACTTATAAAGGCAATTGCAACACGTAGTATTTTGTGCTGACTATTACATAGTGCCAGCGTCTACGTCGAGGGTGATGCCTCCTTGAGCACCTATACCGACTCCAACGGTCAGAACCGCAGCAGCTTCAATGTTGTCCAGCGTATGTTTACTCCTCCCTAGATACTACTCACCACAGCTAACCATTCTTGAGGCACCCTCGAGGTTCTCCGACGTCCCCAGGCTCCTGAGCAGGGCGAGTAAACAGCAAATATCAACTGAATTCCTTCTTGTAACATGGTCGCAAATAAATCGTCTGGCCGTAGTTTTCTGCCTACCTGTTCTCCTCTCTCACTCACAATGACCCGTTTCTTTTGTTGGATGTTTTATGTATGGATGTTATGTACGATGAGCGTTGTGCGCAACCTCCGGAGGGTCTGTATGATATCACGATGCAATAAACTATGTTGATCACGCACTTATTCCTTCGTCGTGTGTTCACTTATACAGGTACAGAATAGAGCTTATGATTAAGGAAGAGTTGTCAAAGCACTACTCCGTACCTAGACTAACTTACCTATATGTGACCCCAGCTCTTTACACGCACGGTGGATTCTCCTCCGTTTGGGCATGTTTCTTTACAGCAGGTAAGGATTCCTCTAGGAAGGCAGGCCTGTTTGTCAACAAGAGATTGTAAGGTATTGATACCTTATGGATGCTGAAAGAGCTATGCCGGGAATCTAAGAGCATCTACACCAACGCACAACTGTCCATACATCCGAAACCAGCCGCAACCCCACCTTCCTCGCTCTTATCGCCCTTTGTACGCAAAAGATACCCGGCTTCCTCATTGTGATGAACTTTGCCTGTGCTCTGGTCCCAGATGCAAGTACCATAAATCCCCAGCTCGCATATGACACCGCCTTGCTCTAGATTGCCATTGCGAAGAATGATGTTATTGACAGGTGGGGGAGTGATGAGCTCCATGAGAATATAAGATCCCCAGTGGGATTCGGGAACAGATTTGAGGAAGTCTGGAATAGCACCCCGGTAGATGTTGTTGCCCCCACCTTCACGCTGGGGCTTCAACACATAATTTTGGCAAATCTTGGGGTCGAGGGCCTTCTTCCGAGCCTCAAGGCCTGCATCGCTGCTGTCCATCGGGTAGATGTTGGTAAAGGTGCGCCACAGCTCAGCTGCCTCATCCGTGTCATCGCGAATGAACCTACTAAGAGCCGAGGACTCTGTGGCAGGGCGTGGTGTTGCGAGAATTTGTTGAACCTTCTTCGTTCCAGCTAATTGAGTCAGGACACTGGGGCATTTGATAGCATTCGACCTCTCCAGGTGATAACGAGCCTCCCAAGCTCGCTGATCAGGGTAGTCAGAAGGCCCATATCCAGATCGCATGTAGATCACAGCAACTTCGTAAATCTTGGAAGGGTTTCTTGGAAGGACGTACAGCAGCTGGCGTTTAGAGGTGTCTGCAATCTTGCTGTGCTGTAGGATTTGGGAATAAGGTAGTCGGAACACGGGGATAGATGACGAAGACCTAGATATTTGGTATTCAAGATGGCGCTGGTCGAAGATGTTTCTCTCGCCATCTTGTACGAGAAAGATGACGCACTTCTGGTGGCCGAGTTCAGAGTCTGGATAAATGTTGTACGCTTTCACGATACCTGCTGCTAAGCCACGAGTGCTGGCGTTCTCGGGCAGGTCTAGTGATCCTTGAGTAATAGAGTTGTCCAAAATCGGGTACTCGGCTTTAGCAAGATACCTGTTCTCATTAGGCTCAGTTGATTAATGGATAGCTTACGAGGGGAGTCGAATTACTTGTGGAGAGCAGAGGTGTGCGTCGAAAGACCGCCAAAAGAAGAAGCAATGGTATTAAACTCGACCTGCTTGACTTGCAATGAAGACTTTGAGGCTTCGGTATCCTGATGCACCATGTAGTCTGAGCGGAACAAGCCTAGAGACAGGGGCTGTTGTCTTGTTAATGAGGCGTCTTTGATGGAACCAAGAGACACTTGCCTGGGTATATCCCTCAGCCTTAACCTTGGTATGAACGTCCCATAAGTTTCGAATAAACTCATCACCATCCGAGACCCTGAACTTATTTAGAAATGATAGCTTGCAACCTGAGCCGTACTCACTCCTTCACAACCTGAGCCAAGAACTCTTCATCCCTGCTCACTGAGGCATACAGCTCGTTGTAAGTCTTTTGAACTGCCTTGCCCTGCGCGAAGCATTGTTTGGGAAATGGGCTTGGGAAGAGGGTCACAGGAACGTTGATAGCAGCGATGCTTTTGGGGTCTGCCTCGGCGGGTATGACTGTGGGAGGAGGCCTGACTGCGAGGCCATTACCTATTGACCAGTCCTTGACGGTCTCGATGAGGGCGTCCTTTTCTTCGGTCTTGAGAGTGGGTGGGTATCTCCCGTCTGTGAGAGAAGCCATTATGCTGGAGCTGACTTGGGCTTTGCAATAAGGTGTTCACCGAGTAACTGGAACCGAGAGATACTTTTGATGACAAAATACCTTAAATAAGGGACTAGGTATGGAAGAGAAGAATGAAAAGTCCTTGGTGTATTAGTCAAGACGCTGGCTTGCGTGCTTAGCTGAACGGGGTGGCTTAATAATTACAGTGGGTGTGGGACGCGGAATACCTGAAGATAAAAGGCTCCTTCTCATATTCAAATGCCTAATTTTAGGCGATAGACCACTTGCGAGACCCACGGCGAATGGGTTCACCCTTTTGACGGCAATTGGACTGGAGAGACTCTGCGTACCTGTCAATGTGTAGTACTTTATTTTGGTCTTTTATGAGGGGCAGTTACGATAGCGGGGTAGCAGATTGTGAAGTTTATATATATGGATATTATTGGGTAAAGTAATAGGCACCCTGTTTTGCTCTTCACTTCCGGCGGGGTTGTCATTCTAAATCGGAGAGGGAGAGGATATGGTATATTGATATCTTGGGACCCCGCCAAACACAGTAGCGTATACTAGTGGATCTCGAGTATGCATGAACAAGATGAAGCTGAAGACAATGGATGCGTCATAAGGTAGAGTAAGATGGATGTGATGTACCTGGGATACGGAGTAGATGTGATTGGAACCCAATTGTACCAGGTTACTCTCAGGGAGCAAGAAAACACCGTACCTTGATATAGGATGTCAAAAATAAATTCAGCAAAAGGCATCCTAAACTTCTGTAAAACTACCTACCTAAGTACCTAAGCCTTTTTGTCACTTAGGTACCTAGGTAGGTTGCAGAACAGAAAAGACTACCTTACTACCTAATTACTACCTTACCTTTTGCCCATTGTCTTCTCTTTCCCACGCGCTTCATTTTTCTTTGTCAAGTGTTACCATTTTCTTCTTCCTTCTTCAGCTTTTCAGTCAGTTGGTTGCCTCCAGGGTCAATACCTCGTGCACCTTCCTTGCTTATTGAGACTCGCGGAGTCACGTGATAGATCAAAACTGCCATACCTCCTGGTCCAGAACTCCAAGGTGCCTGCTACGGAAGGCCAAATCGACATCTATGCTAAAATTCACATTGAGGGATTTTTTTTCATTATATGTACCCCAATGTAATACTAAAAGCCCTATTAAGCTAATATATAATATAATATTATTATATTAGGTATTATTATTATAATATAGTATTAAAGGAGAAGAGTAATAGCTTTACCTTATATATACTTATATAAGCTTATTGTTGAGCTGTAAACAGCAAAACGCTCTCTGATTGGTCAGATTGAACCCACTGCGCGATTTCCGTAGCTTGATAAGGTCAAACCGACCGCCACCTTCAATTGAAGAAAACAAGGCTCCTTCAATCAATGCTGGAATGCTCGTTGTGACTAATCTACGCTTTGTACAACACTTATAGTACTTTATATAATTTAAGATTTTACATTTTAAAATCTTTACTTATATCTCTTATTTTAATAGCTTATATTAAATTTTACTTTAAAACTAGTTAAAGCTATATTAAGCTTTATATAGAGTTAAAGGCTATTAAAGAAATTACTTTTTATTTATTTTATTAATAACTACTTACTAAAGCTATTAAGGTTATTAACCTTACTATAAGTAGCTTTATATAGCTTAATTTAATAATAATCTAAACTAAATAAATATAATTAATTTCTATTATATATATTAATGCTATAAATATAGCTATAAAGAGTTAATAGTATAGTATTGCTATAATAAGCTATAAGAGTATAATTACTATTAAACTAAGGGCTATATTTTATATTACTTTAAGATACTTTAAAGAAGTTATTTTAGGCATTTTTATACTAAAGTATAATAAAGAAGTTAAAAGTAAGAATATTAAAAGCAAGATTATAGCCTTACTAGGCTTTACATTCTTATTATATAATAAAATAGTTTATTTTATTATATTAAGTTATTATAAGGAGTTCTTCTTAATAAAGTAAAAGCTTATTAGTAGTTATATTACTAGTATATATTTAAATAAGCCTATTATATATAGTAATGCTATTTATAAGATAATATAGCTAAAGGACTTCTTTAAAGCAGTAAGTATTATACTCCCTATTAAAGCTAAAGCTTCTATTTCTTTTATACTCTTATACTTTAATATATAAGATAATTTAAATAAAAGTAATACCTTATACTTTAATAAGCAGGCAATTAAGCAAGTAGAAGCTAAGGCAGAGGCTAGAATACTAACTTTAAAGCATATAATTGTTAAGACTTAATATTATATAAAGGTCTTATTATATAACTAAGAAATATTTTTTTTTTTTAAGTTTACATATTAGCCTTAAAAGGTATCTAAGCATCTCTAAAGTCTAGTATAATTTAAATATTACTTACCTCCTAGGCAGTAAAGCTTTATTAAGTTAATATTATTAAGTTAGCTGCCTTAATTACAGCCTAAACCTAACTGCACTTAAGCCAGCTGGAGAGCCTTACTTGCTCTTCAGCTAGGCCAGATCTTCCTCTTGCAACCCACTTCAAACACACGCTTCAATCGTCTAACACGCTTCGGCAGTAAGTCATCCAACCTACCTTCTAATCGCAGCCGCTAATAACATCACAGCTACACCGTTACGATGCATATTAGAAGAAGCCTGCAGACTCCTAATCCTGATAAGCCTTATCTGATAGAAGGACCTAATGTAACTGAAATGAAGGATATAATTGACTAAGCTATTAGCAGCAGTAACTATTATAAGCTATATAATAAGGTAATAGAGATCCTAAAGGCCTAGGAGTATATAGATAATATTAACTGCATTAAGCAGGCAGCCTTTAGTTGCAAGATCCTTAAGGTTACATAGCCTTATTACAAGCTAGTTAATAGAGGCTTCCTTAATGCTAAGATAAAGGCACTTAATGCGCTTAGAGAGAAGTTGCTTAGAGGGATAGATCTAGAGGTTAAGGAAAGGGAATTTATTATAGCTATTTGCAGTAGCTTATATAATAAGTAGCTTAAGGCTATTAGGTAGTAGGCTAAGAGGGCAATGAGAATTACTCTGCAGTAAAGATAAGGGGGATAGCATACTGCAAAATGGATAAGAGAGGGGTAATTGCAGGGTTCTATTGGAAGAAAAATGTATTAAGTTTTATGTAGGTTTAGGCGCCTAAAGTTAAAGACCTGAAGTTGTAATGTTAGTGTTAGCAGCAATGGAGGGCAGAATTGATTACGCTATATAGCATGTAACCAGTCTACAATCATAAAGACTAGCCAAACATCAATGCACTATCAGTATAAACAGGGGATAACTAAGGAATATATTATGTTCTAGATAACTAATCAGGGCAAAATATATACTAAAATAATGAGAAAATTCAGGGCTTTCGATTGGTGTGCTTACCTAAGCAATATGTGGAGAATTGAGCAAACTCTACATATTAAAGTTTTTTTATAAACTTTAAATATTTCTTACTAAGGAAATATCAGTGGGAAAGTCACGTGATGATTATATAATGAGGATTACGTATACGAGATTTTACCCCTCAGTTGGATGATTCATAACACACTACGAAAAACCCTGTTTTCCCATTTAAGCTTTATAAGCATACTAAAGCCTAGCGCCTTCCAAATTGGGTAAAAAGTATATCTTATTTTTCTCCGAATTTTGGCGGTTTTTGTGATAGTCTTTTCATCATCATTGAGGCTACCCCGCTCTGGGAATCACAATGCCTGCTCTTTTAGAGGTCTATATAAGACCCAGGTTTTCCCACTCAGGGAACTCCTTTTTAATTAGCAACTTAACAACTTTTCTATTACATAATATATATTATTAAATTCAGAAAAA
This sequence comes from Fusarium xylarioides, assembly GCA_013183765.1. Taxonomy (NCBI): domain Eukaryota; kingdom Fungi; phylum Ascomycota; class Sordariomycetes; order Hypocreales; family Nectriaceae; genus Fusarium; species Fusarium xylarioides. The sequence continues at coordinate 69,870 of SRZU01000131.1, read as the reverse complement.
ATCGCTCTTCTCAACGAATCTACTTTTATCTTATAAATCCTACCTTATGCCTATCTACAACACAGTTACAACCTTTTTCCCTCCTATTTCTACAGCCTCTTCTGTACCTATTACAGTTATCTATCCTTCGACCTATATCGAATTTATAGGCTATTTTATTCAAGCCTTAACAATAATAAAGCTTAAGAAAGAGGTATAGGATAAGAAGGAAGCTATATAATATAAAATAAAGGCAAATAAAATTAAACCTAAAGTTAAGGCTAAAAAAATAAAGAGTAAAGAGGAGAAGCAGGATAAAGATTTAGATTTATTTAAAGAATTTCTATAATCTATAATATTAGATAAGGATTAAGGAGATAAGGAGGATAAGGAAAATGTAAAAGAATAAGATAAAATTGCATTAAAGGGAAAAACTAAAGGGCACTCTTTGCAATTAAAGAACTTACTATAAAGGTTTAAGGAATAATATTAAGCTAGCTTTTAACTCTATAATTAATCTTATTCTAATTAATTTTTATAGCTTTAACTTAGTAATAACTAATAAATAAAACCTAGGTATTTTAATAAGCTATAGAAGTATTAATAATAAAGTCTCTAGCTAGATTAAAGTCTTAATAAACTTAATTAATAAGGTTACCTTTAAGCTATAGTATCTTAAGTAACTCTAATTATAATAAATATATTACTTAACTAGCTAAAAAGCTTTAAAAAGCCTAACTAATAGGATTTATAACTCTCCTATAACTTTAACCTTTCTTAATCTATCTATCCTTAAAGATATTTATCTTAATAATTACAGAACTATTAAGAAACTAACTAAGCCTCTATTAAATGCAAGTTCTTTACCCTAATATAAGATTAATAACGCTAACCTTAATTGTAATTAAGATATTAAACTCGCTTAACGCGCAACCAGTAGGCATTAATTAACTACACCTGCAGCCTATCCTAACTAGCTATAACTACCCCTAAAACATCTATAATGGTAATATCATTGCCCTACAGATAAATATATGCCAAGGGGCAAGAATTAGGGTAAAAAGGGAAGCCAGTCAGTTATCAGCAATCAGCCATAATCAGCAGACAGATAACCAGTTGCAAAAGCTAGTCATCTTTGAGTGCAAGCTCCTCCGCCGCTTGACTGGGAGCTTCTGCCACAGAACGGGGGCAGAACCTTCCGTGTCATGGGCAGCGTTTGGAGTTCATGCGCGATGGAATCGCCTAGAAAATTCTGCAAAGTTAATTATATAGGATAAAAAAAATTCTATATGCAAGAAAGAGTTTATACCTAAAAGTTAAAGAGTCCTTTAGCAGGTAAAATAAAGCTGTAGTTAATTAAATAGAATTTACCTAACTAAGCATATTTACTCTATAAAATAATAACTAATGCTAAGGCAATAAACAGTAGTATTAACAGTATTATTCTAATTAATATTACCTTAAGCCTCTTAGTTAAGTAACTATATATTAATATTATATATAGCTAAATAAGACTATATATAATTAATTCTATTTATAGGTATTTTAAGAAGATTAATAGCTAGCTATTTTCTGCTTATTATATATACTTATAATTAGGCTTATAGAAATAAGTATATTTTATAGCTTTAACCTAGTAATAACTAATAAATAAGATCTAGGTATTTTAATAAGCTATAGAAGTATTAATAATAAAGTCTCTAGCTAGACTAAAGTCTTAATAAACTTAATTAATAAGGTTACCTTTAGGCTATAGCATTTTAAGTAACTCTAATTATAATAAATACATTACCTAACTAGCTAAAAAGCTTTAAAAAGCCTAGCTAAATCTATAACTCCTTTATAACTTTAACCTTTCCTAATCTATCTATCTCTTAAAGATACTTATCTTAATAATTATAAAATTATTAAGAAACTAACTAAGCCTATATTATCTATAAGTTCTTTACCCTAACTGCTTTATTTAATTAAAAATGCTAATCTTAATTATAGTTAAGATATTAAACCTAAATAACTAGTAACTAGTAACTATTAATTAACTAAATATATAAATATTACTCTTACTTAGCTATAACCTAGAAATTAGTAATAAAGAGATTATAGATCTTATTAAAGGTATAACCCCTAGTACTAAGACCTAGGTATAAAAGCTAGTAAGGAAGGTATTTGCAATTACTTGTAATTATTAGATAGATATCTAGTTACTTAACTTAATTATCTTTAAGTATAAGATACTCTACTACCTAGATTCTAATTCTAGCTCTATCTAAAGGTAATACTAAACTGAGATACTATTCCTAAGAATTAAGCAGTAATATGCTAATACCTTAGATTTAATAATAGATAATTAGATTATTAACTTAAGGAGTAAGTATAGCTTATAGATTATAACTATTATTAATCTTATAATTGTAATTTATATTAACCTTTAGGTAGGCTTTCTATAAGTAGCATTTAGAGTTTATATGTAATAAAATTACCTAGAAAATTCTATAAAGTTAATTATATAAAATAAAAAAAATTCTATATATAAGAAAGAGTTTATACCTAAAAGTTAAAGAGTCTTTTAATAGGTAAAATAAAGCTATAGTTAATTAAATAGAATTTACCTAACTAAGTACATTTACTCTATAAAATGATAACTAATACTAAGGCAATAAACAGTAGTATTAACAGTAATTTAACAAAGAGAAATAAGTATATAGAGAGCTTTAAGTTCTTAGAGGTATCTTAGGGAAAGACCTGCTTATAAAGAATTCTTTTATATATTATAATTATATCTTAAGGTAAATAGCTATTAAGATTAATATAATTATATTTAAAGAGCTCTTTAAGAAGCTATAATTAATTAAATAGAATTAAATAAGTATAGCTTCTTATTTCTTAAATCTCTAGCTAATAGTATAAGATCTAAGGCTAACTAGAAAGAATATATAGCCTATTATGCTATTTGCAGATATAATATACATTTTATATATATATAAATTTAAAAAGCTTTATATATATAATAGGCATAAAAAGATAAAGAATAGTAATTCTATTAAAAATAGAATTAGTAGAAAAACGCCTATTAGCTTGATACCGAATTACAGCTCGTAAGGCAAAATGAAGGTATTCTGATACCGAATCACAGCTCGTAAGGCAAAATGAAGGTATTCAGAAGGGTATATCAGGTCAATTCTGAGAGTAGGCCTTGGTGTTGTAAGATAAACACCAAGGACCGGATTATCTATAACCCGCTATTCAGGAGAGCTGTAATTCTTATGCATTATACAGCCAGCCTCTAAAGAAACCTTCTAGTTATCCTTAACTATTCTATTATTATCTAATATATATATATTCCATATCAATTAATTCCCCTAATTAATCTTCTTTAGGATCTTCTTTATCTAACTGCTTCTTTATAGTCCTTTATTAGCAAATTGCTTAAAATGCTTCTTGCAGAAGGACTCTATAAGCTTTTCTAATATATTTGCAGTCTTTACCTACTAATTGTATTTAAGACTCTATCCTTTCTATTAAATAAGAAATCCTTTAAAAGGAGTAGCATTCCTTCTAAGGCATTATACCTATCTCTTAATAATAAAGTTAACTTTATAGCAATTCTTATTAATAGGTTTTCTCTTTATAGGCCTAGGCTATTTATTAATAAGGTTATTAGTATATACTAGAAGAAGATGCTTTATTAAGATAACTAAATAGATTTTCTATTAATCTAGAAGCTTTAATTTATAGGCTAGATTATTAATAACTTATTTAATATAAAAGGGACTAGTTTGCTGCTATAACTATTTCTTTAATAGCTTTCCTAGGAGATTATAGCCTTTATAAAGTTACAGATAGATATAATTGCCTTCTTTTAATGTAATAGGATAATGCTTATTATTATACTAATGTTTTCCTTTTATTATAGTAAAATCTATAGCTAGTTAAGCTTCCTTGCAAATAACTTCTTAAAGATAAAGAAGATTTATAATATCCTCTATAGAGATAATAAGATTAAGAGCACTTATTAGCTTAAACCTATAAAGGAATTTATATGTGCTTATCTTAGTTTTAATATTATATACTTTATTTAGATTCTATTAAAGTATTAAAAGAATATAAGACTAATCTACTAAAGGATTCTTAATATAATAAAAGTATAGAGTAATCTTAATAGTCTAGTTTCTTCTTTTAGATAGATTATTAGCTTCTAGATAGTATACTATAGTTATAGTAAGTCTATACTTAAATTTACTCTATAGCTTTTACTAGAATAGTAAAGTAAACTTTCTATTATAATCTAAGATAATAACCTTAAGAATTCCCTAATCTGCTATTAATAGCATCTATACTAAGGCAATAGCCTAGTCTTTAGCGCTATATATTAAGTATCTAGGGATTAGAAGATAATGCTTACTTACTATATAAGTTACTATTATAAGCTAATTAAAGAGATTAAATCCTTTAATTGCCTACAGGCTTTTAACTAATAAAACAGGGGGAAGATTAGTAATAAAGTTAATTATAATAGTATGCATAGGAGTAATAGGAGGATGTATTAGCATATAGTTGCTAATTCTTTATTATTAATCTATCTATTCTAGATAATATATCTTACAACTATAAATATATTTTTAGATTCTTGCAGTAAGATTATATATTAAGAGTCTTAATAATTCTCTTATTATCCTTTTAGTCTTAAGATAATTCTAGTCCTTATATACTATCTTTAGGATTTTATTAATTATAAAGTATAAAACATATAAGTAAAGATATCTATTAGTTTATTTATAATATAGAAGTCTATCCTTTAGAGTAAAAGGCATGCTGCGCTTTAAAGCAGATATTGCATCCTTACTATTTAATTAATTAGCATTAACTGCTTTACCCTTAGATTTAAGAATTATCTTAAGAATAGGTAGATACTTTATATTATTAAGATACCTCTAAATAAACCTATTCTTTATCTCTTTAGATATAAGTAACTTTATACTTATATATATATTATTAAGTGCAGTATAATTAGGGTAAAGTCTATAAGCATTACTATTAGTCTCTAGAGCCTTTAAGTAACTAAAAGCATTAAGAATAAAGTTCTTCTTTCTAAGAATATAAAAAATATATAGCTTATACTCTAAAAGATAAATTAAGGCATTAATAAGTCTTCTATTAGTATAATTAGTACTTATTATATTTAAAGTTATTTTCTTAATAATTTATTTTATTACTAAGTAATCTATAAATATAATAAGAGATCCTTTAAAGGATCTAATATATGCTTTTAGTCTCTTTATTGCCTAAACTAGCGCTACTATTTCTAGCTCTATTAGTTTATATCTTATCTTTACTGCTATTAATATCTTATTAATAAAATAGATAGGCATAATAACATTAAAGGGAATATAAGTACCCTCCTTCTAGATATATCTATCCTTTATATAATATAGAACTGCTTTAAAGCCTTACTAAATGCTAGCATTAAGTTAAAGAAAGAAATGCTTCTTTAAATTAAGATAAACTAAACCCTTCTTAGAGGCAATTTACTCTTATATAATCTAAAAGGTAATCTTCTTTGCTAGTATAGGATTATAGTATATTATCTTTATATATAACTTTCTCTTTTCTTTATTACTATTAATAATCTTATTATTCTTTCTTCTCTTAGCTAAAAGGGTAACTTTATACTTCTATAATAGCTTTATAATCTTAGTATAGTATAAAATAAGATATTAAATATACCTAGTTACTCTAATATATTATTTAAGAGCTATAAGCTATTATAGAAACTCTAGCTTAATAAAGGTAATAACTCTCTCTGCTATTATTAATAATTTAAAAGCATTAATGCAAAATCCTAATACTTAGGCACTTAGATAGCCTATCTAGCTTTTTATTAAAGAGATAGATAAGTTCTTAGAAATAAAGAGTCTAAAAAGCATATCTATATGCTAAGTATACTCCTTAGTAGACTTAAAGAAGATTATAATATTATTAATAAAGGCATAATAAAAGCTATAGTATAAATATAAAAGTCTATCTATATACTATTAAGCATATGCAGGAGAGTTATAAAAGCCTATAGGAGTAACTGTAGATCTCTTTAGTCCTTTATAACTTATAATTATAAACCTATCTTAATATTTTAGTATAACTCTAAATTAAAAGAAGAAGGAAGATGTATTAATTACTAAGATATAAGTTATACCTTATAAGGCTATAATAATATCCTCCTATCTAGGTAATAGATAGCTATTAGGAATTATAACTTTATTTAAGGCTTTTAAATTAATTATAGCTTAACCCTTAGGTTTTCTATTAACTATTTTCTAGATAATAAAAACTAAAGCTATAAATAGCATTAACTTAATTACCTACTCTATTTATTTCTAATTATATAGCTTATTAAAGATTTAATTAATAAGGTTTTAATCTTTTAGCTTATAAGCATATAGTTACTAAGTAACTCTCTGCTTATATTAATTATTAATTAGAAGTATAGTTATTAATTTACCTTCTAGAATATAAATAAGACTTAAGTCTATTTATAAAGTAGTATACTTAGTATATAGATCTTAAGCCTGCTTTATAAATCTAGAGCTATTATTATAGATATAAATTCCCTCCTAAGTCTTAATCTTAGGGAGATTTAATTATCTCTAAATATATACTTAATATAGCACTTAAGGCAATTCTAGAATTAACTTATAAATAACTATTTTAGGTTTTCTATTAATAGAGGAGGTAAAGGCTAGCTTATCTAAGACTAATAATTCTAACTCTAGAAGCTCCCTGACTATTAAAAGGGGCTACTTCTTTTTGTTCCTTTTCTGCTATTTATATAGTAGCTTAAAGTCTTTAATATCTTCTAGAATTGCACTTCTTATATCTTATATTAGGTTTATAGCAGTGCCTATAAGGGTTACCTTTAAGATAGATGTTAAGGGGCTATTTATAGCTTAAGGAATAAGTTCTCTAGTAGCAATAGCGCTAATTTCAGGAGTAAGATTAATATTAGATAAGATTATAACTTATTCTATGCCTCTAGTAGTTCTATCTAATGCGCTAGAGGCTATTAGTCTAGCTATTACTATTAAAGCTAGACTAGCAGCTTTCTATAAGCTAGAAAAGTATATCTATTCTTCCTTATATTCTTTAATATTCTCTAGCTTCTGCTTTCTCTAATAAGTAATATCTTTATTAGTATTATTAATAATTATAACTCCTAAAGTAGTACTTAAGTTTATAAAGGCATTAAAGGCTTTATTAATATAGCTATTAAATATAAATATTCTTCCTTTAGGGACTTCTTTCTAGGTTACTAGCATAAGATATATCTATCTAGCAAGAACTATTATTAGCTAAGCTACTATTACTTATTAATTAACCTTCTAAGAGAGCTAAGAGATAGTAAAAAGAATAAAGAACTCTTCTAGACTAGTATAGTGTAGATATTTATTAGTTATTATAATATTAATACTATATAGCACTATCTATCTATTCCTAAGTAAAGCCTTAAGAGATAAAGATAGCATTCTATCCTAAATCTAGGCTTTATAGGTAAACTCTATATAGCTAGCATCTAATCTATTATAATAGATGCTATTAATATAAAATGTAAATATTACCTACTTACTATATAGCTTTTTTACCTTATTATTAACTCCTTAAATAAAGATAAGTGGTTTTTCCTTAATAGTATGCTAAAGTGTTTATAACTATTCCCTAGAGATAACTAGTTTTCTATACCTAGTATTAGTATAGATAGAAGCTATCTCTCCTCCTAGAGAGCTTATAGCATTAAATTTAAGGTATATATAGTTACTATTAACCTTATAAACCTGCAGTTAATAGTAAATATATATAGGAATATATTTTATAAGTATAATTATATTATTAACTTAAAGAGTAACCTCTTATATAGCTAACTTCTTAAAATATCTAGACTTTAGGTATTTATAAAGCTTATTATAAAATAGAAAATCTCTATAATAATAGATATAATGTTTAGACTTAGCAGGTATCTGCTTACTTATTAACTGCATAGGGCTAATATAAGATCTTATAGCCCTATGTTCCTATAGTATAGCCTAGCTAGGAAAGACTTAATAGTAGATGCTGCAGGGAAACTCTTACATAATATCTGCTAGTACTATACTGCCTATTATATAGTTAAAGTATGCTTATTAAGAAGATATTAATTAAGAGAAGTAAATACTCTTACTATTACTATTAGTATTAGCTCTATTTAACTTAAATTTATCTCCTTTATCTTTTAAGGTAGAATATTTCCATTTAAAATAAACTTTCTTCTCTTCCTTAATATTATAATAAATATAATTATTATTATATAAGTAAGAGTAGCAATCTTAGTTATTACTATAATAATAATTGCCTAGTTTATTATTATTCTTTTTATCCTTTATATATAACTGTAATAGTTAATTACTATAGTATTAGTTATCTTGCTTTAATTAGTTATATTTATCTTATTACTTAGAGCTAGAGTGTTTATTATAAGGGCATTAATTAAATTAATTACTTTTATCTTTGCCTAAGTAGTAATTAGACTTATATTAGTACTTACTTCTATTACCTTAATTCTAGTAATAATAGAAGTATTTAATTATAGTTTAATATTACTTATATTACTTAATAAATGCTATTAGTAATATAGTTTTCTTAGGATATTTAAGGAAATATAAGATCTTAATATCTATCTAGTTAAATAGTATAAAGATAATAGTATAATCTTTATTATATTTAACTTACTTAGCTAGACTGGCTTTTTACTAAGCCTATTAGGTAAGTATAATACTATAAAGAATAAGCTTAGGAGTAAATTAAGTTTAATAAAGATTCTCTAGGATCTCTATATTAAGATACTTAAACTATTTAGTAAGCTTTTAATTGAATTTATTAATAGGAAGATTAAGAAATTAATTACAACTAGCTTTATTTAACTTAGATATTAGCTAGATACTAGCTTTCCTAGTAAGCATTTTAATATAATATTCTATAAGACTAAACTTACTAAAATGCTTAAATAAATAGAAATGCTTATAGAATATATATATATTAGTATAGATTATCTTACTTATACTAGTAGTAATAAGACCTTAATAATCTTTATTATTAGGATTATTAGGGTTAAAGATACTAAGTATTTCCTTTTAAATCTTCTTGCTAATATTACTGCCTATAGATTGTATAGTATTAATAGTAGTCTTGCATTATTATTATACTATAAGATTATTATTAAATCCTTCTAATAGATTATCTTAAGGTATTAGTAGTCTACCTAGCTATACTTCTAGGATCTCTATAAAATGTAGATAATAAGTAGTAATTAATTTTACTTAATTCTACTAATTAAATGCATAGATATTAAACCTCTATTATACCTGCTCTTACTACTAGGGAAGATACTTAAGATATAAGAGCCTAGTATAAGGATACTTAATAAGCATATTTGCAATTATAGACTTAAAGACCTAGTAACTTAGTATCTATTGCATCTATAAGGCTACATTGCTATTCTAAATGGTAAATGCATTAAGAGCTTAAATAGGGTAATATTTCTCTATCATTTAATAGAAGTATACTCCTTATATAAGTATAGATTTATTCTCTGCAATTTAATCTATAATATTATCCTCTTGTTTTCTTAGATTATAGAGAATAGAGCGTTAACTGGCTTATAGTTATAGTTGCAGTTATTAAGATAAAGAATTTAATTTATTATCCCTAGACTTATTATTATAATGCAGCTAAGGAGCTAATAGATAGATAGTATGCTAATAACCTAGAGATTAAGGAGATATTAAATGCTAACTATTATTATAATTATTAAGAGACTTATCTTGCTATTATTATTATATGGAATTAGATAGGCTGCTATATTACTAGCTTAGTAAATTATCTATATTATCTCTATAGTTAGATTATACTATTATAGTAAAAATGCAATTATAATAGCCTTAAAATAACTTTAGTATATAAAGTATAAAGAAGTAGTATTAAATAATATATTAATTAAGAGTATATAGTAGCTATATTAAAAGGTATATAACTTATAGTTATACTAATTACTTTAAGTAAGTAGAGATATAATATACCTTAATAGTAGTCTAATAGGATAGTAGCTTTTCTCTATCTAATAATTATAAGGGGTAGCTACCCTGCACTAAAGACTGCACTGCTTAATTAAGCTATCTTATACCTCTTAACCTCAGTTTTATCCTGGTGTACTACTTAGAGGGTCTTGCCTGCAAATGTCAGATAGCTGAAGGATTTATCCCGCTTAGTTCCCTTTAGGGATTTCTGCAATTAAGTAGTAGACCTAAGTAAATGCAGTTAGGGGGCCTCTTTTTTAGTAATATTAGTACTTTTAAATTAAAAATTAGTATAAAAAGGCTAATTATTTAAGAAAAAAGTAAAGCTATTATAAGAGTAAGTTAACTTTATAAAAGAATATATTAATAGAGATAATTTCTACTTATATGTACTAGCAATTATATAAGGTAGAGTATACTTTCTTAGGTAAATGCTAGAAAAGCTAAAGGTTATAGGTTTAAATTTAAATATAAAGTGTAAATTTTTACCTTTTTAGCTTTTTACTATAATATAATGTATATATAAGGGTAGGGATTAAGGGTTATAGCATACATATATAATAATAACTTCTTAATTAGTACTTCTTAAGGGATTAAATGACTGCTAATTTTAGGTATAATTTATACTATTAAAAATGCTTTTAATAGCACTTATATAGGTAATAGTAATTAAGGTTATTAAGAGGTTAATAAATAGTACTAAAGGTAATAATAACCTTCTATAGGCTTAGAGGTTGCTTAATAGTAGTTATAGTGCTAATTATAGATAGTTAGGCACTATAGATCTTTTGTAATTACTACTATTTAATACTAAATTACAGCTTATAAGGCAAAATAAAGGTATTTAGAAGGGTATATTAGGTTAATTCTAAGAGTGGGCCTTAGTGTTATAAGATAAACACCAAGGACCGGATTAACTATGACCTGCTATTCGGGAGAGCTGTGATTCTCACGCATCATATTCAGAAGGGTATATCGGGTTAATTCTAAGAGTAGGCCTTAGTGTTGTAAGATAAACACCAAGGACCAGATTAACTATAACCTGCTATTCAGGAGAGCTGTAATTCTTATGCATTATATAGCTAGCCTCTAAAGAAACCTTCTAGTTATCCTTAACTATTCTATTATTATCTAATATATATATATTCTATATTAATTAATTCCTCTAATTAATCTTCTTTAAGATCTTCTTTATTTAACTGCTTCTTTGCAGTCCTTTATTAGTAAATTGCTTAGAATGCTTCTTATAAAAGGACTTTATAAGCTTTTCTAATATATCTGCAGTCTTTACCTACTAATTGTATTTAGAACTTTATCCTTTCTATTAAATAAGAAATCCTTTAAAAGGAGTAGCATTTCTTTTAAAGCATTATACCTATCTCTTAATAATAAAGTTAACTTTATAGCAATTCTTATTAATAGGTTCTTCCTTTATAGGCCTAGGCTATTTATTAATAAGGTTATTAGTATATACTAAAAGAAGATACTTTACTAAGATAACTAGATAGATCTTCTACTAATCTAGAAGCTTTAATTTATAAACTAGATTATTAATAACTTATTTAATGCAAAAGGGACTAGTTTGCTGCTATAACTATTTCTTTAATAGCTTTCCTGGAAAATTATAGCCTTTATAAAGTTATAAATAAATACAATTGCCTTCTTTTAATGTAATAGGATAATGCTTATTATTATACTAATATTTTCCTTTTATTACAGTAAAATCTATAGCTAGTTAAGCTTTCTTATAAATAACTTCTTAGAAATAAGAAAGATTTATAATATCTTCTATAGGAGTAATAAGATTAAGAGCACTTATTAGCTTAAACCTATAAAGGAATTTATATGCACTTATCTTAGTTCTAGCATTATATACTCTATTTAGATTTTATTAAAGTATTAGAAGAATATAAGACTAATCTGCTAAAGGATTCTTAATATAGTAAAAGTGTAAAGCGATTTTAACAGTCTAGTTTCTTCTTTTAGATAGACTATTAGCTTCTAGATAGTATGCTATAGTTATAGCAAGTCTACACTTAAATTCGCTTTATAGCTTTTGCTAGAATAGTAAAGTAAACTTTCTATTGTAATCTAAGATAATAACCTTAGGAATTCCCTAATCTGCTATTAATAGCATCTATATTAAGGTAATAGCCTAGTCTTTAATGCTATATATTAAGTATCTAGGGATTAGAAGATAATACTTGCTTGCTGTGCAAGTTACTGTTATAAGCTAATTAAAGAGATTAAATCCTTTAATTGCCTATAGGCTTCTAACTAATAAGATAGGGGGAAGATTAGTAATAAAGTTAATTATAATAGTATGCATAGGAGTAATAAAGGGATATATTAGCATATAGTTGCTAATTCTTTATTATTAATCTATCTATTCTAGATAATATATCTTGCAACTATAAATATATTTTTAGATTCTTGCAGTAAGATTATATATTAAGAGTCTTAATAATTCCCTTATTATCCTTTTAGTCTTAAGATAATTCTAGTCCTTATATACTATCTTTAGGATTTTATTAATTATAAAGTGTAAAATATATAAGTAAAGATATCTATTAGTTTATTTATAATATAGAAGTCTATCCTTTAGAGTAAAAGGCATACTGCGCTTTAAAGCAGATACTGCATCCTTACTATTTAATTAATTAGCATTAACTGCTTTACCCTTAGATTTAAGAATTATCTTAAAAATAGATAGATACTTTATATTATTAAGATACCTCTAGATAAACTTATCCTTTATCTCTTTAGATATAAGTAACTTTATGCCTATATATATATTATTAAGTGTAGTGTAATTAGAGTAAAGTCTATAAGCATTACTATTAGTCTCTAAAGCCTCTAAGTAACTAAAGGCATTAGGAATAAAGTTCTTCTTTCTAAGAATATAAAAAACATATAACTTATACTTTAAAAGATAGATTAAGGCATTAATAAGTCTTCTATTAGTATAATTAATACTTATTATATTTAAAGTTATTTTCTTAATAATTTATTTTATTACTAAGTAATCTATAAATATAGTAAGAGATCCTTTAAAGAATCTAATATGCACTTTTAGTCTCTTTATTGCCTAGACTAGTGCTGCTATTTCTAGCTCTATTAGTTTATATCTTATCTCTACTGCTATTAATATCTTACTAATAAAATAGATAGGCATAATAATATTAGAGGGAATATAAGTACCTTCCTTCTAGATATATCTATCCTTTATATAATATAAAACTGCTTTAAAGCCTTACTAAATGCTAGTATTAAGTTAAAGAAAGAGATACTTTTTTAGATTAAGATAAACTAAACCCTTCTTAGAGGCAATTTACTCTTATATAATTTAAAAGGTAATCTTCTCTGCTAGTATAGGATTATAATATATTATCTTTATATATAACTTTCTCTTTCCTTTATTATTATTAATAATCTTATTATTCTTTCTTCTTTTAGCTAAGAGGGTAACTTTATACTTCTATAATAGCTTTATAATCTTAGTATAATATAGAATAAGATATTAAATATACTTAGTTGCTTTAATATATTATTTAAGAGCTATAAGCTATTATAGAAACTCTAGCTTAGTAAAGGCAGTAACTCTCTTTGCTATTATTAATAATCTAAGAGCATTAATGCAAAATCCTAATACTTAGGCACTTAGATAGCCTATCTAGCTCTTTATTAGAGAGATAAATAAGTTCTTAGAAATAAAGAGTCTAAAGAGCATATTTATATGCTAAGTATACTCCTTAGTAGACTTAAAGAAGATTATAATATTATTAATAAAAGTATAATAAAAGCTATAGTATAAATATAAAAGTCTATCTATATACTATTAAGTATATGCAGGAGAGTTATAAAAGCTTATAAGAGTAACTATAGATCTCTTTAATCTTCTATAACTTATAATTATAAACCTATCTTAATATTCTAGTATAACTTTAAATTAGAAGAAGAAGAAAGATATATTAATTACTAAGATATAAGTTATACCTTGCAGGGCTATAATAATATCTTCCTATCTAGGTAATAGATAGCTATTAGGAATTATAACTTTATTTAAGGCTTTTAGATTAATTATAGCTTAACTTTTAGGTTTTCTATTAACTATTCTCTAGATAATAAAGACTAAAGCTATAAATAGTATTAGCTTAGTTATCTACTTTATTTATTTCTAATTATATAGCTTATTAAAGATCTAATTAATAAGGTTTTAATCTTTTAGCTTATAAGTATATAGTTACTAAGTAACTCTCTGCTTATATTAATTATTAATTAGAAGTATAATTATTAATTTACCTTCTAGAATGTAAATAAGACTTAAATCTATTTATAGAGTAGTATACTTAGTATATAGATCTTAAGCCTACTTTATAAATCTAAAGCCATTATTATAGATATAAATTCCCTCCTAAGTCTTAATCTTAGGGAGATTTAGTTATCTCTAAATGTATACTTAATATAGTACTTAAGGCAATTCTAGAATTAACTTATAAATAACTATTTTAGGTTTTCTATTAATAGAAGAGGTAAGAGCTAGCTTATTTAGGACTAATAATTCTAACTTTAGAAGCTCCCTAACTATTAAAAGGGGCTACTTCTTTTTATTCCTTTTCTGCTATTTATATAGCAGCTTAGAGTCTTTAATATCTTCTAGAATTGCACTTCTTATATCTTATATTAGGTTTATAGTAGCGCCTATAAGGGTTACCTCTAAGATAGATGTTAAGGGGCTATTTATAGCTTAAGGAATAAGTTCTCTAGCAGTAATAGCGCTAATTTTAGGAGTAAGATTAATATTAAATAAGATTATAACTTATTCTATGCCTCTAGTAGTTCCATTTAATGCGCTAGAGGCTATTAGTCTAGCTATTGCTATTAAGGCTAGACTAGCAGCTTTCTATAAGCTAGAGAAGTATATTTATTCTTTCTTATATTCTTTAATATTCTCTAGCTTCTGCTTTCTCTAATAAGTAATATCTTTATTAGTATTATTAATAATTATAACTCCTAGAGTAGTACTTAAGTTTATAAAGGCATTAAAGGCTTTATTAATATAGCTATTAAATATAAATGTTTTTCCTTTAGGGACTTCTTTCTAGGTTGCTAGTATAAAATATATCTATCTAGTAGGAACTATTATTAGCTAAGCTACTATTACTTATTAATTAACCTTTTAAGAGAGCTAAGAGATAGTAAAAGAAATAAAGAACTCCTTTAGACTAGTATAGTGTAGATATTTATTAATTATTATAATATTAATACTATATAGTGCTATCTATCTATTCCTAAGTAAAGCCTTAAGAGATAAAGATAGCATTCTATCCTAAATCTAGGCTCTGCAAGTAAACTCTATATAGCTAGCATCTAATCTATTATAATAGATACTATTAATATAAAATGTAAATATTACCTACTTACTATATAGCTTTCTTACCTTATTATTAACTCCTTAAATGAAAATAGGCATTTTTTCCTTAATAGTATGCTAAAGTGTTTATAACTATTCCCTAGAAATAACTAGTTTTCTATACCTAGTATTAGCATAGATAGAAGCTATCTCTCTTCCTAGAGAGCTTATAGTATTAAATTTAAGATATATATAGTTACTATTAACCTTATAAACCTATAGTTAATAGTAAATATGCATAAGAATATATTCTATAGATATAATTATATTATTAACCTAAAGAGTAACCTCTTATATAGCTAACTTCTTAGAATATCTAGACTTTAGGTATTTATAAAGCTTATTATAAGATAGAAAATCTCTATAATAATAGATATAATATTTAGACTTAGCAGGTATCTGCTTGCTTATTAACTGCATAGAGCTAATATAAGATCTTATAGCTTTATATTTCTATAGTATGGCCTAGCTAGGAAAGACTTAATAGCAGATGCTGTAGGGAAACTCTTATATAATATCTGCTAGCATTATGCTGCCTATTATATAGTTAAAGTATACTTATTAAGAAGATATTAATTAAGAGGAGTAAATACTCTTACTATTGCTATTAGTATTAGCTCTATTTAACCTGAATTTATCCCCTTTATCTTTTAAGGTAGGATATTTCTATTTAAAATAAACTTTCTTCTCTTCTTTAATATTATAATAAATGTAGTTATTATTATATAAGTAAGAGTAGTAATCTTAGTTATTACTATAATAATAATTGCTTAGTTTATTATTATTCTTTCTATCCTTTATATATAACTGTAATAGTTAATTACTATAGTATTAGTTATTTTATCTTAATTAGTTATATTTATCTTATTACTTAGAGCTAAAGTGTTTATTATAAGGGCATTAATTAAATTAATTACCCTTATCTTTACTTAAGTAGTAATTAGACTTATATTAGTGCTTGCTTCTATTGCCTTAATCTTAGTAATAATAGAAGTATTTAATTATAATTTAATATTACTTATACTACTTAATAAATGCTATTAGTAATATAGTTTTCTTAGGATATTTAAGAAAATGTAAAATCTTAATATCTATTTAGTTAAATAGTATAAAGATAATAGTATAATTTTTATTATATTTAACTTACTTAGCTAGATTAGCTTTTTACTAAGCCTATTAAGTAAGTATAATATTATAAAGAATAAGCTTAGGAGTAAATTAAGTTTAATAAAGATCTTCTAGGATCTCTATATTAGAATACTTAAACTGTTTAATAAGCTTTTAACTAAATTTATTAATAGGAAGATTAAGAAATTAATTATAACTAGCTCTATTTAACTTAGATATTAGCTAGGTATTAGCTTTCCTAGTAAGCATTTTAATATAGTATTTTATAAAACTAAACTTACTAAAATGCTTAAATAAATAGAAATGCTTATAGAATATATATATATTAATATAAATTATCTTACTTATACTAGTAATAATAAGACCTTAATAATCTTTATTATTAAGATTATTAGAGTTAAAGATACTAAGTATTTCCTTTTAAATCTTTTTACTAATATTACTGCCTATAGATTATATAGTATTAATAGTAATCTTGCATTATTATTATGCTGCAAGATTATTATTAGATCCCTTTAATAGATTATCTTAGGGCGCTGGTAGTCTACCTGGCTATACCTCTAGGATCTCTATAGAATGTAAATAATAAGTAGTAATTAATTTTACTTAATTCTATTAATTAAATGCATAGATATTAAACCTCTGCTATACCTACTCTTACTACTAGGGAAGATACTTAAGATATAAGAGCTTAATATAAGGATACTTAATAAGTATATTTATAATTATAGACTTAAAGACCTAGTAACTTAGCATCTATTGCATCTATAAGGCTACATTGCTATCCTAAATAGTAAATGCATTAAGAGCTTAAATAGGGTAATATTTCTCTATTATTTAATAGAAGTGTATTTCCTATATAAGTATAGATTTATTCTTTATAATTTAATTTATAATATTATCCTCTTATTCTCTTAGATTATAGAGAATAGAGTATTAACTGGCTTATAGTTATAGTTATAGTTATTAAGATAAAAAATTTAATTTATTATCCCTAGACTTATTATTATAATGCAGCTAAGGAGCTAATAGATAGATAGTATACTAATAACCTAGAGATTAAGGAGATACTAAATGCTAACTATTATTATAATTATTAAGAGACTTATCTTACTATTATTATTACATGGAATTAAATAGGCTGCTATATTACTAGCTTAGTAGATTATTTATATTATCTCTATAGTTAGATTATACTATTGCAGTAAAAATGCAATTATAATAGCCTTAAAATGACTTTAATGTATAAGGTATAAAGGAGTAGTATTAAATAATATATTAATTAGAAGTATATAGTAGCTATATTAAAAGGTATATAACCTATAGTTATATTAATTACTTTAAGTAAGTAGAGATATAATATACCTTAATAGTAGTTTAATAGGATAGTAGCTCTTTTCTATCTAATAACTATAAGAGGTAGCTGCCTTATATTAAAGACTGCACTGCTTAACTAAGCTATCTTGCACCTCTTAACCTTAGTTTTATCCTAGTATACTACTTAGAGGATCTTGCCTATAAATGTTAGATAGCTAAAGGATTTATTCTACTTAGTTTCCTTTAGGGATTTCTATAACTAAGTAGTAGACTTAAGTAAATGCAGTTAAGGGGCCTCTTTTTTAGTAATACTAGTACTTTTAAATTAAAAATTAATATAGAAAGGCTAATTATTTAAGAAAAAGTAAGGCTATTATAAGAGTAGGTTAACTTTATAAAAGAATATATTAATAGAGATAATTTCTACTTATATATGCTAGCAATTATATAAGGTAGAGTATACTTTCTTAGGTAAATGCTAAAAAAGCTAAAAGTTATAAGTTTAAATTTAAATGCAAGGTATAAATTTTTGCCTTTTTAGCTTTTTACTGTAATGTAATATATATATAAGGGTAGGGATTAAGAGTTATAGCATATATATATAATAATAACTTCTTAATTAGCGCTTCTTAAGGAATTAAATAACTACTAATTTTAGGTATAATTTATGCTATTAAGAATGCTTTTAATAGCACTTATATAGGTAATAGTAATTAAGGTTATTAAGAGGTTAATAAATAGTACTAAAGGTAATAATAACCTTCTGCAGGCTTAGAAGTTACTTAATAATAGTTATAGTACTAATTATAGATAGTTAGGCACTATAGATCTTTTATAATTACTACTATTTAATACTAAATTACAGCTTGTAAGGCAAAATGAAGGTATTTAGAAGGGTATATTAGGTTAATTCTAAGAGTGGGCCTTAGTATTGTAAGATAAACACCAAGGACTAGATTAACTATAACCTGCTATTCAGGAGAGCTGTGATTCTCACGCATCATAGCTATAATTCTTCTAAAATATTCCTATAAGTAATTAGTATTAAAAAGTCAAAATGTCTCTGCAGCAATATGCAAGGTATAGCTAATAAGGTCTTATATAATAAGATAATACAATATAATGCTTATTTTTAGCATATTATAATATAAGGCATTATATACTATACTAAAAAACACAATAACCTTAAAATTAAGTCTTAAGGTTATACAGCTACTACCTTAAACCTTACAATCTAACTAAATAAGTAGCCTTAATCTATAAGCATAAAAAAGATATTTCCCCTAGCCTACTAAGGCTAAATGCCTTCTTTATTATTACCCAGTTAAGGCAATTATTACTAAGGCTTTAACCTAAATAGACTATCTTAAAATAGGCTAAAAACCCTAAAATCTATTATAAGATATACTACTATATAATTAATATTAATAATAGCTAACCTAGCTATAACTAACTAGGCATAGTAGCTAATAGCTATATAACTAGTTCTTTAATTAATATTAATAATCTTAATATTAGTAATATCTCTAATTTATATACTTTCTTTTAGCATTAGAATATTATAAGTAAAGACTTACTATATATTAATAAATTACTGCTAATATAGTAAGTTAATTTTATAATCTTTAATTGCAGAGTAAGGCTCTATAATATACCCCTAAATGCATCTATTATTACATATATTATAAGCTAAATAAGGGCCTTAGAAGACCTAGCTAATTGCCTAAAGCAGGATCAGGACTTATTAACAGAGCAATAGGCCTTTATTACTAGAATTGCATCAGGCAGCAGCAATAGCCTATACTAAGAGTAGTTTATAGAGTTAAAATGCACAGTTACATTAGTTAAATTAATAGTATAAATATTATATTATAAGAATTAAGGGCTATTATAGCATAAAGGAGGAGAAGTAAGAGAAAAAGGAAAGGGAAGAAGGTAAATTAGAAAATAAAGGTTTTAGCATTAAAGGAAAAACTATAAATGTTAGTAGATTGAAGCTAGCTTAGCAGGTTAGTAATAGATTAGATTAAGTTATAAGGCAATGCAGTGCAGTATAAGGAATATAAATTAAGGATAAATATAGCTAATTAACACTTGGGAAGTAATTAGTATAATATTAAATATATATATGCTAGTGCTTTACTTAGCTATTACTAAGTTAATGCTACTAACTCTTAATCTTTTTATTATATATACTTTTACTATATATCTAATAATTATAAAATTATATTTGCAGTACTATAGTATTTTATATATAGCTTTATACTTAAAAAAGGTAAAAATAAGTACTAGCTATTATAAGGGTCTTATTACTATAATTTAATTAAATAATAAGAGATATACTCTTTTAATTCTCTAGAATATAAAGGTATTATTTAAGCATACTATAGGATATATTAGCTAATATACTAATATATAGCTATATAATATACTATAAATATATATTAATAGATATATATACTTTAATCTCTTAAGCCTTTAGCTTATTATAAGTATTAATTAACTAAATAAAGTTAAGCTTAAGTACTATCTATTTAGTTTAATAATATTGCATTATATTTTATTACTTAGTTATATTTATAAGTATAAAATCTTAAAATGCTTTATATAGTATATATTAACTTAAAAATAACTGTTTTTACTAAATATAAGTATAGAGATAGGTTTAACTAAATAACTAAAGCTTAGTATTTAATAAGGCATTATTTTAAAAGAAATTATATAATTTAATAAGTTATTCTTCTTTCTGCTCTAAGATTTAATGCTATAGAAGGCTAAGGCTTTATTATATTCTAATTAGCTTCTTATAAGTTACTATAAAGCCTTCTTTTTATAACTATAAAAGAATATTCTTATTCTTAAGAACATTTTTAAAGAATAGCTCTTTAATATAGTTATATAATGCCTTAGTATTTTCTATTTAGGCCTAAATAGTACTAAGTATTATCTAATTAAACTGCTAAGTCTAAAAATGTTAATATAATACTCTATAAGAGGTAGAGATATTAAATTT
The DNA here is from genome assembly GCA_013183765.1 of Fusarium xylarioides. NCBI lineage: Eukaryota > Fungi > Ascomycota > Sordariomycetes > Hypocreales > Nectriaceae > Fusarium > Fusarium xylarioides. Next base: position 48,923 of record SRZU01000131.1, on the reverse strand, counting down.
AGTTAAAATACACTATATAATATTATTAACAGTTATTTAGTTATAGTATTTCTATTATTTAATTTAAATATAATAAGTATTAAGATTAATAGAAAAGCAGCTTCTAGAGCTTATTATATAATGTAAAAAGAAAGATATAATATTATAAATTAAATTTTAAGTAAGGGATTTACTATATAGTATACTATAAGGTAATATATAGCCTTATAGCATAATATAAAGCTATAAAAGGCTAAGCTCTATATAGAGTACTTTTTATAAGGATACTAACTATATAGTTTTATAAAGCCTTATAAGATAGTAAAGGCTTCTATTTTATATATTTATAATTATATTATTAAGATATTTTTAAATAATAAAGTAAATAAATAAAAGTAATAAACTTTTATTACTAGGTATTATAATAGTATATAATACCTTTAATGCTTTATAGTACTTTATATACTAATATATACTTTATAATACTAGTTATAAAGTTATAAACTATAAGCTTTATCTTTATAAAAATAAAAAGCTAAAATCTAGCTATAAATAACTAATAAGGTTAATATTACTTTAAATTATTATATATAGGATTAAAATACCTTATTTACTACTCTTTGCCTTCTTAGCCTTACTCTTAGAGCCCTTCTTCTTTATTCTAGTAATAGCATCCTTAAAGATTTTAAAAAGCTTTTTATACTGCTTTCTACTTAAAAAGCTAAATATCTTTATAAGGCTTCTATTACTATTACTATTACTATTACTATTACTATTACTTAAAGAGTTACTACTAATAGAAATAGAATTCTATTTAGCCTTATACTTATAATCTATTAAAATATTAATATAAGAATATATAAGGTACTATAAGTATATATACTTAGAAATATAAAAATAAAATACTCTTAAATGGTTTTAAAGGCAATTAATATAACCCTTATTCTGCTTTATAATATAGTAATTAGTAAGAATACTATTATTATTTATATACTTTAAGTATAAAAGCAATTTAAGTAGTTTAAATTTATATAAGTAATAGAGTATAGCATTAGCATTCTATAAGAAGAAGTTAAGTATATAGTTAGTAAGTTAGTTTTTACTTTTCTTTTTATATAAAATAAAAGTATTAAGCTTCTTAAATATCTATATAAGTTAATATTAAGTAATATAAATATAAAAGAAAATAACTTACTTTATTATTATTAATAGTAATATAATTAAAGCCTTTATAAAAGTATTTCTTTAATGCATTTAAAAGAGCTTAAATAGTTAACTCTAGCTATATAGTAAGGCAATTACCCTTATAATTAAAGGTATAAGTAGAAATGCTAGTAACCTCTAGAACTAGGTATTTAAAAGTCTTTACTTCTAAATTATAATATAAAGCTTCCTTTATAGCTATATAAGCTAGATCCTTATAGTATTTAATCTTATAAAGATAAGCCTTAAACCTCTCTTTTACTTCTATATAAAGCTTTTTAGACTTTTTATTATCTATTTCCTTTTAGCATTTAGCAAGTAAGAAGTTAAAGCAAGCTTAAGCCTTAAGGCCTTTATAAGCTATAACCTTATAGTAGTATATAGTTATATACTTTTCTTTAGCCTTCTTTAAAGTAATAAGATAATTAGCTTTAGATTTTACTAGCTTAGTAGTAATATAGTTTACTTTAGCCTTTATCTTAGTAGTAATATAAGCTTCTTTAGCATTATATATAGCTTTATCTTTAAGCACTTTATAAGTTTACTTTACTATAGTATTATATAATAGTATAGAGTTTTATAAGATCTAGATAAGGTCTTTAATAAGAAATTAGCTTTAAGTAATAACTATAATATATTAAAATATAAAGAATATATAATAAGAGGTATATTAAAATAAAGTACTTTAAGAAGGTAATTATAATTAATATAATATTAAATTATAAGAAGGTTTTAAGAGTAAGAGAAAAGAGTAATTAATATAAGCTAAAGGTAAGTACTTAGGAAGTTATACTTAAAATAGAAAATAAAAAGGGAAAAGTGCTTTAAATTACTTAGAAGTATAGTAAAAATAAAGCTTTTAAGTATATAAAATTAATAAGATATATATTAAGCTATAAAAAGTAATTATAAGTAAATATAATATATAAAAAGTAAGGGTTTCTTACCTCTTAAGATAGATTAGATTTAAAGGATAAAAATAAAGCTAAATTTAAGCTTAAAGATTAGTATTATGAAGTTATATAGCCTAGCTAAGTAAGAGGTTTTAATTAGTTAGATTTACTTTTACACAATAAACTATCTAGGATATTGCATTAGAATGAATTTTAAGGTATAGGCCCGTATGGTATAGGGTCAACCTACTAAGAGATGAATTTTGGCACAGATGTCGATTTGGCCTTCCGTACCTGCCTACCTTAGGTAATAAGTGGAGGTGGTTGCCACTTTCACACGCACAGTACCGGCCTTGCCTTTGGGTACCGTGCATCAAACGCGCTCTGAATGGAAAAGAAGGCACTCTCCCCAACATCGCTCAACTTGCACCTACGGTTTAACTCGATTTATTTCCTTTCTATTTTTCTTTGCTCTAATGATCTCTTGAACTCATAGAGAAGCCAGCCTGGAGATTTTCCTTTCCCGTTCGCACGGTTTCACATCTCTTACGCTTGCACTTTCACTTCACCTCATACTTTCCTTTAGGTAGCCAAGCCTTTGGCACCCAAGTCTTCATTTTTTTTTTGAGCGTTTGGGACTTTATTTAACGCCAAAGCACAACGAGGATTCAGCCTCGAGTGGCCCTTTTCAAACGCGGCCAAGCGGCGGCGGCTATGCACATTTCCTCCCACAAATATTCTAGTCGCTGGGCCTTTACTCAGCAGGCCTGTCACAAAAGCGTATGCTTTGAAGTATCATAAGGATTCTCACGTATGTCTCTTTCCCCTGCTAATGACGAATTCTCTTACTTGATCTTTAATAACAAGTTCGATAGAAGAATTAGCTGTAGTCTTCTAAGCACGTGTGTCGCCAAATGGATGACATTGTGGATGATCCCTATTCCTGGGGTATTGACGTGGTTGTTAATCGGCTCTGTGCTCCTGGGGTCCCATGGTGTCGAGATCCTGCATTCCTCGCCACACGCATCCAGGAGGAGGAGTTTGATGGCAAGACTCTATTGACCTTTGAACATGTGTGTTCGCGTCAAGAGTTGATGGACTGTCTCGGCATTAGGATCGCCCGTCACAAAGCTGCCCTCGCCGAAGCTATCGTTACTCTCCGTTCTAAAAGCAAAGGGTATTGGGAATGGCAAGCCGACTTCAGGCGAAAACAATCTGGATTCCCTGGCGAGGAAACCGAAACCTCAATACATGCCACGGAACAACGGCAATCCTTCAATCTTCCCAACGGTCATCATTGTAAAGAAAAAGAGACGCCTGTTTCCGTTTCTGATACTAATGGAACGATTCCTCATGCTGCAGGGAATCCATTGCAGCAGGAATTAGATAGCCAAAACCATACGCACACACACCAAGCAAACGACCAGCTTCAACTTGCAACGCATTCTCGTCAGCCGCCCATTCATGAGCCTCCTGACCAAATTCCCGAGTTTCATGAGAGGTCTAGTAAACGCAGGCGGGTGGCGCCCATGCTGTTGACAGACATACCAAGGAACGCCGATCCCGCTTTCCTCCCGACGGAAGCTGATGTGCTTGACTACGCGACCACCAAGGTTGGGGTGGAGTTTGCAGATGATGACTCTGCAGACTTTCCGTGGGATAATGCACCCTCGTATGCCTACCTAGGCAAGGGCAAGATTTCAAGAGAGGACATGCTGACCCCAGTTGGCACGTTGAGCTCTCTCATCAATGAGAGCGACGATTCCTTTACTTCATTCAGCATCCATACAATTCCACCTGGAAGAAGACTCGCGGCAAACAACATTCTCAAGCGGCTTCTCACAGGTCGCTATCGCATACCTGTCCATTCCTCTCGGTCGCCAAGTCATCTTTCCAACGATTCTGACGAGATCCTCGAACTCACCGACCTTGGCAATGAATTGGACGCTGAGACCTTGAGAGAGATAAAGGAAGAAGAGGCTGAGAACGAGAGGCTTGATGCCCTTGACGACAAGCCCCAAGCTTATCCTTTTGTTACCTCTGAGCGAATCGCAGAGATACTAAACGAGGCCATAACAGTTATTGAGGAAAACTGGGCAGAGAAGAAGCTCCCAAAGTACGAGCGGAAAGCTTATAGTCTATGGCAGAAATCTCGCCGCCTCGGCATTAAAGGCATACAAATTCAGAATGCTTACAAAACGGCTAAACATCTTGTTGAACGACTCCAGAAACTCTGTCTAGAAATCCAGAAGACGGACTCGGCCTCCGAGGCACATTACCGAGAAGCAGCCAAGAGCCTTGAGCAAAGTTTGGAAGACAAGAAGTATCAGGAGTGGTTGATTAAGTTGCTTGAATCGTCAAGACCACCCCCAAAACTACAAACAGTGGCTCGTCCAAAACCACGCACCGCGCGGCAACTGGACACTCTGGCCCTTATGGAAGACGAGGTTCTGACTAGCTCCGAAGAGGAAGACTTCGTCGTTCCTGACCGCCACATGGATGCAATTGAAAATGGGTTAACGACTGATCGGGATTCAACACCTCTCCCTATGAAGCAGGAATGGGAGGATTTCGAAACTGACTTCATGGATTTGACTCAGGACGACATGGATGAACCCCAAGGCTTGGGTTATGACATGACTAATCCCATTGATTTAACTAGTCCTGCCAAGCAAGCGAATAGTCCCTTGAATGGAGATCGGGAAAACGCCATCCCTCTGAGAAAGAATCTTTCTGTAAAAGAAACTCTCGATGGAGGCCCTTCTGATACAGCCATCACCAATGGGGAGAGCTTGACAACGGGCGACTCTGCTAACGTCGAGAACAACCTACTTGAACCCGATATTGTCGGTTGCCAGGCTCCCATTAACCACGCCTCTAAAAAGGTTCACGATGAAAACCAAAGGCAAGAGACCCCCCCAGAAAACCCACAATCTCCACGTCAAGTTGGCGGCTTTCAGCTCCCACCCATTGAGAGTTTTGGCGATCTTCAGAAGCTTGCATCTCAACCGCTTAAAAAATACGTCAAGCGCAACGATCGCTGGCGATTGTTGATCGGTGAGATGTGGCATATGGAACATGCCCGGCGGAAGTCAGCAGTTGATCTGATATTATCAGATCACCCCAATAATGTATGGGAGGAGCATATCCAGCCATATTTATTTGAACCCCTTGAAGATCCCGGACAGCTACCACAGGACAATGTAAAGGTGGTTCTTTTTGACGTTGTACGTCTTTGTCGCTGCTTTTTCGTGTGTCAACACACAACAGAAGAGCAAATGCTTTCCTATAAAATGGGAAAGTTGAGAAAAACATTGAACCAGGCACGAGTCAAATTCTTCGAACCTCTCTGCCTGTTCATAGCGGCTCTTACGCCTCACTTCCCCCAGGATAGTCAAATCTATAGACAAGACATGGACATTCTCGATGACCTATTTCCAGAGGAACAGGATGAGATGGATGGCCCTGACGATGTGTTCGAGGAAGGGCGGGCGGGGCGTCGAAGACCAAAAGAAAAAGAAATCATCCGTGATAAAGCAGCCGTGGATCTTCGAGAACGCGAGAATCAAAGGCTTAGGGAACAAGAGGCTCGCAGAAAGAAATTGAGGGAGACCCTCGCATTGGATGGCTCAGTGTCACGGGATGGGACTCGCCTTATCATAAACGAAAGCAAAGAAGAAGACCAAGGTCTCATCTATATCCATGAGGACATTGGTCGCCGCATCAAGGATCACCAGATCGACGGCGTCCGTTTCATTTGGAACCAGATTGTGCGAGACCCCAGTGTTCGACAAGGTTGTCTGCTAGCCCACACAATGGGACTCGGCAAAACGATGCAAGTCATCACTGTCCTCGTGGCTTTGGCAGAGGCCGCACAATCGAAAGATTCATCTGTAGTGGCTCAAATACCCGACGATCTGAGGGAACCGCGGATTCTGGTTCTTTGTCCAGCTGCCTTGGTGGACAACTGGATGGATGAGCTCCTCAAATGGGCACCAGCGGATCTACTGGGTGAGCTACGCAAGGTCTCATCTAATACACCGGTCGAGGAAAGGGCTGCGGTGGTGTCGTCATGGGCTTCCGGGAGAGGCGTCCTTACACTTGGCTACGAAATGTTCAAAATAATCATGAACATGTCAGATGAGCTAGCAGATCTTCTGACAAATCGTCCGGACGTGGTCATCGCCGATGAGGCGCATAAGATGAAGAATCGGGAGTCACAAACTAACCTAGCTTGTTCGCGCTTCAGAACAAAGAGTCGCATTGCACTTACAGGGTCACCACTGTCCAACAGTGTACTAGAGTATTTTGCCATGATTGACTGGGTTGCCCCCAACTTCCTTGGCCCATTCTCCGAGTTTAGCCACATTTATGCCACTCCGGTCGAGCGAGGCCTCTATAACGACAGCACACCAGCTGAAAAAAGGAGGGCACAAATGAGGCTGAAGGCGCTTGAGCAACTTGTGGCACCGAAGATCAATCGCCACACGATCGCTGCCCTGAAAAACGACTTGCCACCAAAGCAGGAGTTCATCATATTCGTGCCTCCGACGATACCTCAGAAGCAGTTGTACCAACTGTACATCAGGGGTGTAGGAAGAGAAGGCACCGACTCGCAAGCTGAGACTTTTGCTGCCATCAACCATCTTGGATTGATTTGCAGCCACCCGCGATGCTTTGAAGCAAAGGTGAAAGCAATTCAAAAGGGCATCCGCTCGAACAATGACCATGAAGACAAGTCCTTCCCCAAGTCTATGATTCCAGAGTTCTTGAAAACGTTGCATTCTTTTAGGGACTTGGACACGCCAACGCTTTCATTAAAAACAGAACTACTGACAATCATACTCGACGAGGCGCGTGAAGTCAAAGACAAGGTGCTCATTTTCAGTCAGTCCTTAAACACGTTGAATTATATCGAAAACATGTGTAGAATGCAGAGAAGGACAGTTTCTCGCCTAGATGGCAGCACACCAGTTCCGAGTCGACAGAGGCAGACAAAAGACTTCAATGAGGGTAGCAAAGAGGTGTTTCTGATATCTACAACTGCTGGTGGTGTAGGGCTCAACATTCAGGGAGCTAACAGGGTTGTCATTTTTGACGTCAGATATAACCCATCGGATGAGCAACAAGCGGTGGGCCGAGCATATCGTATCGGCCAGCAAAAACCTGTATTCGTTTACCGTTTCATGGTCGCAGGAACTTTCGAAGATAATCTTCACAACAGACAAGTTTTCAAGATGCAGCTGGCATCGCGAGTTGTTGACAAGAAGAATCCCATCAGCTGGTCAAAGCGCAAAGGCGACGTAGTGTCAGTGATCAGAGATTGTCCGCCAAGCGATCTCACCCCTTATCTGGGCAAGGACAGAATTCTGGACAAACTTATAAATCATCGCCAGAACGGCGAGAGCATCCGGTCCATTGTGACAACGGATACTTTCGAAGAGGAAGATCTTGGCGCAGCGCTGACTGAAGATGAGAAGAAGCAAGTGGCCCAAATGATCGAACTGAATCGTCTTCGAGAAACCAACCCAGAGGAGTATTTGAGGGCGAAAGACCGAGTGGATTTAAAGGAGCAGGCTAGGCTGTATGGAGAACAGGATGAACTTCTTCGTGCGAGTTCTTTATCTCAACAGCTTGCCCCTCGATCAATCGATGATACTTCGGGTATGCTTCACCAGGCGCGATTTCCGCCTCCAGCAACCGCTCCATCTCTTGTACAAGGTGTCTCAGGCGCCGAGAAAATATCTCACGAAACGAACTCACCTGTAAGTCCCCCCTTGGCATGCTTTCGGGTTCCCTGCTTACACATACAATAAGACAAACCAGCCTGTGTCCCAGCAACCTGCAGCTTTTAGCCATGGCCCAGCGCCAATGCCAATGGCTGGTGCGAACACCTTTTTCGGAGAACTTCATCATTCTGGGCCAGTGATTGAGCCGCAATCGATCCCGGCCATTCCTGCACAGTCGCGCGCGAGTCCCATCTTTAAGCAAGGCGGAGTCTTCAACGTAACCGAGAACCCTGCTATGGCCGAGTTCGAGGATTGTCTGCGGGAGAACCTTCAAATAATGCAACAACGCAATGTGCTACAAACAAAAAGTAAACCTGGTGAGATAGCCAAGTCCACAACCATACGTGTGAACGAGGTCCGTAGGAAGGGCCAGTATGGGTTGCTCCCAGACACAAAGCATTGGAGGGTACTCATTCGGCTTCTGTCGCACGAAAAATGGGCGATTGCAATTGCCACAGGCCTTATAGCGCCAGAATACTTGGCTCAAGCCGAAGAGAAAGATCTCGAAAAGCGGCTCGAGGCCATCAATGCACTCACAGAAGGGGAGATCGCTACTCGGGCACTCGAGAAGACCAGTTCTCCCGACCCAAATGTATGATGCTCATCAAACCCAGCTCTGGACAGCCTTCTTTTCTGCCACTCTCTAACTTCCTCTTTTCCTCGTCTTCCCTTTTTTTGCGCACCTTCACTAATTCGTTATTTCAAAGAATTTGCAGAATATCAGGCGTCGAAGCTCGCACCAGGGTGAGAAGCGATCCCGGGCTACGGATGATATGAAAGTAATGCGGGAAGCGGCGGACAATAGGAGAAACTGAGCATTCCGTCTACCACCATGGGCAAATGAGGCCCTTTTTGAAGAGAAAACCCGAACATCACCTGCAATGGGCACTCGAGAAGGACAGTTTGGTTTCAGGGATGTTACGCCTGGTCTCTAACTTGAGAGACCTTACAAATGTCGTTTGTTTCGACTGAGGATTGGAGTTCATGGGATCATGCAGATGGGAATGATGATAGTGCGGTGTCCATACGGGAAGATAAGTTTCGATGGCGTTTACGGCATGACATAGCATTGAGCCAGATGATACCCCTTTTGAGGACGCATTAATATGCAGATTTGTTTAGAGAGGCAAGTGGGTTCAATTGTCAAGCCCATATCTAGTCCCCCGGCGGGATTCTATCAATAATAAACTTCACGCAGCAAGTAATCCGTGGTCTTGAAGTTGGAAACTAGGTAGTTAGATGATTTGCATTGTAGGTAGAGAGATATCTATTTTGCAAGTATTTCTTTCCGCTGCCATGTTTGTACGCACCCGATGTTTTCTGTTGCTTCAAGAGGTCCGGCTGACATAATCGCCATGTGAACAGTTCGGTGAAGCAGTGATTATGTTCCCAGCATATCTTAAGCCATAAGGAAGGATTCTCTTCTTGTTGAAGTAACAAAGAATTATAGTCCACGATAGACTTCGGCAATTATGCCCTAATATGTTCAACAAAGGAAAGTCTTGATTTATACGGAGTACTAGTGCATTTAATGAGTACATGCAAAACCACCGGTTTCGGGGAGGGAGGAAAATGCCTTAGCATGGCTTTCCACCACTCTACATCCTTAACCATACTTAGGAGGAAGAAGACGGAACAACTTAATGGTTGAGCAGTGGGTATGCATCGTACGAGACATTTAGTACGAGGCCGAGAGTGTTTAATTTCAGACTCGGGGATCTGGCCTGACATGCAATTCTTGATAGTATCATGTCTGACAAGGTTGCTGCATGCCGAACCAATATTAGGTTAGGGCATTGGGAACCCTTATTAATTACCGTGTGTTAGTTGTATTCTTTCTTCGGAATGATGGAAGTCTTCCAGTTGATGAACCTCGTCATGTCCGCCTTTCAATGACAATTCAACGATAGCCAACCAATAACCAGAAAGTAATGGACAGATCTAGCCCTTGCTGGGATCTAGAGTGCAAAAAGGACGAGCCAATCATGAGCGAGGTATTTCGTTACGGCTGTCCCTGAGTTTGACTCGGGCGCTGTCTTCTCTGTACGTACCAACATCGGCATGTGCGGGCTTTCACCTTTTGAGGCTGCGGGCCGCTGTAGGCCGCTGTTTATGTTCTTCACAAATGGTGAGGAATAAGTTAGTACTTTCGGTGAGTATCTGTTGTAGAGACGTTGATGCAGGTAAAGAAAGTACTTTCATCTTGGTATTCATATTACCAATCTGAGTGCCTAGAGTGGCTCAATCAATTCACGTGTCAAACTAAGGTAACCTGTACATACTTGTGTACGCATTAATCCATACCTGTTAATACGCCTAGACCAATCTGCAGAAGGAAATGCCCTGCATCGGCAGAAGAATGCACAGTTCACTTGCCCGAATAGGGAAATTTGCGCGGAGTTGAACTCGTTGATTGTCAGAGGTGGAGAGAACGAAGAAATAGGACGGAACCGAAACGGAAGCATTCAGTGGGTCAATGACCGACCGTTTTTGCCGAACCACCGCCGACTTATTATTGATTCGGTTCCAATCCTACCTCAGTCACACTCCTACATAGCCGCTATATTTTCCGCTGTCTTCTTCCTTTTCCCTCTTCTCACATTTCAACACCGCCAACCTCGCTTTTCCCTACTTAGTTGCTAAAGGCCCAATTGCTGTGGATTGTCTCACTTCTTGCGGCTGACTGTAAGCCCTTGTTCGTTTTTTCGCACGTCTCGCATATTTGCCCCTCCAAGTTCGAAAACACCACGTTTTGCCCCTCCGATTTACTCGACGAAGGCATTGTCCTCTCAATTCTACGAATACTGTCGAATACACGCAACAATGGATGCCGTCCTTCGTCAGTCCAAGGCCATGTGCCCTTTTATGAAGACGGCCACGCCTGCCACTCTGCGTGCCCTGTCCACCTCGACTCGTGCCCTTCCGGCTCCCGCCTCTCCATGCGGCGGCACCATGTCCAAGCTTCAGCTGCTTGGCCAGCGATGCCCTGTCATGGGAAAGGCCATGGCCGTTCAGACCGCCAAGAGTCGCGCTGCTGGTTCTGTTCGTGCTTTCTCTGGCCACTCTAAGACTGGTAAGGCCAAGATTCACACCACCCGCAACAAAGAGGCTCGCGCTGTCGACCGCCCGCTCTTTGACGGCCGTGACAATGGTAAGTTGTCTTTCAGCTAGAAATGCTCTTGGTCATGCCGTCTATTCTTATTCTGACTCACGCCCCTCAGCTCCCGCGCCTCCTGGTGTTCACGCAACCCGAAAGCCTACTTCTGCTTCTCCGACCGCTGCTGCCGCTGCCGCCGGCTTCCACTCTCCTGGTAAATTCGATTACGAAGGATTCTATAATGCCGAGCTCGAGAAGAAACACAAGGACAAATCATACCGCTATTTCAACAACATCAACCGTTTGGCCAAAGAGTTTCCCCGTGCGCATATGTCCGACAAGGAGGATCGAGTAACTGTCTGGTGCGCCAACGATTATCTAGGTATGGGCCGCAACCCTCATGTCCTCCGAAAGATGCATGAAACATTGGAGGAGTATGGCGCTGGCGCTGGTGGAACTCGAAACATCTCTGGCCACAACAGGCACGCCGTTGAGCTCGAGAGTACCTTGGCAAAGCTGCACGCTAAGGAGGGTGCTCTTGTCTTCAGTTCCTGCTATGTCGCCAATGATGCGACTCTCGCCACGCTTGGCAGCAAGATGCCCGATTGTGTCATTCTCTCCGACAGCCTGAATCACGCATCAATGATTCAGGGTATTCGCCATTCCGGCACCAAAAAGATCGTTTTCAAGCATAACGATGTGCAAGATCTCGAGGCTAAGCTGGCATCACTTCCTCTGCATGTGCCCAAGATCATTGCCTTCGAGTCAGTCTATAGTATGTGCGGCTCTATTGGTCCTATCGAGGAGATCTGTGATCTTGCCGACAAGTACGGTGCCATTACTTTCCTCGACGAGGTGCATGCCGTCGGTATGTACGGACCTCACGGTGCTGGTGTCGCTGAGCACCTTGACTGGGAGGCACACGCCAATGGCGCCCCTCGCGGAACCATCATGGACCGAATTGACATTATTACTGGCACCCTGGGCAAAGCTTATGGTTGCGTTGGTGGCTACATCGCAGGCAGCGCCAAATTCATTGATATGATCCGGTCATTGGCCCCTGGCTTCATTTTCACTACTTCTCTCCCCCCTGCCACAATGGCCGGGGCTCAGGCTTCCATCGAGTACCAGATGGACTTTGATGGTGATCGACGACTCCAGCAGCTACACACTCGCGCTGTCAAGGAAGCTATGAATGCTCGGGACATTCCCGTCATCCCCAACCCTTCTCACATTGTACCTATCCTTGTTGGCAACGCCGAAACTGCAAAGGAGGCCTCCGACATGCTCCTCAATGATTACGGAATCTACGTCCAGGCTATCAATTACCCTACGGTTCCTGTTGGTCAGGAGCGGCTCCGCGTAACCCCAACTCCCGGACACATCAAGGAGTACCGCGACCAGCTTGTTGAGGCTATCGATGAGATCTGGACTCGTCTCGACATCAAGCGAACCTCTGATTGGGCTGCTGAGGGTGGCTTCATTGGTGTTGGCGAGCAGGATAATGTGCAGGAGCCTCTGTGGACCGATAAGCAGCTCAACATCGAGCAGGCCACCAAGGATATTAAAGCTACCGGTCAAGCTGTCAACGGCGTTACCGAAGCTCTTCTTGAGCTTGAGATCAAGCAGACTTCTCAGGCTGCTACTGCTGCTTAAGCGACGGGAGGAACCTAAGCGCACTGACATTGTCAATGGATTGATGATGAGCAGTATTCAAATTCACTTCTATGCAGATATAGCACTCGTTTTGACACATCTTTTACCATTTATGCTGTCCTCTGGGCATGCCAATTGATTTATTCCCCATTATCACATCTTGTGATATGGAGTAAACACATATCATTGTTTCCCAAACATTTGTGGACTTTTTTGACGAAATGTGATCATCATGACCACACAGTTATGACGGATAATTTATGCTACGTAAATCAAGTCATGATATGATGGTCATATCCGTTTTCGGAAGAATGTTGTACCGAAGCCTCTGAATAATAGGTTGGCGGAGAGCTGAGCTGAATGATGGTGCCGTGTCCATAAGGCGGAGGCCCGGTGAGATTTCGTGGTCCGTCTCCGTCTTTGTGACAAGATCCCTGCATCCTACCAGCCTTAGACCAGTCAAACGACAACCCAAATGACAGGGGTCCAGAGAATATCGTTCAGTGTCTGGGATATCGACGCCGTTTTCAACTCCGTCTCCTTTTGCAAACCGCTTTTTCTGGTTCTGTGAGACTAACAAGAATCAGATAACTCAGTAATGACAATATGAGCCCCAACTCTACTCAGGCTAAGAACAAGGGACCCAAGGCCTGTACAACATGCGCTAAAGCTAAGGCAAGGTGCGTCCCTGGACCTCTGGGGAGCCTCAAATGCGACAGGTAAGTTACGATAATTGGTTCTTTTGAGGATGGTGTTGTTCATGGCTTGTGTTGGGTGCTTTTGTCCCAAACCCCGTCTGCTTGAGTGCATACACACATGTAGGTTTGTGGTTAGGTACAGCTGCTGACATCAGAGTCTCAACTTTCAAGGTGCCATCGACTAGACAAGCCATGTGTTAACCAGACTCCGGCTCCGGCCCGGCCCCGTAGAAGCCCAAAACTATCTAAGATAGCTGCTTTGGAGAAACGCCTTGAAGAGCTGTCCTCGCACGTGAGGCGTGAGTCTTCAGAAGAGGAGGACTCTTCGCCTCCACCTTCGACAAGTGAGAAACGCTCAGAGCTGTTGGCCAAATCTGATGCCTGGGGTTTCAATCACTTGTTTCCCTTAAAGCCGGGAATTGAAAATACCCCCGGTCAACATCCTCCACCATCAGCTCCGGACAAGACACGGCCATGGGACTCCTGGTGGCCCACGCCCCGTGAAGCGGAGCTACTTCTCAACGGCTATAGGACAATCCACTCATGTCTATTTCCGTTTGTGTGTGTTCCTGGGCATATGACAGCCCTGGAGCTACGTGAGCATCGGCCATTCCTGTGGAAGGCTGTCATGATGGTAGGGTTGTTTCTTGATGGAGCTAGACAGGTTAAGCTTGGCCAGGAGTTACTAGCTGAGATTGGACGAGCAGCTGTCGTAGATGGCCTGAACAGTCTGGATCTACTCCAGAGCTTGCAAATGCTGGTGGCATGGTATGTACTGATGTGGCGACCGTTTTGTTAGCACGCCCCTGACTTGTCGCAGGTTTCACTATGCGTTGAAGGGCTCTCAAGTGACGAATCTGCTGTTCCTTGCTAGAGCTATATGTGTAAATTTGAGGTTCACGGAAGATACGAGCCTTCAAGGAGAAGAATCTGATCGCAATCTTGACCATATGAGAGTTTACGCTGGGACTTATTACCTTAACACTTTGTAAGAACTACCCGCCTTCAGTCTGAGGTTTTCTGACGTGGATTAGAGTGTTCACAGCGAACAAGCGGCCTGATGTCCTTATGAATACCAGCCATCTGGAAATGTGCTGCAGAGTTCTTGAGAGAACTATGCAGCACCCCTCTGATGAGTACTTGATAAAGCTGGTGCGCATTCAGCAGCTGGCACAATCCATATCTGTCACAATGTCGGCGGAGAACCTAAGTCAGACCGCCAGCAAACTACCATTGACAATGGTAGTGCAATCGTTTGAGGAACAGTTACAGCTGTACAAAGACAATCTTGGCCCACGGTTTGCTGATAACGGTATGTACAATTTATGTCACCCTATTCCGATCGTCTAGCGCTCACCATGGTCTAGATAATCTCAAGACCCATGTCAACGTAGCCGAGGTGCTCCTCTATGAGATCGCCGTCTCGGACCAACACTCTGCAGCATCCTATCTCCCTCTAACTGACCGACTCCAACTTCTTTGGGCTTGTGTCCGATCTCTAAAGACCTTTTTCGATATCCGGTTCGATCATCGAGAAATGGAACGCCCACGTTTCCTATGTATGAGTGCGTCTGAACTTGTGTACACTATCATTGTTGGTATCAAGGTCGTAACACTTCAATTACCCGGGTGGAACCTTGCCCAGATACACGCAGAGCTTGACATGGTCGAGGTGATGAGCCAGCAGGCCCAGGATCTGGACATCATCGTGGGGCGCCGTAAACACGGCAACATGCTAGGTACACCGACGCCGGGGGGGACGACAGCAGCTACACCCGCGCCTCCACCAGATCCTTTCGAGAGACTTGTGAAGCAGCTCAAGTCAGTGAGAGATTTGGTCAAGGCTGAGAGACAGCGTCTACTTACAGGATCTGGTAACGCCGATCTCGTAGACTTCAGTCAAGACTTCTTGATGGATGATTCAGGAACAGACTTTTGGCAAGCGGCGGCTACGAGAGGTTATAATGTATGGAACATTATTGGTGACCCTGGTGTCTTGAATGAGTCGACTTGACGCCTTACGAAGTTGGTGAAGAAGGTTGTATCAACATCTTAGCACTAGGTCATTGTGTTACTCAATAATGCTCTTTCTCTTTTACGTGGTATAGAGTAAGCTTGTTCAAGATCGGTGGAGTTTTCTTTATTATCTATTCAGCAATTTTCGATTCTTGTCTGACGAGCTTCATTCACCCGGAATGGCATCGATATCAACTTCAACTGCCTTGACCTTGGCCATATTCAGCCACTGCAAGTCACCCTTGGCAGTCGATTTTCGGATATTGTACAGCTCATCAAGGAATGTCGGCACAAATGAGCCTGGTCCACGGACTTCGTTCCTCTCAGCGGCGAGCTCAGCAGCGAGTCCAAACATGACAGTTGCGGCGACAGCAGCGAGAAGAGGGTCAGCGCCGTACGCAGCAACCATGGCGCTGACTGTTGTGCCAAGCGTGCACCCAGTGCCTGTGACTTCACCAAGATAGGGATGTCCATTGTTGATGGCTATAGTACGAGTTCCGTCACTTACAAGGTCGGTGGCGCCTGTGAGTACGACGACGGTGTGCCGGTGCAGGGCGATGGAGCGTACAAGGGATGCCTTTTGGGGAAAAGTGAGGGAAGAGGTTGAGTCGACACCCCGTTGTGTAATTGTGGCGCCTGCTACAGTCTGAATCTCGCCCTCGTTGCCCTTGATGACGGTAAAATGCCCAGCATCGAGAAGAGTCTTGACAGCATTGCGACGAACGGTGGTAGCACCAGCGCTGAAAACATGAGTAAAGTTGATTAATTGATGGGGTTTTGGAGGCTTACCCGACAGGATCAAGGACTATAGGTCTGTCAGCTTCATTATAGGCCTTGATGGCTTGGAGATAGTTCTTAAGTCCATCGGGAGTGACGGTGCCCATATTGACCACAAGAGAACCTCCAAGTTTGGCAAGATCAGCAGCTTCTTCCGCGTAGTTGGCCATGATGGGGCTTGCCCCAACACAAAGAGCCACATTGGCGGCAAAGTTTTGAACGACCTGGATTTGTAGCATGAGAATTTAACATGGCCATCACATGAACCGAGCCGTACTCACCAAGTTGGTCATGTTATGAGAAAGGGGCGTCTTGTCGGCTACGGCCCTGATAACTTCGGGGATTTTGGCGACGATGACTTTACCGAGGAGATCACGGGCAACGGTAGCTGGCTCGGGA
The DNA here is from genome assembly GCA_013183765.1 of Fusarium xylarioides. Classification (NCBI taxonomy): domain Eukaryota; kingdom Fungi; phylum Ascomycota; class Sordariomycetes; order Hypocreales; family Nectriaceae; genus Fusarium; species Fusarium xylarioides. The sequence goes on along the minus strand of SRZU01000131.1, from coordinate 32,416 downwards.
GCGGCGATGAGAGCACTCACCACAGCAACACCATCGAGAGACTTGGAGGGGGATCCGGATGCAGCGAGAACAGGCGCAGTGTTGCTGGCGTTGATACCGCCTATACAAACGGTAGGGACGGAGCCATAACCAGCATCATGTAGAGCTGAGAGGATATCGCGGACTCCTGAGGGACCGATGATAGATTTTGTGTCCTTTTTGCTGATGGTATGTCAGGGGCTGATGTGAGTCACACATAGTGCTTGCATATCACTCACGTCTGAGTTGAGTAGACAGTTCCGATACCGAGGTAGTCAGCACCGGCTTCGCAAGCCTTGAGGGCTTCTTCTTTTGAACTTGCGGTTACGCCAATGATTTTGTTGGGGCCAAGAAGATTTCTTGCTTCTTCATATGCTGTACCAAATGATCAGATCATATCTTGATGGGTACCTAGGCAGTAAGAAATATCAACATAACATACCCATATCATCCTGTCCAATATGCACACCCTCACAGTCTATCTCAGCGGCAATGTCCACACGATCATTGATGAGAAGGGGGACATTGTAACGACGGGCAATGGCGTGTAGCTTCTTGGCTGTGTCTACAGCGACTGGGCGCTCACTGTGCTTGTCTCGATATTGAAGGATGGTGACACCGCCTCGCAAAGAAGCCTCAACTACTTGTTCAAGGCTGCGATCGCCAAGAATCTCTGGTGTTGAGTCTGTGACCAGGTATAGGCCGTAGTTGACTGTGGGCTTGGCCATGGTTGATGGTGATGAAATCAGGTGGACGGCTTTGGCGGGGTCAGTGTATGGTAATTGATGATATAGTTGGGGGTGGAGCCTTGCATTTAATTAATTAACTCTTTGCTACTTGCCAATTAGAGTTGTGTTTTTTTGCGAAAAGAAAAGATACTTGGAAGGGGAAGGGTGGAGTGAGCGATATTGTAAGTGATGAGGTAAAAGGGTGGTGAGGTGATTGAATGAGTTCCATACAATGACATAGGGTAGGGCAATGAATTGTATAACTATGAGCTCAAGACTTGGCAGCACCCTCACTCCGTTTGTGATTAGTACCTTGGTACCTACGTTACTACCTACCTATGTAAGTTAAGGAATTGATGAGGTGACAAAACTACCAGAGTTGGTATTTTCTTGAATTCTTCCAATGGCCCTGAGCTTGTCCAATAACCGACTAAAACAATGCAAAGACATTACTTTTATTGCTGGGAAGGCAATTGTGTCAACTACCTTACCTTATCCAACCAATGGATCCCTCCAATGATCGATCACCCTAGAACCTCGAGATATCTCGACCAAAAATCCATGTGACCAACCAGTAAAACGGAATCATGAGCTTATTCTTCAGACTCATGCTCTTGGTCAAATACGCCGTCCGCCACAGGATCCACGCCGCTCGTCCTTTGAGCTCATCAGTACCCTTCTGATGAATAGCCCTCCAACCTCCGAGATACGCCATTGTACCCCAGTTACGGAAATGAAAGGGAGCAGTTGGAGGCCCCTGAGAAGACGTCCCAGCGTTGAATCTCTTGCCGAGATATGTAGCCTGTTGACTTGCTACTTGTGCAGTGGCAGGAAGTGATTCGCCTTGGATATTGGCGCAGTCACCAATTGCGTAGACGTCCGGGAGTGTCTTTGTGATCTGTTTGCCATTGGAGTCTTGGGCTTCGACCTGGACTCGAAGGTGAGAATCAACAGCGAAGCCGCCTGTTTTGCAGTTCTTTGCGATCTTTCCCATGCCCTCCACCTCTCGTCCAACCAACTTGCCTACCAGAGGGTTCTGCATGAGACCCGTGCTCCAGACGACAACGCCTGCTGCGACTTCTTCAGGCTCCTCCTTGATACGCATCAGGAGAACATCATCGTCTCGTCGAATGCCCTCGAGGTGATGCTCGGTCTTGACTTTGATGCCTGCACGGCTGAAGATGTTTGTGGCGTATGCGGCCAGGTTGCGATCAAACATAGGGAGAACCTTTGGTGCAATGTCGTAGATGGTGATGGCAACGTGAGGCATTAGTTCGGGATATAGCTTGGCCAAGTCTTCGTGTATAAGATCGTGAAGCTCAGCCGCGTATTCGATACCTGTAGGGCCGCCACCTACAACAGCAAAATGAAGCAATCGCTTCCTCTGAGCCGCGCTTGTACTAGGTAGAGAAGCCTGCTCGAACTTCTGCAGCACTTTCAGACGTACTGTTCGAGCATCTGTAGCATCTCTCAGAAAACATGCATGCTCCTTGACACCCTCCACACCAAAAGTCTGACTGTAGCACCCGACAGCCACCACAAGCTTATCATACGGGACCTGGAACTCGAGGCCCTTCAACAGATCCTTGCCCGAGCGAGCCGTGACTCCATCACGCTGGTTAGCTTCAACGGTGATGGTCTTGTTGGTAAAGTCAATATCAGAAGCCCAAGCCTGGTGGAACTCTGTAAGACCGAGTTTACGACAGGGCTCAACAGCAGCACGGAACTCGAGAGTGCCAACGGCGGTTGAGGCGATAAGGGGAGTGAAGACGAAATGAGAGCGAGGAGAGATGAGAATCCGAGAGGCTTGAGAGGGAGATATTGCCTTTGCCAGAGCGTATCCAGCCCAACCCGAGCCTAGAACGACGATGCGCTCTTTCGGTCCTGAGAGAAAGCTCATGTTAGTTACGGTGGTGACAGAAGATGAAGTGCTCTGAGGCCAGTCAAGTGTCTTAAGGCGCAGAGACAAAAGCACAAGCCAATTGACCCCCATAACAAGTTACTGCACTCACCTTCTCGAGTCACCGTACTGGCCAGTCTCTTGCAAGTGACTCTTCCCAACTTCACCAACAAACGCCGTTCTGTCCCCCTACGCCCCAGACCAAGTCCGATCATGGCGTATCTCCTAATTTCGCGTGACTAGAAAACCCGTAATGCCACGGAAACGCTAGCCAATGAGTCCTTGATGATGCAGATTTGTAAACAGTATAAAGAACAGAATATCTAGACCGTGGGTTTGCGGTACCGCAAGTCTCGCCGTGTAAGTGGGTGTTTTGGCAGGGTCGTTTCTCTAGCTGCCTCCACTAGGAGAAGAAGAACCGAGATAGATTGATGATGAGGGAGTATTCAACAGACGTTGACTGTGATTTACTGAATGTTATTATAAAAGCCGTAACTAAGCGGGAGTTGGTGCTATTTAAGTAGCTACTTAGACTATCTATATCAATCCATCGTCACTATCCTCAGCTACATACGTACCTAGTGTTTTACTCGATGTCATAGCTGCTACAAGTAAGCCTGGTTTGTACCTGATACCCTTTCCGGGCAATCTTCCATGGGGGGGTTCCCTGTAGTCGGTACTTGCGCTTGGGACCCCCGGTCCTCCCGGTGAGCACTCCGCCAACGATAATTCACCGGAGCCGTCCCTTACATCTTCTTACTCACCTTGAAAGTTTTCCGCTCACGAGCTTGGACTCACGGTCGCGGACTGATCCGTGTCTCCGGAATCTGTGATATCCAAGACCCGGCTGTCCGATACCATAGAAATTTCTTCTACCAGCTGACTCACATGCCCATGCTATACAGCACGCTCCGAATATACTGTATCCCTACCTGTACGAGTTATACATACTCTCACATGTCACACATAGCATTTCAGCCTTATGGTAACTTAATGCTAACAAATAAAGCTTCTCCATTTTACATACATAGTAAATCCTCTAATACCCCATGCTGGTGTAAACTTTCTACGTCGTGGCATGCTTATTCCCAGCTCCTCAAAGGCCAACTCTAGTCCTCCCCCCCCGCCTCATGCTGTTAATTATTTCTCTCCTTTTGTCTATTGTAACATGGCATCCAAACTCTCTCCTAACACTCCCTCAATCTTGAGTATCCATCGGTGTGTCTCCTGTTCAACTACCTCGTCATCGTCCTCCTGCAACTCGCTAATGCGAGGCAGCATCTCGTGCAGCATAGACAGCCACTCTTCGCCAAGACGATCTGTCAGTGCCTGCTCACACTTGACCGCGGCAAGTCTCACTACCGCAGACTCGGATCGCAGGTGCTTCAGGAGGGCAGAGTTGAGCTCCTTCTGGTGAGCCTGTGAATCTGCCGCCGAGGCCAGCTCCACTGTTGTTGGGATGAGCTCTTCCGTCACCTCCACCGTACCAGCATGTGAGAACTGCTCCATCAGGACCGGTCCAACGGCGCTAAAGTGGGCCGGAGCCTGCCAGAAGTCATCCTGGTCGTGCTCGAAGCAGTTGGCCAGGGTCCGTAGTACCCTTGACCAGAGTTGTCTCTCTTCTGGGCTCTTCAGATCCACCGACTTCAAGATCCTAACTGCATCCTCGACAATGTATGTAGCGTAGTTGGTGACGATCGATTTAAGAGTGCCAAAGAATGCCTCAAGGAATCCATAGACACTGTATTGACGTAGCGAGCGTCCCACTCGGTCGCTCTTCGACAATCCGGAGCTTGACCACTCCATGAGCTGAACAAAGACAGGTCGGAATGCCGCATCGTTGAGCTTGTAGATCATCTTCAACGCTTTGTCGTTGGTGCTGGCGTCAAGAGCACTGAGCCTCAAGAGATCTTGCTCACCAATCTCACCCTTAGCACGCTCCTGTCGTCGCAGATCAAAGACCATTGTGAGAATGCTCGATAGTAGAGTGGCATTCTTGGAAATGCCAGACTTAGAGTGCTTGTCAATGGCCAAGCCGAGAACATCAAGATATTCAGCAACAGCCTGTAAAAGTTAGCAACTTTCATACACATAGTGATTATCAAACTTACAGAAAAGCCGGCACTTCTGGCACTATCCCAGTTTCGGTCCAGAGCCGAGAAGATCTCCTTCGCCTCAAGTTGCTTAGCCAAGAAGTGAAGACAATCGACACGGCTTTCCTTCGTATCATCATCCAATTCGATCTCGGCCGATCTGTTGGAGACTTCCAGAATGCGATCAACATATGTTGAAAGCATGTAGGGAAGGTGCTGAGCCAGAGCGCTGATGAACCCGTAACAAGCAACATGAAGTTCCTCATCGCGAGCATCCCCCCTCAAGCTTTCGGCCAGGTACTCGACAGCCTGCGGGATTGCGCTCGGCAGAACGGGTACGATGGCGTCTTGCAGAACATCCACGAGCGAGGTAAGGCACAAGAGAGCCATAACTCGGAGCCGCTCCTCAGACTGCCCCAAGCAGTGCTCGCCAGCAATTGTTGTAGCTGCTGCCACAACAGCCTCAATATCCTTCTTTCCATACTTTTCGGCAATCTTGTCAACGCATGTGACAGCGGTGTGCTTGTATCGCATATCGGTCGACTCTCTGATACCGGCCGTAAGCTGCGGAAGGAAAGCAAGCAAGACAGTTCTTGATGCTGGTTCGGTGTTGCTCTCCTGTTCCACCCGAACCTCAAGAGCTCGTAGGACCTTTTGCCGCAGTCCCATGTCAGGTCTATCGAGCAGGTTCTCAACAGCCTTGATAAACTCTCCAATAGACAATAAATTGAGATGATTGGAGAGAGCCTGTCCGCAGCGGCCATGGAGAGTTTTATTCGACTTGACCGTATCCGCTAAAACAAGGATGTTTTCAAGAAGTGTGGCATAGAGCTCCCTCAATCTCCATGCCTCCATATCATCCTTCTCCATCAAGCCTCCGATCTGCGCTCTGAGTTTCTTGTTAGCTATGAAGCTAGGGAAGGCCGATAGTTGTCGGAGGGCAATAGCTTCGACATCCTTGTTTTTGTCTTCAGTCTCGTCAGTGACACCAAGGAGGACGAGAGAGATGCCAGGCTTTGCCTTGAACAGGTCAGCAATAAGGTCGAGCTGCTTGACGAGCGATTCGAGTTGTGTTGGGATGCTGAAGTGATTCAATAACTCAATAATAAATTGCAGCAGAGCGTCACTCGCACCGTATCGATCAACCAGCATACTGATAAGAGCGTGGAGGAAGTCTTGTGGGCCGAGAGTTTCGACGAGGGCAACAAACAGCCCCTGTCGTCGATGAGCGGGGATGTGCTCGTATGCCGTTGTGAAGCTGACAAGAATATCAGAGGCACCAGCGATGGGGCTCTTCTGCCCCTGACGCAGAGAGTCGATTAGTGGAGGAATAACTTCCTTGATAGTCTGAGACACAACATGGGCAGAGTAGTCGTCGCTTTGGCGAAGTACCGAGGTACCCATGAAGGTGAAGATGGGCATGACACTATGCAGGACCAAGTTCGGCGCGGTCGTGGCCAGACTGGCAATCAGGAGAAGCGCAGCATTCTGAACAACGGGACTCGAAGATCTTTGGATGCAGTTCACAAGCAAATCTCCGTACCCACCGGAGCTGTCAATCGTGAGCTTCTTATTCGCCTTATAAGCTGGCATCATGGCCAAGAGACTTCGAAGGATGAGGTTCTGTAGGTAGCCCAGCTCAGATCCGACCACTGTTCTAAAGTGCTGGAGCTCAGAGAGGGCAGTAAACAAGCCATCCAAGAGCTCGGGATGCTCAACTGGGTCCGAGTTCTCAACTAGCTGCAGGACGAATGTGACCTTTCGCAGCGACTGGCTGAGTTCGGGAGTAACCTGAGTGATGAGACCACGGTCAGCTCCAGAAGAGCTAGTTCGGCGGCGCTTGTTGGGTGGAGGCTCGGTGACCATCTTCGTTCCAGTCTGTATCGACTGAAGGAAGTCATGAAGGATATCGGTGGTGAGTCGCACGTTCCTCAAAAAGTCTGCCGCTTCTGCAGAAACAACTGATTTGCTGTCAGTTGAGGCTGCTGATTCCTGGGAGATCTCCAGCAACTGATCGGCAGCCGTTGACTTGACATTGGGCTTCATGGAAGACCACATCTTCTTCATGCGAGTGAAAGTTGCACGAATAAGATCAGCCTTTTCTCTTTGGTCTGGATCTCTGAGAAACTCCAGGAAGAACTCTAGGCCTGCGACGTCGTTTGGCACCACAACATCAACAAAACAGTTGTCCATATCTGACTTTTCTAGACGTTCTGCGCTGCAGAGCTTAGCTGCCTCATCCTCACTTAGACTTGCCCACCATTGCAAAACAGGGAGCAGAAGTTGCGTTCTTGTCGTGGTGCTGACGCCTCGGACTTCGTTGACGGTCTTCAGCAACCTACTCTTTACCAGAATCAATGGTGTGTTGACGATGTGTGAGGCCAGAAACTGAAGGAATGATAGTCTTCCAGGCTGGGACAAATGGTCCTTCTTATCCAATGCAGGGTTTGGCTTGGACTGGTATTTGCCTTGCTCAATTGCGGTACGAAGGACGGCAGTGATATGTTCAGGGTCCATGACACACTCCTCAACGGTAGGAAGAATCTGAAGATGCAGAACCTTGGCGACAACATCAGATGGCAGTGACATTATTTCTCTGGACTTTCCGTAGAGGCTCTGTTGACCCCAGAGGTCGAGTCCCGTAGAAGGAACTGGAGGAGTGTATAGACCAGTAAGGACAGTGATAAGATCGGCCGCGGCTTGACGGACGCGCTTCGAAGGATCGCTGAGTGCTGAGATACAGTAGGGAAGAAGAGCCTGGAGATCGGCTTTTCCGGCATCACCAACTTTTAACCGTTTCTTGGTCATGTCCAGAGCTGCAACACGAGCTAGGGCTGGGTAGGGACCGCTCCAGATGCGAATGAAGAAACTGAAGTACGTGCAGTCCTTGAAAGCGGTCTGTCGGTGAAGTTTGGGGTTGAGATCGAATTCGGAAAGCAGGCCCTCATTTTGCGAGCTATTAGAAACAACGGAAAAGAAAATATGACTGAATTCGTCAAAGATCTCGCCGGGTTGAGGCACGAGACAAGGAGAGAGCGATTCGGACCGGCTGGAAAGTTCCTTGAGCAACGAAGCCAGATCCTGGGGTACATTCTTTTCATTATTGCCTTTGCCCATCTCTGTATCGTCTTTGGTCGAGTCGGGGAGTCGTCGAGAGCGGAATGAAAGGTCGAGCTTCATCTCAAGCTCCTCAATATCGAACTTGACTTCTTCAATAACCGACTGGATAGTGTCGCCAGATTTGCCAGCACTTTGAGACAAAGCAATCAGTGCTGAACCGAGTTCCCGCCGAAGTGCGCCGTCCTCGTCATTATCATCGCTAAGTCGATGCGCAGTCAAGATAAGAGACTTGAAAATTACAGCGATTTGTTTGTCCTTGAGGACCGAGCTGCTGAGAATAGTGATAATAGTCGCCAAACCTCGAGCGTCGCCCTTTTTGGTAAGTCTCTCTATCAATGCAAGACAGAGACCATTTGCTAATTTGTCCACCCGCCGCTCTTGGCCGATCTCTACAAGTAGCTTTCCAATATCTGTAACCTTCATAAGCGCTTTTGTGGTCTTGCTGCTCATTTGCTTCGCAGAACGGTATTGCGCCAAGATAGCCAGACAAACAAGAGCAGGCCGCACTGTGTCGTTAGTCCAGCCATAAACCGTCTGGTCCATGAATGCGGTGACAGCGTTATCCTCGAGGTTGCCCTTGGCGACGAACACTGCGATAGCCATGTATGAAGCAATCTGAATACTAGGGACTTTCTTCATGACCAAGGATTCAGCAAAGATAGGTCCCAGTCGATGAAGCAAAGCCTGGTCATTCTCGCTCTGAACTGCAGCTCGGCCTGATCTCGTCTTGTCTAGGATACCACTGACGGCCTCTGTCATGATGCCGGCCCAGAATGAGACCAAGGCAGGATAGTTGTACTGCATCCGACATGATTCGAGGGTGTACTCGGATATGAGAGTCAAAAATGAAGGGTGCTGAATAGCCTCGCGGACCAAGACATGTCGGGGAGGCGATGTGACGGAGCGAATGTAAGGGTCGAGGGAGCGGAAATCGTGAGGGACCTTGCTCGGCAGAATCGAAAGGAGGGTAGCGAAGGCTGGTATGGAATGGTAAGGCAGGAAAGTGAGCAACAGGGCTTGTGTGTTTTCCTCATGAATTCTTCGCAGTGTTAGTTTGCTTTCCCGCCCCAATCGCAGAATACATGACATGACCTTACCTGAATCTTCGAATGAGCCACTCAATAGACTTTATCGCAGGCATCAGCCTAAGGCGACTGCCCGCGAGGCGCAGGAAGGCTTCAACCCGGCGGTCCAGTTCCTCATTCTCAGAAGCTGTGAGCTGGGTACGATCTTGGTTCTGACTCTCCTCGCTGAAGATGGTAGACTGGAAGGGCACGAATCGAGCATCGAGTTGACAGAGCTCCTCAAAGCCCTGGAAGCAGGTTGTATAAAGAGTTTGGTAGCTCTGAGTAGCAGCGACTCGAGGTTCCCATATCAACGACTTGGAATGGGCAGCCTTTTGCGCCTTAACGTTGAGAGTGGACTTCGAATTGGCAGCCACCTGCGCCAATTGAGCAGCGAGAGCAGTCGCCATGATTTAGAGGGCTGCGACTCAGGCTCTGGGCGGTAGATGGCGTAAGGATGTCGATGAGATGGTCACTGGCAGCATTAGAGTGCAGCAGGTTTGAAAATATTTTGGCGACTACAAAAAGAACTTTGTTATCGATAAGAGAGGCATGGGTTCCACAGCCACCCCACATACTAACTACCTTACCTTAGTACATACCTCATACTTCAGGACGTGAAGACAAGCGAGGAATATTCCTATCTGGACCTTAAGGTTCTCTGGGTAAGGTACATATGCGAGATACGACTTGCAAATACGATTATTATCATTATCGCTACTTTCTTGAGATGACCAATATACTGACTCTCGGCGGAGTTGGTCCCATAGCTACCTGTACTAAAGTTGGAGCCATATCCTTCTGGTCTCCGCTATCCAACTGGCTGTATTGACTACTAGGTACGTTAGAAGAATATTGACTCGACAATGGGCTCTTCTCCTATATGCCTCAGGGACAGGAAACCCTCCGAGATTAAAAATCGTGGTGCCAAAATAAACTGGTCTAAACGCCCACTAAGTTATACTGAACTTACCCAAATATTTTATTACTCAGATACGAGGTCCTAAGTGCTTCTGCTTCCCTTTGACATAATATCAGCTTCTATACCGTAGATACTTATAAATTATCGAGTGTCTAAAAGTCGCCAAATGGTTCTGATTGAGCCTTTACAGCATCTCGTTGGACTATCTTGTAATAGTTGTCCAGTTCACTGCTTATGGGGCACAACTAGTTAAGACCTGAAGTTGGGAGGAAGTGAATCATTTCCTGTTCAAGAAATAATCAAGAGGTAATAAATGATGCTTTGAAATATATCTATTCCGCTCGCTGAGACTCCCAAACCTTGTTCATATGTAGATAGAAAGGAAAGATAACGTATGTCTCAGTTGAATGTGAATTGTTTGACTTAAAAAAAATACTATGTTATTGGCTCGGACCCCCCACAATGCGCAGAGGAGCACATGAGAAACAGGTGGGACAATGCCCGTTGGAAACGAACATTTAAGCCGCAGGTTTCTGGTGACTTGCTAAACTATTTAACCGCACAATTGAGGCTGTTAGGGTCGCAAGTCTCCCTATCTGATAGAGCTTAAATCTGACGTTTTCCGTGACGACGAGAGCTTTAACGAAGTCAAAACACTTTTCCCACGTCCCAATATGGCTGTAAGCAACGCTCAACAGTCAACACTAAAAAGAAAAAGCTCACACGTCACAGTCGACAGTTCCTCAAGTCGTTCTCTTCGGAGACTCTTTGTTCCAACAATGCTCAGATATACAAGACGGTTTCTCTTTTCAAGCTGCTCTCCAGTCTGGTGAGAATACAACACAAGTGACCGCATAGGAAACGGCCTGACTTGCTGCAGATTTCATTCGACGTTTGGATATCGTGAACCGAGGATACTCGGGCTTCAACACCGACATCGCTCTGAGATATCTTCCTGAAATCTTCCCGGAGCGTACAGCCTCATCCCCTAAGATGGACTATCTAGTACGGTACCGCCATATAAAGCGGAGAATGTGTAGCTAAAAATGAACAGATTCTCCTGTTTGGCGCAAATGATGCTGTGCTTCCTGGTGCTATCACCAAGCAGCATGTTCCTATAGATCAGTACAAGGAAAACCTCACCAAGATCATCAACCACCCGCGCATCGCTGCCCACAAGCCCCAGATTCTGCTGGTGACGCCTCCTCCCCTGGATGAGATCAAGACGACCCCTCGATCCATCGAGAATGGCCACCAAGGAGCAGTTCGCAAGGCGGTTATTAGCGCTGCCTACTCCGAGGTGGCTCGTGAGGTCGCGCGAGAAAATCCTGGGGTTATTCTGGTCGACCTCTGGAAGGCCCAGATGGACAAGGCCATCTCCCTTACTCCTGACGATTACTCCCCTGGTGGACCATGGCTAGGCGACCCCGAGAACGGTAAGCAGGGTGGCCTGGATACTCTCCTTCACGACGGGCTCCATATGAGCGGATCTGGTTATCATGTATTCTATGAGAGCCTTAAGCCATTTATCGGTAAGGAATGGCACGGCCTCGCGGACGATGATCGCAAGGGATTTGTGATCCCAGATTGGCGAGAACTGCTGGAGCTCAAGCCCAGTCTGAACACTGGCGATTAGATGGGATGCAGATTATTAGGACATTCGACATTGGAGGCACTGATTGAGTACAAAATGACAAGATATACCCGTTGTGCAGAGTTTCTTGTGTCTTTGACCTAATGTTCCAGCGATGAGGTGTGAGCGTGGCTCGAGGTAGTTATGCCAAGACAATTTCACCCCACTACCTTGGGTAGTGCCAAGTAAGGTGAGGTAGGTACAGAAGTGTAACCCCTCTCTAGCCCCTCTGTCCCAGGAAACGGGATGCATAAGGTACATCCGTGCTGCATTCCAGAGGACACTTTGTGTGAAATGTGAGAATCCTGACTGTGGTCATTCAACAAATTGGTACATGCTATGTTATTCGAATGGGCATAACCTAAGGTACCTTATCTACCTAGGTACCTCAGATGAATGGAATAGGTAGTTGCAAGGAACCAAATCAAGGGATATTAGAAAGCCTGGGATCTTTTATCATAAATGACAAAGACTCCTAGTTGTAGTATAATCTAGTTGACTAGGTCAGTAGACATCTAGGTAAGTAAGTTACTAATATTTTTGGCACCTTGGTTCAGGGCCAGAAGTTCTCCAGCTGTTGCTCCCTGATGAAGCTAGTATGGATTGCATGCCTAGGTACCTTAGGTAGGTGACGACAGTTCGAGGCACTGGAACCTTCAATCATATTCCCTTTAGTGGCTAGCCCCCCCCCTGACGTTTAATGCTTACAGTGGGTTACTTCAACACGCCACAAGCACTAGACGAACCGCCACGTTAGCGCGCCAGCCTTTGTCTCAACTACCTCCATACCTACGTACTTGGGCCTCAAGTTGCTCCCGTCCGTTTCTTGAATTCAATCCACACCTGTGCCATCTCAACATCATTTCGGACTTCACCCTTTGATAATTCTCCTGTTTCCAACTCCTGACGTACCTCTACGACCTCGAACACGCCTCCAAGATTCCCCTCAAACTTACGAACACACGAAATCGACCGTAACGCCTCCGCAAAAGCCATCCACGATCCCAGCTGCTTTCAACTTCTTGCCCGCTTTACACCATTCATTTACATCCAACTCTGACCCCTATCGTTCATATCAGGACCGGCCTACGTCAAATCTGGTCAATTTCTCTACTTTCCATCTCCCATCAACTGTGACGCCTATATTCTTAGCCCTCTCCAAATACATTTAGCTTCTTCCATCAGTAGTTTGCCTCACAACACTCGCCAATAAACGAGCACGCCTTGCCGATCGTCACGTCTACAACTATCACGATTCTAAGTCGCACTCTCGACCTGGCACCTTTTCAATCGATCTTTAAATACCAAACAACGCCAGTCTACTTACCAGCCGCTCTATTTGAGGCCACTCCTCACGACGACCAGGCGATTCCCGAGATCGCACTCTGCTTGTCGAGGGCCCTGTGGTCTACACTAGGCGATGCGGCGGGGAGGGAGGACCTCGTGAACTAAATCTTAACCGGGGATCGAGGTCGGAAGTACCAATTGTTTTTATTGTCGAAAAAGTTGTGCTGGATCAAAGCTCATGCTGTACGATTGAAGCCATTGTCTGTTTTGCCCTTCTCGACTAGCGCCTCCAAATCGCCCCCGTCTCTCAATTTCCCTCTTCCTATCCTTGTTAGTCGAGCCACCAGCCCTCGATCTGCAGTCAATTGGCGTTCTCTACACCTAGAATTGGAGTCTTGTTGTTTAATCAGACCTGACATGGGGATGGATCCCAGATTTCCAGTCTCTCGCGAAGATCTGTACAGTCTGCAGATGGAAGTGAAGCAAGTACAATATACTCAGAGCAATCATGCTGAACGCCTTCTTCGATTGGAAAAGAAACAGGCGGATGATGCCGCATTGAAGTCTGTCTGGAACTCTCCCTTTCCAGGTGTCTTGAGTGGCACACCTCAAACAGGTGAGTTCTCAGCCTGTTGACATTTTGATCATTCCCTTACAAATTTTAGGACCTGTTTCCATTCCACACAATGACATGTTTGATGACTTGGATGAGCAGGGTGAGGAGCTTCTAGGATCTCTTCATCTCGGACCAGCAGAGGAAGAACCGGTTCGCCGAGGCGCTGCTTCGCGGGCTAATAGTGTTCGATTCGACGAAAGCGCCCTGCACGGATCCAGTTGGGGAGGCCCAGGTAATCGTCACTCTGGAGATTTTGGCCCTGTTCGTCCTGGAAGTGGCCTTATGATGGAGCGCTCATTATCTCACAAGTCGGATGGACGACACAGTTCTGCTGGACATTCAGTTCACTCTCACCACTCCGTTGCTTCTGGTCGGGCTAGCAGCTTAGGCCTTGATAACAACTTTGCTGTTGGCGACGACGACGATGATTCGTTCGACATTCCTGGCCCCCCTGCGGCGTTTTATGTCCTCGGGACAGTCCCTTCGATCGTTCGATGTTGGTTAACCCCTAACTTTGGCCACTCAACACTCCTCTACGCCGACGTTTGCAGTGGCTCGCAAAAGTCCACCGTTGAGTATTCTCTCCTCAGAGAGTTGGACCTTTTAGATCAGATCCATCGCGAGGTTGACGGTGCATATCGCGTTAGGTTGAATGTCTACTTTGCAGAGGCTGTGGTAACACATCATGGCAGTCGCTCTAGTAGTCCTCATGGGCCTGTCCCTTCAATCACTGTCTTTTTCGAGGTCCTTGGAGTGACAGAGCAGCCTATCCAGGCTGTAGATCGCAAAGCCATTCGAATCTACTTGGGCAGCGATGCTCTCAGAGCCCATTCCGCAGATATTCTATTTTCCCAGAATACTATGACACTTCGTGGCGACGAGCGAGAGCGACTTCAGGTCCCTTTTGTCCGACCAGAGGATGAAAACGTGTTTCGGAATATCTGTACAACCAACATGGTCCCAGAGAAGCCCAAGTTGAATGCAAATGCTGCTCCCTTCGTCTCTGGGGATTTCAGCCAGGAAAGTATCCCTGACACGGAGGCTCCTCAGCAGGATTATGAGTCTCGAAGCGAAATGTCGCCGATGGCAACTGACGCGGTTCTCAATAAGCGACCCGGTTCCAGAGGCAGTGTGTCCGGTGCGGAGAGTGAGAGAAGGTCTCGTGGACTCACCAACGGAGACCGACTAGGTCCTAAGGAGCGTGCTGCTGAGCATTCTGCTCCCGAGGGCTCCAGGCGAGAACCCCTTTCAGGGATTTGGGGATCATGGCGCCATGGATCAGGGAATGGAGTGGACGGCCCGCACAGAGATGGTTCATTGAGTGGATATCAACCTGCCGGTCGAGGCCGCAACATGAAAGTTCTGAAGCCCCAGAAGTCGGCCTCGAGGACAGTTTCTTCTTATGATGCCTCTTCGTCCAAAGGTCCGGGAGATGGTCGACGCAAGAGTCAAGTCAGCGTTGGGGAGAACGGTAGCACTCCTGCCAATAGATGGGAGGCTAAGCGTGCGGTGAGTATGAGCAGCGAACACAAAACACAATCGCAGTCACAGTCGCTTCCACCTCCAAGTCGTGATGGTCGCAGCGCCAACGCCAACGCCAATAGCAACAATTCCCTGCCTAGGTCTGCCAACCCTGTCGGAGTTGCTTCAGCATTCTCATGGATGACACCAACATCCAAAGCCAAAACAACCGCGGGCTCAGAGTAATGTGTTTGGATGGCTTGCCAGTAGCCATTCCTTTCTTTATCAGCCGTGTAGACTTTCAGGTCCCTTGAGGCTCATTCTCTAGTCTATGGAGGCCATAAATGGGCGGACTCGAAGAAATGCAGAATCGCAATGACCCGGTCATTCGGGTATCTTAGATAGGATTGATAAAGACGATTGCGACTCGATGTAACAAAACGAAACAAGAAAACAATAGAGGCAAAGGCGATTTGATGCTTTGCCAGAAAAGAAAAGAAGAGAAATTGAGAGCAATGATGTTTGTACTATGCAAATGTATGTCTAATCTATCATTAAATAAGTATGTCACTACGCCTAGATCTTGGATCCAGGAGGCAAGGCTTGCCAAACCTTTCTGGTGTCTGCAATTGACTCCCTGACAACACCAATCAATCCCTTGAAAGCAGGATGTTGCGAATCTCCCACACATTCATACATCCAGCTCTCGCTCGACGTGACCGTGATTCCGGGCTCGGCACGCAATCGATCGAGGGCAATGTCGACTTCGCGAGGATTACAGCTTGATACTCCATCAGCAATGACATATACCTTATGCCCTGCGTCGCGCAAATCGAGCGCTGTCTGGGTAATGCAGATATGAGACTCAATGCCGACAAGAGCGATTTCGGAGCCCTGAGGTAGATCGACGGTGATGGAGGGAATGGACATGGAGAAACGGGTCTTGTCGTGTGGTGACGAGGGGAGGAGCTGCGCCAGAGCTGAAACTGTGGGACCAAGCTTGGCTGAGGTTTGGGTCGTGGTTATGACGGGAACGGAGAGAGTGTTTGCGAATTTGAGGAGCTTTTGGGTGGTGAGGACGCTGAGGTTGATTAGCTGAGTGGCGTCAAATGAACTGGGGCTGCCATACATGCTATCGAATTCGTGAATGACATGGCGAAACTTTTCTTGAATATCGCAAACGCTATACCACTCTTGATTAAGTGTTTCTGTCAGAGCGAAAGTAATGATATACATACAAGATCCTTGGGTTCTCTGACCGCCGCAAGTCAGCATCTCTGTTCCTTGTTTGTGGCCCATATCAGATCATAGTACTAGGTAAGAAGATACTTACTGAACCGCAGCTCGTTTTGCGCTGGTGAAGACATGGCGCGAATCTGGTGTAACGTAGAGCCAGGAGCAGGACGAGACACGGCAGTGCCTGGTAGAGATGTGGTAGCCAATCTCGATGTTGCTGAATTACTGATACTTGCTGCCGCAGCCCGCGAACCTATTGCCAACCGAGATAACCCACGTCGAGAAATGACAGTCGAGAGAACTTGCATAACGAGATCGTAGGGCTAAGATCGAGGGAGGACTCATCAAACCAAGAAAATGAATGGCATAGAGCAACGTACAGATTAAGTAAGTCCCAGTCTATGGTCAAGGTCTCAATTCCAAGAAAAATAAAACAAAATCGGGATCTGAGACATTTGGAGGTGGTTGAGTTCGAAGAGGTGACTGAGGTGAGGGACGGGATAGAAGTTAGCCGCAGCGCGGGGGAACGGCAGTGGAAAAAGTGGGGGTGATCGACGAGCTGTTGTTGCATTAGGTTAATTAGCATCGAGTCTGACCCGCTGAACCCTAAGTGCCTACCTACTACCTAGTAGGTTAGTAGGTATAAGGTAGCCTTAAGACAGTGACCTCAGGTCCCAAATACCATGGAGGTTCACTGACGATAATGTCGATTATCTCTTATCAGATCCATTGCATTCACAGTTTGGTGCTGAGCAAGAAATGACTTGTCTGAATGATCGAGTCAAGCAACTAAATGTCTCTAAAGTGAAGTAATAGTCCACAACCTAGTCTAAACAATGCTTGCACCTGTTCTATAGAGAATTATCACTACATCAGATTATGTACTCCCCAAACGCCAGTATATGCAACCATCTATCGCCAACCACTACCTTCCCCCAACCTATTCAGAGAAACCATCTTTCTCCTAGGCGTTGACTTCAGCAAACCATGTTCGCAAGAGACCAGCCAGGGCGCTTGGCAGCTCTTCAAGATGATGAACGATTAGGTAGTACTGGAATGGGAACGTGTCCAAATATCTTTCGATGACGACTTTGCTTTCTCCGCCGTCCCGAACAAACTTGGCTTCCTTCAGCTCAAGTACGCTGTCGCCCTTCTTCTTGCCCGTATCATCCATGATGATAAACACAATCATGATGCGCTCCTCCATCGCTTCCCGCAGCATTCGTCGGATGCCCTCGTGGGCTGATGAAGGCGTGAGGCCATCAGAGAGAATCAGTGCCAATTGCCAGAGATCCGAGTTGCCGCTGCCCTGTTGTCGTGCAAGCCTGAACGTTTCGATGGTACGTTGGATGAGAAGTGCA
Source organism: Fusarium xylarioides (assembly GCA_013183765.1). NCBI lineage: Eukaryota > Fungi > Ascomycota > Sordariomycetes > Hypocreales > Nectriaceae > Fusarium > Fusarium xylarioides. The sequence goes on along the minus strand of SRZU01000131.1, from coordinate 14,977 downwards.
ATATCGGTACGATCTTGAGAAAAGTTAAACTTCTGCAACACCTTGGCTCCAGCATCTGCAGCAAAAGGCTCAGTTAAGCCATGGGCTGTGAAAACATCACTTCCAAAGCCCATGACGCCAACCTGGCCAGCTTCCAGCATGGTAAGAGATCGTGATACCATGACGAGAGACTCCATGGCCAGAGTACCTGATGATGTTTCACCCATACTCTTACTATCATCAACACAAAGTAGTATCTGGTAGGTACGTTTGGTCGGGATGCTGCGTCGCATCCAGATCTTGTCCCGCTTATAGCTCGATGCAATGTAAGGGATGATGCGTTTGATGTTAAGTCGTTTTCCGGTACGGAAAGCTCCCGAGAGTTTGGTCGATTGTGAAGGGGTAAGGATAAGCCGGAGTTGGGATGTCAAAGCCAGAGAGAGTGAATGTGTTTTGGTCTGGAATTCAGTCCACTGTCGCATCGACTCGCCGAAATCTCGGAGTGGCCGTTCTTCATCCGAGATGTGAGTTGAAGAGAGCTGAGTCGATGTCTCCTGAATATCGGCCTCGTCTTCTTGTTCATCCGATTGCGCCTCCTGATCTGAAGGACTGAACTCACGGTCATAGTTGCCTTGGCGTGTCTTGACCCCTGAGCGCGTTTCGTCCTGGTCATTATCTGCATCTTGCTTACTGGCATCTGGCGCCTCTCCTGAATCAGCTGTGTCCATCTTATCGGGATCCTGCTCGGTCTCTTCTTTATCATCGTCCATAAGGCGGCTTGTAGGATCTTGCCTCTCCTCATCGATAGCCATAGACTCGTCGATGGGCTGCACTTGCTCATCATCCGCAGTTCCCATGGCCTGGGTGTCTGTAGCAGTCTCATCGTCTTGCAAGTGCTGGAATTCCTTACGGCCTTGGTCGGCGCTCGGGTCTTGTGGTGCGCTTTGTTCATTGGTCTCTGAAGACTCGGCGTCCTTGATGTCTTCCTGCTGTCGATGCCAGCGTTCAAGTGCATCGCCGAGCTTCTTGAAAGGATCACTGCGTGCCGAATCCGCCTTTTCCTGTTCCGGTTCGGCCCTGTCCATAATCTCCTTTGACTGCGACGTTGATCCCTTGTTCCCTGCGCTTGTGTCCTGATCCGCAGCTCCCTCTCCCATCTCGCCATCCTCCTGCTGGGCAGCGTTGCTTTGGAAGTTATCGTCGACATCCATCGAGTCAGCATTCTGATCCTGGCCAGAACTCTTGACATTGCTTGGTGCAGCGTTGTCGGTATCAGCGGTAGCGTTATCTTGAGGCGATTGATTCTGATCTGTAGCATCCTCCTGACCCTTATCCTCTTCATCTTCCTCAGGTTTGACCTCGTCGTCGACTTCATCCTTGCCACCGGCCTTTTCTTCTGGCATCTCTTCGTCTTCCTGGATTTCGGCCTCTTCTCCGGCCTCTTCTTGAAGCTGGGCTTGGGCCGCAGCGTCATCTGATCCATCTTCCTCCTCATTACTCATCTCCTGGTCCTCTCCCTCCTTCTTCTCTTCTTCGATATCCGAAAGACCATCCAAGTCATCGCTATCTGACGCCGACTCATGATCGTCATCGAGATCCAACTCCATATGCTCAGGAAGCGCCAGTGTATCATTCTCTTGGGCGGTTTGATCTTGCTTATTCATTTCCTCCTGGGTCTTGACGTCTTCTTCTTCGGCACCAGCTTCCTCTTCCTCTGCATCTTGTTCACCAGAGTCGTCAACATCTGGCTGCTCCTCGCCCTCGTGTTTCTTCGCGTCTTCATCTGCTGCCATTTGCTCGTCGTCCTTCTTCTGGCCCTTGGCCTTCTCACCCTGCTGGTCTTTATCGGCCTTTTCTTCGTCCTCTCCATCCCACATCTTCTCGTCAACGGCAGTGGGATCTAGGTCATCGACCTCTCCAGCTTCTTCATCCATATCATTCTCCTCCTCTTCATCTCCATTCTTCGATCCCTCATCATCATCATCGGCCCCATCGACACTGCCCATGTCTCCTTCAAGCTCTTCATCAGCCATATCCACCGCATCTTTTTCGTCTTCCATTTCGCCATTCTCCTCCTTGTTGGCTTCTTGGGCAAGCTCGGACAAGTCCTCATCAGCCTGGATGTCCTTGCTGATGTCTTCAGCTCCTTCACCGTCACCAAGACCAGTTCCAGACTCCACTTTACCAGATTCGCCAGAAGTTTCATCAGACTTTTCTTGTGGTGTACAGAACCCTTGAGAGGAAATTTGAGTGAAGGTCTTGGTCATGTTATAGGACATATGTGCTATGGCGCTGTGGATGTCGACAACTTGCATCAAGGTCTGCTGAGCGAGATTAACATACTCATTCAGGACAGGACATGCGATCGTCATGAGACTCATGGCCGCTTGGCTGAGATTTGGTTCTTCGAGATGAATATGCTTCAACATCTTGATACAGCTGGCCACACTGCTCTCGATCTCGGCAGTACGGAGCTTTGTAAAGAGATTTACGAAGCCGTCGGCGTGACCGGTGAGCCAAGCAGGTTCGTCCTCTCTATAATCAGTTCCCTTTGCGGCTTTCTTCACGCTCTCAATTGCGACCAGAATTTTGTCGCAAAGTGTCGAGACAGCATTTGCAAAAGTGGTGATTTCCATGTCATCCGATGTAAGGCTAGGTGCGGCTTCTCTTGTAATCTTGGTCCAGCCAACAATTTGGAGAAGAATGAAGGAGAGTTCCGGCTGTTCCGCATTCAACTCTTCGAGGTCGGCGCGGAAACTAGCCAATTCAGTCGAGAAATTTGCCTCAGCACGAGCAGCTGCTTCGGAAGACACACCATCTGGAAGCTGACCGAACCCAGCATTCAGAGCATGGAGGGACTCGAATCGCCCATGCCACGACCTCAGCTGTTCTATCGCCGCCGTGTGCTTCATTTTCCCTAGCTTCTCGTGGATTTCAATCAAACGAATGGCATGTTGGAGAATCTGAACAAGCCAGGGGCCAAGACGTTTCCAGTCAGAGACTGCTGTCTTACGAATGAGAAGCCCATGCTCATGAGAAAGTCCAAGGCGGCTAAATTGTTTTATGGATTGTTCGAGAAGTGATAAGGAGGAGGCACCAGATGTGATCGAATATCTCTGAGTCAGTAAAAGGTTGAGCATTCCTTCAACAAATCCAGCACTTCGCGCAACCTCGGCACTGGTAAGATCCTCAGAATGGTCTCGAGAAGCAGCCCTGACCTTGGGGATTAGATCGAGAATCTTGTGCAAGTGATAGTCCATGGCTTCTGTGGAATTGTCCGAAGGAAGTTGCACAGGCTGTATTGACGACAACACAACTGATAGTGATGCCTGCTCCGCAAGCTTGTCCTGTCCTAGGTTGTGCTTGAAACCCATTTGCCGAAGATCGCGCAAGGTATCTGCAAACAGTTTCCTCTTTCTTGTCTTCAAATGCTTGACTTGATCCTTGTTCTCGTCGGTCAAAAACGGCGGTGTCTCTTTGCGAAGTTCCGCCATTGAGTCGCTCAGGCTAGAGACGTAGTCATCAACAATTTGAGGTACCTGGCTTGTCATCTCTGGATTGTCTGAGATCTTTCGCATGACAGAGACAGTTTTAGAGACGTTGGCAAGGCGCTTGTGGCCATCGGTCCACCCTGGTAGAGCGTTGTTAAGCTTAGAAAACACGTCCGCAGAAACATCCATAATAGGAGATTTATCTCCTACATAGTTTGCGTGGTGGACGTCTTGATCAGGTAAACCTTGTTCAATGATTTGTTTTGCTTCCTGACCAAGAACACCGCGGAACTTTCTGATGATTCGGAAAAGTTTCTGGTGAGACTTGCGAGCACTTTCCCGGAGTGCATTGATATTTGTGTCTTTCCAGCTAGCCATTAGCAGTACATCCTTCATCTTCTTCTCAATTGGAAGGCGTCCTTTGCAGATAGTTTCAACCATAATCTTCTCGTAACGGGAATAGTACTGGATGAAGTTGGACAACGCATGCAAAATAAGTTGAAGTACTGGGTAATCTTCAGTCAATAGCTTGAGATGGCTCTGAAGTTGGCGCAGCAGTGCCAACCGAGCTCCATATTGCCCAACTATGGCTGTCGAGAAGTACATCTCCAGACTTGAGATGAGAGAAGAAGCATATTCCTCCAACTCGTCGGTAGCCTCGACCAAAGACAGAGGCACAGCGATAACAACTTGATAAGCAACGAACCACCAAGAGTAAGCATCATCTTGACACTTCTTCTGTTCCATATCGAAGAGGTTGGCCCAAGTTGAGAGTTCCAATCGTCGCCAGCGGATGACCGTATCCGTAAGCAGGTTATGAAGAGTAAGAACACCATATATTTTACTAGCCCAGCCACCGAATTGCCATTCGTATACGTGGCTGTGTAGGTATTCAACCTTGGGAAGAATCTTGGCCAAAGGTTCGGTATGAACAAGTTCGAGGACCTGTTCGCAAGCATGGATGACATCAGCCAAGGGCTGCATATGTCCGATTTCGTCGACCATTTGCAGCTCCCGGAACCGAGACTTTATTTTGTGCATGAGGCCAACGAGCTGGCGGGCTTCAGGAACATTGGCATCTGTGTAGAAGTTATAGGATTTGTCCACAGTGGGTGATACGAGAGAATCGAGCTTGTCATTCAGGAAGAACATGGTTCCGGCCAACATCTTGCTTGTCAGACTACGATCAACGTTCTTGTGGTCGATGGTTTCTGAAGTAATCCTGTCTCCCACAGATTTACAGGCATCCTTTAAAGCCGTAGTAAATTGCGGTGGGTTGAGGAAGAGACTCTTGTGAATTTCAGCCACTCGAAGCGACTGATCCCGGACTTCGTCCGGCCCCTTGTTGGCTGGGACATTTGCGGCTTCGTCTTCGTCGAAAGTCGGAAACAGCTCATTGAACTCCTCAGCATCAACTTGCTCCTCATCTTCCAGAGAACCTCGAAAGCGATACAGGCTCCCCTTGGCGGTTTGTTCTTTGCGGTCTGCTTCGAGTCGCTTAGTCCATTCATCAAACAAATTGTGGAAGCTTCTAAACACCATCTCGCGGGCTTGTTGTTCAATATTGTCGATGCCTTCAATGCTGGCAACCACTGACATGAAGTTGAGGAACTCAAATGTTCTGGACGAAAATTGTCCATCCAGTTGATTCCACATACTACCACCAAGGAAAGGAGTAACCTCGAGAAGCTGGTAAGAAGCAGGTGCCAGGCTACGGGCTGAAGCAGCGTCACAAAGGGAGAGCCCTATCATGAGGCAACGAAGCAGGTTTGACGTAGGCCGAGTCATGTCTTGATATGCCTCAAAACGAGAAGAAAGTCGGTCCAAGAGTCTGAGAACATTTTCCTTGACAAGCTGCAACTCCTCGGTTGCTCGGGCCGGATCTTTGTCGAGTATCTGAAGTGCCGCGGACAATGTAAGACCTGTGACTGCTTTTAGAACGTTTGAGAATTCAGCGTGGATGCGGTTTAGCTCTGATTGATCTGGTCTGTAGATAGCGCGGACCTCTTCGGGAAGGGGGCCCAAGGCCGCAGACTCTGCTTCGAGCAATCGAATGCGTTCATTCGTGTCTTGTCCTGTAAAATGCTTCTCGAATGTCCTCAGCGAGTCTGCTTCCATATTGAGGGCAGTATGCATCTCTTGAAAGAATTCGCGCTCCATCTTAGGTCGACTTTGCGGATCAAAAACGCGATCCGGAACGTACAGCTTGACGGTTCCGATGCTGAAATGGATCCATGCAAAAGCTGAGAGTTGGGCCTCTCGTTGAATATCGTATTGTAGAGTCGTAAGAGCCTTAAGAGCCGGGATGAGATGCTCGACTGCAATTTCGCGGAAGTGGTCTGTCTCGATCCGGGGCGCCAGATCGTCGAAAGCACGAGAGCTGCGGGCAAGGTCTTGGGAAGCCAGCTGGGCGGCCTCAATAACAGCATCCTTGAGACTCTGGTTATGGGCGCTGAATACTTCGAGGACAAGCTGAGACAGAACATTGTTGAGCCGTGTCAGGGGGTTTGCTACCACATCCGCACTCAGTTTCATGATCTGTCGCCCAGCGATTGGAAGCTCGGCTTCAAGAAGAGCCAATGAGCCAAGATTGACAGATCCTAGGTTTTGCAGCTTATCCCAGAGACAAGAAAAAAATTTACCATCCCAAGAGAATTTGTTCTGGTAGACCAGGTTCTCCACCGATTGAAGAAGCGCGGCTTGGAGACTAGAGCTGGCCAACATCATCCCTGCCCGTGTAGGTATATCGGACAACACTTGAAGCTCTGTGTCACCCGAGGGCAGAGATTTGAGCATTGAAACCTGGCGGAGTGCTTCAAACTCTTCCATCATAAAAGGCTTACGTTCAACCTCGTCGACCCCGATCCGACTCTCCAGAGACTGGATTTCAGTAGCAAGGTCCTGTAGGAGGCTGTCGACATTAGGAGCGTCCTCACGGAGAATTCCAGAAGCCTTTTCCAGCGTAGCCATAGCTTTTGTGAGATCGGGAATTGATGCTCCAGCCTTCCATCGCAATGAATCGAATCTTGAGCCTAGTTTCTCGAGTTCTATTGTGCGATCCAGGATCGTCTTTGTGGGCAAAGGAGTGGGTCTGAAAATGTGCCAAAGCAACTCCATGCTAAGACCAGTTGATAATTTGAAACCAGCAGTAAAGTCTTTGCCCAGCCGCTCGATTAGCAGAGAGACGAATTCTTTTTCTTGAGACCCAATCGATGTATCCAAATGTTTCTGAAGGAAGTTTGCACCTTGGGCAAGGTGTGCTTGAAATTTAGCTTCGTCAAAGTCGGATTCAATACCAAGACGGACGGTCCTCTTGAGATAGCACACAATGCCCCTCAAAATGCGGACTCGCTCCGTCCATTTTTCGAGAGACTCGAATTTGAAGCCGAGCCATTCCTTTGCCGTGTTGATTACAAACAGCAAGAAGGAAGCTAGCTTGACGGTGGCATCCTTGGACACGGAGGCGACGCGGTCACTTATCAGTGATCTCTGGAGTCGGTTGAGAGCAGTCAACTTGTTGACCTGAGCCTGACATCGCTGGTCGTCAATTGAATTCTGCAGACGATTGAGTTCATGATAAAACTCCAAGCATGCACCAAGCCATCGTGCTTGGTCTGGTGCAGCTGAAAGCTGGGAGATAGGGAAGTTGTTAAGAGGATGCAATGGCTGCGCAGGTTTGAGTCCCTCAGGAATGGGCAAAGAGCTATACAGATGAGAAATCCCATTGACACCATCAGCCCCATTACTTGAGTTCAGGAAGCTGAGCAATTCGGTCACTGCAGAGCTTAATGCCCTGCTGTGTGTGTCATGGTTAGATACAGTGCCCGTAAACCGAGGCAGAACAGGCAAATCAGCAATCGAGAGTGTCTCAAGAGCCCGCTCGATGACCTCAACAGATCCCTCAGTGTTAAAAACAGTATCGGAAATCTGGTGGGAAATGTTGTACCTTTGAAGGCTACTCTCCACACTCACAACGCGGTGGTAAGATCGGTCAAGGGATGGTGGTGGTGTGTGAATGTGAATTTCAACAGCGCGGTTTCTCATCGCGCGAGAGAGTTCACCGTAGCGTGGGTCCATGGTCAAAAAGATCCTGAAGTCTGGATGAGGGCGTACGACTCTTGGCTCTCCACCGGGTCCGCAATGCTCATTGATACTCAGAAATCCATTCGGTTCAAGGAGGGAATTCAATCGATCCAGTACTGAGGCGTTACACATGTTCGCGTTGTCAAGAACCAACCATTGACCTAACTGTAGGGCCTTGACGATAACACCATCTAACCATTCGAAACGGGGATTCTCTAGCACTAAAGAATGCTGGAGGGGGGTAAGCGCCTTCGATAATGCAATTGCCACCTCAGAGTCTGTAGGTACACTGCCAAGTAGGTGTTTTACAGAGGTGGTGATCGGGGGAAGGGAGTCAACGTCGCCAGTAAATCCATCGAGCAAATGAAGTAGATGAAGGGCTTCGATTGGAATTTCATCAGGAACGGCCGACATGATAGTGTTCTGAAGATCCCGCTGAAGGGTCCGGAGTGCCGCGTTGACCTCCCGGAGAGGGTCCGCCTGCTCGAAGCCACCGACAAGATCCATCGTATCGATGTCAGCGTTCATTGGAAACACCACAAGTGACTTTCCGGCCAAAGCCGCAACATGTTCCAGAAGAACGGTTTTACCATAGCCGGACGGACTGCTCAAGATACAGGGAACATTCTGTTTGACGCAAATCATGATTGACTCAAGCTCAGACAGCCGAGGAACAATATCAATATTGGGTAGTCGTTCTGGCTGTGAATGAGGGTGTCTGTCAAGTAATGCCAAACCGACCTGTCCGAACAATGGGCTAATATCATGATACAAGCTATGTCGTCTTGGCAAAGACCCAGAGATGAGAGTAAAGAGGTCGTTGACCTCCTTACGATCTCGCTCCGTTCTAAAACGCTGTCGCACAATAATATCGAGGAAGTCATCAGCGTAGGCGTTCTGAAGCAGTGGATCAGACGAGTCTAGAAGTTTTAACCAGCGAAGCACATCGCGTAAGTTGAATTCCCAAGGGCTCCCTTGAGTTCCGAATGACTTCTCAACTGCAAGCTTGTGATCCAGCTGAGACACAAATTGAATAAGTTGGCTGATCACTGATGGAGAGATGTTGGGGTGGTTGTGTGCTGCGATCAAGTTCAGATCATCGTCCGAGAAGACGTCAGCGTACACAACGATAAAACGATTAACGAAGGAGGCGGGCAATCCCTTTCGACCACTGCCTTGATGGTGAGGGTTTTGGGCTGCAAATAGGCGGAAGTCTGGATGGCGTTTGAAGACTTGGTCTAGCTCGGAGATGTAAACTTCACCTCGATGATCGAGACAGGCGTTCAACCCTTCCAGGACAGACTGAGATGCAAGATTCATTTCATCCAAGAGTACCCATTCGCCCTTCTGCATAGCCTGCAGGAACGGCGCGTCTCTCCAAGCAAAATTACCAGCTTCTGCTCCTTCGACTGGGACGTCTGTACCAAACAAATCCATCAAATCAGTTTGGTCAGACAGATTGATCCTGGTCAATGGCTGCCCACATGCCTGAGAAAGAGCGGCAACCAAAGTCGTCTTTCCTACACCAGGGCTGCCTTCGAGAATAATTGGTTTCTGCATTTGCAGTGCACGAAGGACTCGCATGGCGTTCAGTCGAGTGGTGGGTGCATGGAAAGCGAAACCAGGATCAGCGACGCCTGCGGAAGCACGGGGTATGCTGAAGTGCCCGATTGTCAGAGAACTACCATCCATGGAGAGCTCCGGATGAGTTTCGTAAACGCCAGACACATCCTTGCCGACGAGTTCGCTTAGCTTGTCAAGGCACTTCTGGCGCTGTTGACCCAGAGACTGGGGATCTGTGGCTAGAAGAGCAGAAGGGTTTGCACCTATGCTATCAATAAAGATTGTAGAGGCACCATGGACCAATGAAACAATAGGCTCGTCGGACTGAAAAGTATTAATAAATTGTACCCAGACGAGAATTTCTCTGACGGAGAATGGTGCTGAGGCCATAGATCTGAAGGTATCACCGAACCAAGCAGCGAATTTGACCACAATTTCGACTAGTTGCTTGGAGTCGCCATGAAGCTTTGTCTTAACAATCTCATAGATATCCTCGGTCTGAGACAAAGCTGGAACCCAGATCTCGGTGAATCGGTTTCGTAGCGCGGGCGACAGTTCCTTCTTTCCGAAGTCGCCACCAGGATTCATAGTAGCGAAGAACTGGAAGCCATCTGCTCCGACAACAAAAGAGTTGTCTATACCCTTCTCGGCCAAAAGAAGTGTCCTCGAGGGCTCGAGTACAGAGTTCAGACGCTCCAGTACTGAGTCATCGGCCAAGGAAATTTCATCCAGAAGGAAGAAATGGCCTTCTCGCATGGCCTCAACCAAGCTTCCGTCAGCCCATTCGAACAGAGCCTTGCTTCGCGTCTCATTTGCGGTGATACGTTCTTTAACCTCCTGAGGAATGTCGCTGGTGACTGAAAGATCCAGTGCTTTGTATCGATCAAGGCGATCTTCTACGGAGCCAGAGACATCCAAACCGAGGCTTTGCAGAACCCACTTCAAATCCACATCCAAAGCATCGACAATAGCTCCACGATTACGGACAGGTCTTTGTGAACCAATCAAATCACCAGTCTCGGTATTCTGGTGAGCGTTGACGATATGAAGCTCTTTCTTCAATGCCTCCGCAAGCAATTGAACAACTGTTGTCTTTCCACAGCCTGTCTCACCAACCAGGAGGACGGGCTCATTGTTGCGCAACGCCCGAGAGACAAGAACATAGAGCCGGCGCATCGCATGCGTCCATACTACGCCTTGACCGTTGGGTTTGCCGGTGAAGTGCTTCAGTTCAGGGGCCACTGTAGCAGAATACAGGTCTTGGGGATTGATCTTCACTTTAAAGACCTTTTCAATGACCTCCTTAACTGCGACACGCTCCTCTTCATTACGGACTCTTTCGGCCAATAGCATAAATCCATGAGCAGCAATCTCCTCGCGGGTATCAGCCTCTCGCAATGCCCAGCGAAACAAATCACGAAGCGTCGCAAAACTGTCCTTCTGCTCGAATAATCGACTGGTTTGGCGAAGCCTGGAGAGTTCCTTATAGACATTGACAATTCTGCGGCAATCCGGAGGAGAGGTGTTGCGGCTTCGTTGCTGAAGGATAAACTCCAACTCGTCTTCGGGGATATCATCAAAGTGTAATTCCAAGAATCGATTACGGAACGCTCTTGAGAGCACCTTTCTTCCGCCGTAAAGACCAGGAGGATTTTGAGTAGCAAACAAGATGAAATTCTCGTGAGGTTTGACAATTTCTTGTGTTTCGGGGATCAGAAGTTCACGGTTGTCGTCCAGAAGACGATTCAGGGCCTCGAGGACATCAGTCGGCGCTAAATTCAGCTCATCGAGTACGATCCAGTGACCTTGACGCATTGCTTGAACGAGAATGCCTTCTTGGAAACGGAGCTTGCCATCAGAGCCCGAAATGTAGGTGCCCAGGTATTCTTGAAGATCGGTGTGTTCGTGGTTGTTGATTCGCACGAACTTGTTACCGGTGAAGTTTGCAAGGTACTCGATCATACTCGTCTTTCCGGCAGAAGTAGGGCCTTGAATCAGAATGGGGAAACGTCTTGTAGAGGTGGCTCGGACAAGGTTCAGTAGGTTACGTTCAACGTAAGGGGTAATGATATAGTCTTCCCGCTCAATAGGGGTTTCGCTGCCCTGGAACAGCCAGTACTGTCTGTCTCTGTTCTTATTCTTGAAACGGACATATTGCTTTCCGTCATTTGGGTGTTTCGGGGCCTGGGAAAGTAAAGACTGGGGGTTTCCATGTTTCTCGAAAAGGTGGTGGGATATTAGGGGAACAAGCATCTTTTCAGACTCTCGGTCAAGAAGGGTAAGGAAGCCCATCGAGAAACCCTCATACAAAGCCCTTCTAACACCATAGTAGGGGGCGATAGTGTTCACATAGCTGAGAACTCGTGTGAGGGTCCGAAGACTAAAATGAGGTACTTCGTTCGCGCCATCGACTAATCGTTTTTCCTCAGCCAGTCGCTTGGTGTTGATATATAGACGGGCAATATCATCTGCCGCTTGATCATTCTTGCTGTTGCTACTTCCCAGGTATGTCTTGATGATTGTGAGAAGATCCTTAAGGTCTTTATCAGGACTGGAAACATAGACTTCAGTAAATCTGGAGCGAATGCCCACTGGGAGGTCGCGTTTTCCAATATCGGTCGCAGGATTCATCGCACCGAAGATGCGGAAGTTCGGATGTGCTTCAATTTTCTCAATTTCGCCAGTTTCGGAGAGTAAAATGGATGGTCTTTCGTCGGGTCCAGTCAGGAGATCCGCGATACTCTCAAGCGTGTCAGGCGACGCGAGATTTATCTCATCAAGAAGAACCCAGTCACCGTTACGCACGGCCTTGACTAAATTTCCCTCCATGAAAGAGAAAGCAAAACTTCCAGAACCTCCAGAGATCTGTACATCAAACTGCTCGAGATTACGAGCAAACATATCCCATCTTGGACGTAGATCGAGCAGGGTTTGGAGCTTTGACTGGGTTTTTCGACGTTTTGTCGGTTGCTCGTCACCATTCCTGGTCTCTGCTTGTTCAGTCTGAACTCTTTCGAGCTCTTTGACGATCTTGTTGAACATTTTGGGAGCTTCCTTCCACAGCTTTGACACCCTTGACCACTGCGCCTTGGCAAAACACTTGCCAACTTGTTCAAGATACTTCTGATTCTTTGACGCGGAAATACCTGTTGCCGAGAAAAGATCTTCAAACTCTTCCTTCAGGGGCATCGCCAAGGTCCGAGTGTTGACTGGCTTGAAGCCACCGAGAAGATCGCCGACTTCACTCTGCTGGGACAAGTTGACAGCAATAAGCTTATGGCCCAAAGACTCAGCCAATTGCTGTACAACAGTTGTTTTACCGATACCAGTTTCTCCGACAAGGAGGACAGGTTCATTGAGCTTGACAGCTACGGCAATCTGTTCCAACAGCTTCTTGGCGTGCGCTGTGCTAGCGAAGGGTCGTTTGGATTTCTGAACTCGGTTCGATTGTTTCTTCTTCCGTAACACAGCACGTCCAATGCTGAACTGGTGATCACTCTTGTTCAGATTGGGTATGTGTGTAGTGAAGTAGTGCTCTGCTAATTCCTTGGGTAATTGCATCTCCTCAGCAATCGCAATAATGAGCTGTTTGCCAATTTCAGGATCAGGGCAACTTCCAACAAAGCAATCAACAGCTTCCAAGAACATCTGATCGCTCGTTGTCTTGGTGATCGGCTCTTCTCCCGTCTTTGAGCCAGCAGCGACCAAGCATTCGCGTAACCTTCGGCACCATTTGAGCAGATCTCGCAATGTCACTTGACGGTCCATAATATTTCGGCCTCGAGCTAAAGCGCCAGGCGTGGAGCCAAGACGACACAAGCGAGCATACACTGCCAGAATGCTAGGGATGAACTTTCGCAAGATGGGGTACGTCTGACCCACAACATCCTCGAGTTCAGACGCTGCGAGGGCTTGTGTACTCAGAGTTTGCCAGAAACGAATGCCAACCAGACTTGGCAGATTCTCTCGGCCATTCATCCCCCTAGATGTTCGTACAGTTGCAAAAAGTCGGAAAGTGCTGGCTGCTCGTATTCTTTCGCCTCGGCTTGGGATGAGAAGTTCCTTTCTTTCGATCAGGGGTAGCAGCGTGCTCAAGACCTCAGTCGGTGCCCGATCAAGGTCTTCCACCAATACCCATCGGCCTTCCTTCACGGCTGTTGTCAGCACGCCGGGCCTCCATTGAAAGCTACCGGGCTTCGAATCAGTCGAGTATAGTCCAATAAGCATTTTCGCGTCCGTTTGTTCATTAAGGTGCAATGTGACCATGTTAGAATACATGCCAAGTTGCTTGGCGATTTCGTGAACAAGGGCCGTCTTTCCAACGCCAGGGAGACCATATAACATTACTGGGTCAGATTCACGGAGCATAGTCGCCAGTCGCTCCAGATTTGAGACGGTTGTGGGAGTGAGGACAAGTCTTGAGGGTTCTCCGGTTGGGCCTAGGGGCCTGGGCAGAATAACGCTGCCATAACACACAACATAAGGAGTGAGGGTCTGCGTGAGCGGAGAATCATCTGTTGCGGCCTCGTGGGCGGCCTGCACTTCTTCGCGCAGGGCCAGAAAGGACTTCACTCGAGACTGCTCGTACAGCGAAAGGAATCCATAATCGATCGATCGACCGTCGAAGTCCGCGAGGATAGCCTCACTCTTGCCAATATGTTCCTGGATAAGAGATTCAAGCTTCCAATCGGAACCATGGAGGAGTTGAATAAAAATTCGAGTCGCAAGATAACGCACTGCTCTGCTCTCATGCTTAAACAAGGTCTGCATCAAGGCAGCGGATGTCAATGGGCCAAAATTGCGCGAATCGAAACTGATTAACCTCCAAACAACAAGGAGGCTCTGTAAGAGTATCTCTCCATCCTGTTCCATGGCATTTTGGTCTAACCGTAAGGGTGGGAGTCGGAGAGAGGGTGAGTTCGTCGTTTCTTCGGGAGTAGAGGAGGCGTATTCAATAAATGTTGAAAGGTAAGGAGCAAAGGGTAGAATTCGAGCTAACGCTGAGTATATTCGTATGCGCTGTTGTCCATTTCCGGGGTTGAGGATCCATCGAGCACAAATGTCCGGGAAAAGATGCTCGAAATGCGCAAAGATACGCTCTGTAAGTGGCGGGCAAAGAGCCGCCTCTGCAACAGCATCTAGCAGTTTCGTCGAGGACCGGTCTTGGATAATGGCCAGTATTTCTGCTGGCAGATGTTCCAATACAGTCGCATCCGCAAGGAGCGACCTCCTCTGCCGCGAGACATCAATCATTGCCATGATTGCGCTCTCTGTTGACGAAATTTCGGCTGTCGATGGTTTGTAGTACTTCCAAGCTAAACCTGAGAACTGCTTCTCTTGAACTTTTTTTTCGTTATCTTATCAGCCACGAATAGGTCAGTAGTGGTAGGTACGCTAATCTGTTTTGGTTCTTAACCTGGCGTATGTGGATTGAATTTACACTTGATTCTTGAATCAACCCGCCTGAACGTCGATTATTCTTGTTATATTTACAGTAAAAATTGGTAATCTGAGAAGACGCACTTTGCATCTTTGCGAGATTGGCCGTAATTTATCGAAATATCATTCCGTCGATCCTCTCTCGCCTAGGCACCTATCTCGCCTATCCCTTTAAAGACGAAGAGGCAGCTTTGGCGTACCACACCACAAAAAGACCCACTTTTCAGCCGGTACGTCAAGGCTACCTAGAATCGGGGAATTATCGGAAGCGACTTTGGCTGTGATTTTTCATCAATTCAATATCACGATACTTTTCGCGATGGAAGCCGCGTTCAACGCCTTTGACCCTGACCTTTACGTCGCCACGCTGCATTCTCAGCTCGAGCAACCTATCGATAACACAGCCCGGCCAAATGAGAAGC